>SKCR01024341.1:0-133482 GCA_019454045.1 Zanthoxylum bungeanum
TGGAACTCTCTTCATTTATACATCTATGGTGATCTAATCACAAATGATGAGAGTGCAATTTCCTTGTCACCTAGTTAATTTGTACAACAACACTATGATCTGTACAAATAGTGACGCTATGGGTCATATTATCCAACAATATTACCTAACATTTCCTCTGAATCAACTAAGCCTTGACTTTGGCACAACAAACTTAATGATCCCAGTTAAGCGGAACCCATTGACATGGAAAGCTTCGTAATCAATGTCGATGGACAAGAAGTGATCTTGACTTTGGCCACAACAATCACGACTTGGACAAGACACCGATATGGAACAAAACTCTCATGATTCAAACACATCCGCAATTGACAAAGTCTTGACTTTGGCCAACAAACCAATGCCAACTTTGGATCTTGAGTAAGAATCACTCAACGGAAGGAAAAACGCTTAATATGTTTTGAGGGTTTTTCGCGTGCAAATTGGCAACCAATTTATTATCTTTGTTAAGGTCTCATCATCATACACCCTTAAACATGCATTCTAAATACATAATAAAGCGCGTATAAATAGATAAATTAATAATGATATACGGATGAATATGTCACAAATTGTTCCTAGAACAAATCACTCACTTTCCTCTCCCCAGCTAGAACTATTCTAATTTCTACCCAATTACGAAATACAATAAAGAAACCTCATTTACATTGAGGGGAATTGGTGAGAAGAGAAATACAATGAGAAAGGAGATAAAAGGCTGGAAACGCAGGTCCAATTTAAATAAATTCTAAATTTATTACAATTTCCAAAATTGCCCTTGCCCTTCTAATATCCATCTGATATACATTATTCATACAACACATTCATGTATTCATACAAATCATGTTATTCAATCAATCTAATCTAATTAATTAATCTTTGAATTAATGACCATATAATGTTCATACAACGATTTGATTTGCGTGAGTCAAACTCGTTTAAGAATAAATACTCAAAGTAATTATTCTTGAATTATATTGAACTACAACTTTAAATCCAATTTATTTGTATTCAATACTAATTCCAATTTAATTCCAAATTAAATATTTACACTTATTTACAAGCCTCAAATACTTGGATTCCAAATCCAATCTCAATGGGTCTCAAAGGCCCAATAACATCCAATGTCATTTAATTAAAGTCCATGGGCTTTTAATTAATTATTAAGGCATGGGCTTTGGCCATAATGGGTCAAACCCAAAATGCCAAGGCCCAATAGGAATCACCCTATTGCCTACAAATTAATTTAGGCCCATTAGGCCCAATTAAATTCTTTAAAGGGCCAAGTGATGTATTTGGACTTTATGGAATTGGTTTTGGGCCCAATTGGATCCAATCCAAAAGTCCAAAACCAAACTTAGTCAAAACAAGCCCATTAAGCCCAAATACACACTTTTAGCCCATTACATAATTAAAGGCTTATTAACATAATTATAATATTCTAAATATCACCAATTATTTTAATTAAAGTGTATTAGCCATGATTAATTAATTAAACTCAATATTTCCAAAATACCAATTAACTTAATTAATCATGCTTAATCCATCAATTCACGCTCAACACAAATTGAAGCCAAAACCCATCATTTCATGCTCAACACAAATTGAATCCTAAATTCATCATTTCATGCTCAACATGCTCATTGATTTTAACATAAACATTATTGACTTTGATTCTAATCCAATTAAACCAACAATCAACATTTAAACATGCATTTAAACACATCGTTTCATGTTACAAAAATCAAAAAACATGCAGTCCACTGCACAGAAGCATTCGGCCATACTAAAAAAAAATTAATTTTTGATTCATTTGATTTGTTTCAAATCTAATCATGCATAACTGTAAGTTATCATATTCTAAGCATGCTCAAAGCATCAATTTGAAAAAATCATGCTCAAAACACAAAAGCCCCAAATTTGAGTCTCATGAACCCTAAAAGTTTCATGCTTAAAATTGGCTCTGATACCATTGTTAGTGTTCCTAGAACATGCCAAGGATCTAATAAGCATGTAAGGTGTTCCAATTCAAAATAAGTTGCGTAATATACTTACAATGAACGGATTTGAGCTTTAAAATTTGATAAGAGATCTCTAAGATCCAAGCTTGGGTGATGATTCCAACTCTTGAAGTAGTTTCCCTATCACCTTAGTTTATTTCTCCAAGTGCTAGCTAATTTGATCTTGCAACAAAATCAAAGAGAGGGAGAGGATGCCATTCACGCCCAAGTTGAGAGAGTTCTAGGGTTTCTTTTGTTCCATGTGTGTTAGAAGTGTGATGCATTCACAAGTGAAAAGAGAGAGAAGAGTTTTAGGTAAAACCAATTTACCCTTTTTACCTAAACAAGGTAGTTGGGTAAATGGTTTCACCAAAACCATTCCAAGGTAGTTGGATGGTGGGTGGCTTGGCATAAATGCAAACTACCCTCCCAACTACCATATGTGAAGTGGGCCCCACATTTGAATTAAAAATTCAAATGTCTCTACGAACATTTACCGCGGCTCGGTTTCGTTTAATCTGATTAAACGAACTTTCGTCGCTAAATAATTAAATCTAATTTAATTAAATAACGATGCCTCGCAAATATATTACGAATGTCGTTTATGAATTAATTCGTTCGTTTGTATTAAAGTCCGACTTTAATTCCTTAATGAAATCCAATTCATATTAATATATCCAATATATTAATTTTAGCCCATACGAATAAATTAAATAGAAAAATCAATTTAACTATTAAATTTTTACCGATTAATTCTAAATTAATCTCGTTCTCTCTCTTCCGAACACATTTAATCCCAGATTAAATAATATCTCAATTAATCCCAGATTAATTTTCTCTCTCTTAATTAATCCCAGATTAATTATCTCTCTTAATTAATCTCAGATTAATTCTAATTAAATCAACTGTCATCGGTGAATCTTTGGGAAGCGACCTAAGAGATCCCTGGATATGTTGGCAGTAAATACAGTCATTGGATTATCCGAATAGGTGCGTACCTCGTACCACGTGCTTACCAATTTACAAGACATGGTTGGCTTCTAGCAAAGCACCTTGCCTACCCAATTCTCCAGAAATATTCTTACTGGAATATATAATCTATGTTAGGCGTAGTATACGTAGTATTGCGTATTGCGTATTGCGATCCAGTATCTAATGTCACGTGCTAGACCTCGGGCTGGAATCATGTCTGCCCCGTACGAAGCACATGTAGGATGTCTGGTAACTAGTCTCTATTATCGGATATACATGACCTAGTCATAATATCCCGATGACTACATTACTTAAGAGCACTAGTACCGTATCCTATGTGACATCATCTCCACTATGACTCGAGTGATACTTCCGTCTTGACATCACACCCAATACACTACGATTCTCGATATACCCAGCAGAGGCGTACACAGAACCGGTTAAAGCCCTAGACGACCAAAACTAAAGCATACCAATTGTCACAAGTATTAGCGGTGCAAGTCTCAGGTTAAGACCAAATACACCTACCCTGATTTCGGACTTCTATAGACACATAGTCATACTACCAATGGAATTCCGAGGGGTCTATCCAGAGCGAAGCTGTTTTTCGTACCATCTGTAAAACAAAACCTCCTATTACACTTGCATGAGTATCCTATACCCAAATATATGAGAACTATGCCGTTATGATCTCACATAACACGCACAAGTGTAATAATAGTCTATTCCGCATTATCGATGTCCAGTCTCGATAATACTACGACTAGGGATGTTTAATGATTAATCCGTCGAGGACTGATACTGTCTCATATCACCTCAATCCAGGAACTAATCATAGGGACCTCCTATCATTTATACATCTAGGTGATCTAATCACAAATGATAAGAATGCAATCTCCTTGTCACATAGTTAATTTGTACAACAACACCATGATCTGTACAAACAGTGACGCTATGGGTCACAAATGTCCAACACGGATATATTGGCAGTAAATTCGGTCTTCAGACTATCCGAACACGTAAGTACCAAGTACTACGTTTTACAGATTTACAAGATAAGGTTGGCTTCTAGCAAAACGCCATGCCTACCCAATTCTCCAGAAATATCCTTATAGGAATATAGGATCTATATCAGGCGTAGTATACAAAGTATTGCGTATTTTGATCCAGTATCGGATGTCACGTGCTAGGCCTGGGGCTGGAATTATGTCTGCCCCGTACGAAGCACATGTCGGATGTCTGGTAACTAGTCTTTATAATCGGTTAAACATGACCTTGTCATTTTATCCCGATGACTACAGTACATAAAAGTACTAGTACCGTATCCTACGTGACCATCATCTCCATATGATTGGAGTGACACATCCGTCTTGACATCACACCCAACACACTATAATTCTCAATATACCCAGCAAAGGCGTACACAGAACCTGTTAAAGCCCTGGATGACCACAACCAAAGTATATTGATTGTCGCAAGTATTAGCGGAGCAAGTCTCAGGTTAAGACCAAATACACATATCCTGATTTCGGACTTCCATAGACACATAATCATACTACCAATGGAATTCCGAGGGGGTCTATCCAAAGCGAAGCTGTTTCCTGTACCATCAGTAAAACACAACCTCCTATTATACTTGCATGAGTATCTTATACCTAAATATATGAGAACTATGTCGTTGTGCCTTCACAACGCGCACAAGTGTAATACTAGTCTTTTACGCATTTATCGATGTCCAATCTCGATAATACTTTGACTAGGGATATTTAGTGATTTATCCTTCGTGGACTGATATTGTCTCATATCATTTTCAATCTATGAACAAATCATAAGGACCTCCTATCATTTATACATCTAGGTGATCTAATCACAAATGATAAGAGAGCAATCTCCTTTGTCACATAGTTAATTTGTACAACAACACCATGATCTGTACTAATAGTGAAGCTATGGGTCAGAATTGTCCAACAATCTCCCACTTGGCCTATAGCTATTCACTCGTGTCTAACACCTGAACTATGTACGGTTGGCTCAAACTGCTGAGAAAAAGCTTTCGTCAGTGGATTTGCATGATTATCGTCTGATGCGATTTATTCGATCATCACATCGCCATGATGTATGATCCGAACGAATCAGATGAATATCGAAGTATATATCTGGATCGTTGATGAGACCATTAATTATTTAGCCTGCGATGTAGCCTAGCTCAGCTGCTAACAGAATTCTATCTAATAAAATTAGATTTATTATCGACCCAAATAGCTTCTATTGCTGCCTCAGCTGCAGCAATAACCCGCTTTTGTTGTTTATTCAGTAACAGTATCTTGCTTGGAAGATTTCCAGCTCACTGTTCCATTATTCAAACTGTATAGTACCATTTTGTGAATTGTAGTCGTTATATCGGTTAGGAAACTTGTAGCAGTGAACCCAGTCACTCTAAGTTCTCATTCTCCATAGATTAAGATAGCATCCTTAGTTCTCTAAGATACTAAGTATGTTCTTAACTTCAATCCAGTGACTATCACTTGGATTGGACTGATTGTGAATCCATATGCTCAAAGCGTATGAGACACCAGGTCACGTATATTTTCAATGTACGAATTCTCGGAGAATTTTCTTGAAAGCCAAGCTTTCACCAATTATATTATAGGAATGTCATTTTCAAGAAATGAGGTATTATCATTATTTTATAGGACATTTATTTTCAGTGCGCTCCCAATAACCCTCCTTAAATACACAAGAATCATTTCATTTTGAATTAAATCATAAATCATTATGATTACATCAAAACGATAATTCCAAGAACCTAATGCTTGCTTCAATCCAAACATGGATCGAATAACCCGCAAACCTTGTTTGCCAGTTTTGGTATGACAAAATCGTCAGGATGATGTAAACATCCTCCAAAAGGTTTCCTTTTCAGGAAAGCGATTTTCCCGTTCAGCTGTCATATTTCATAAATGAAACATGTAGCGTTAGCAAGCATTATCTAAATGGATTTACCATGGCAACAGGTAAAATGTTGAATCGTAATCAACACAATGTTGATAACGATACCTTTCAGCTAAAAGCCTAGCTTTATACGTTGGTATGTTGCCATTCATGTATGTCTTCCTTGAAGAATTATATAGTACCAGTAGGCACAATGCCTTGCGGTACAACAACTAGTGTCAAAACATAGTTGATATATATGGAATCCATTTCGGATTCATGACATTTTGCCATGATTGGAAGTCGATACCTTGTATCACTTCCTCATACGTAGTCAGTTGGTATTCCTCAAAAGATAGACATCTTTATGAGGTGAGATCAGAAATCCATACCCTAGGTTGTTTTCTGAATCTCTCCGACATACGTGGTTCTTGTGTATTCGAAGATTACTGGTATAGTTTCATCCTTGATGGACTATATTTGTGTTCCATTAAGATTCGGTGCCTGGAACAGTATCACTCTGATTTTTATCGAGTTATACTATCCTCTCACTTACTACTGCATATAGGTATTCCTCTCAGGAAAATCGTATGGTGAGAAACAATCTAATTGTTCTCTAGTGAGATGTATAAGTACAATACTATGGTATCCCTAGGATAACCTATAATGGCATTTATCCAATTTGGGTTTTAGTTTGGTATCATCCAAACATATGCCAAGCATACCCAAATATTCAGGAATGAGAAACCTGGTTTCTTTCCTGTTCATATCTAATATGATATTTGTCAAACAGATTTTTATGGAACCTTTTTCAAAATAAGTTCTTGCACTGTTTATGTGTATCCGTTGAAGGAAATGTTAGCTCAGAGCGACTCATGATTAAGCTTATCATGTCCAACAAAATTTGGTTACTCTGTTCCGACACAACGTCAAATTGACGTGTTCCGGGAGGAGTCCTCATTGAAAGAATACTATACTCTTTCAAGTATATGAGAAACTTATTGCTTAATTATTTTCATTACGGTCTTACCGTGACGGTTTAACACTTTAACCAATCTTTTTGTCTATTTCGTGTCGAAAACTTTAAAAGTTTCCGATTTGTGTTCTTCAAAAGAAACACATAACCATAACGCGATGCCACATCCGTATAGGTCACGAAATACTCATATCCACTTCTAGCCTAGCTAGACATGGGCCCACTTGCTTCACTATGAACTAGGGCTAACAGATCGATGGCATTTGCACTTTTACCAAGTAAATAGTGTTTTAGGCGCATTGCCCAATAAACTAGATTCGTAGACTTTATTTGAATAGAATCAAATCATTCCTAGTACCCACTCTTCAAAAGTGTGGATATACGATTTTTGTTTAATTGTGTCTAGACAACAATGCCACAATATGTTTCAACTGATCAAATCAATTTGAGCTATTTGTTTGTCATATTATACGTTTGAGATTTATTTATATTCAAAATACAAATGTTGTTATTCACATCTAATGTATTTATCTCAATATTATAAAATAAAACACTTTAGTGTTCTAGAATATAAAGGTTCATCTGAAGTGGATAAACACTGATATGGAGATAATATTTCTAGTCAAACTAGTTACATTATAACCATTTCCTAATTTAAGTACACACCCGAAGGTAGTTCATAAAATTACGTATCTACGGTTAAAACAACGACTTTGGTCATGTTTCCAATTCGCAAATAAATCTCAATCTGAAGTCAGTATCCTGCTCATAGCTGATTCTGAACATCAGTATATATTTATACATCACACTAAGTATTTAAAATCCAAATTTAATAATGGTAGTGAACATAATATGACAAACATATTTGAAGTCAGAGCCTTGCTCATTCTTCAATTCTTTCATGTCCGCTTTGTCCAAACGGAAGTCACGCTTCCGCGATCCTATTTGCCACAATTTAGGTAGACATTTTGGGATATGTCCTTTTATCTTCATAGAAGATAATAATAATTTTTCCTTTGCCCTTTTCCATATTCCAGAAGCCTTTGGCCAAGCCTTGGTCTTCTAGAATATCGAAGTAAGGTGCGCCTTGCGCTACTTGCCTTATTGCAAACTTTGACTTTGTCTCCTTGAGAATAGTCATTAACTCTCCAAGAGTTATTTATTAAAAACAACATTTAAATATTAGTCCAACTAACATTTAATTTATTTGACGAATGATATTTGATTGAGTGCGTATGGCAAGTAATTAAACGAATATTGCAAATTCAATTCTTGCCTCCCTCTATTTTTCGGCGAGACTCTAACCCTCTGTCGAGTACTCGGGAAACCGTGTTTCCTAGCGGGCTAGGATCCCATTAAATATCACACAATCTTGACTTTGGCCAACAAAATGTATGATAATTAACTAGGTAGATCTCTAAAATCAATTGGATCCAATCCAATTATTAGATCCAGTAGGGGGACATCCAAGTTCGAAACATATATCTTATATATGCCAATACATCCAATGTATTGCCTAACCTTTTTCCTCTGAATGAACTAAGCCTTGGTTTAGGCACAATAAACATAGTGATCCCAGTCAAGCGTGACCCATTGAACATGGAAAGCTTCGTAATCAATGTCGATGGACAAGAAGTGGTCTTGAATTTGGCCAACAAACAACAACTTGGACAAGACACTGATATGGAACAAAGCTCTCGCGATTCAAACACATCCTCGACGGACAAAGGCCTTGACTTTGGCCAACAAACCAATCCAGTCTTAGATCTTGAGTAAGAATCATTCAATGGAAGGAAAAACGCTTAATATTTTGCGAGGGTTTTTTGAGTGCAAATTGGCAACCAATTTATTATCTTTGTTAAGGTCTCATCATCATACACCCTTAAACATGCATTCTAAACACATAATAAAGCGCGTATAATAAAATAATAATGATATGCGGATGGATACTTTACAAATTGATCTTAGATCAAATCTCTCCCTTTCTCTCTCCTGCTAGCACATGTATCACTTCTACCTGTTACACTACACATCTAAAAAAACCTCATTTACATTGAAGGGAATATGTGAGAAGAGAATACAAAGAATAAGGAGGGAATAGGGCTGGACACGTAGGTCCAAATAATAAATTCTAAATTTATTACAATAATTTCTTAAAATTGTACCACCCATCTAATATTCATCCGATATACATTATTCATGCATCTCAACCATGTATTCACACAAGCATGTTATCAATCAATCTAATCAAATTAATTAATCTGATAATTAATGACCATCCAATGTTCAAACAACGATTTGATTTTGCTCGAGTAAAACTCGTTTTGCGAATAAGTACTCAAAGTACGAATTCTTGAATTAAATTAAACTACAAAATTAAATCCAATTCAATGTGTATTTAATACTAATTCACTATTTAATTCCAAATTAAATACTACACTTTAATAATAAATCTTTTACGATTTAAATTCCAAATTTAATCGTTACGGGTCTCAAAGCTCGATTAACGTCCAACGTCAATTTAATTATAGTTTGATGGACTTTTAATTAATTTCTTAAGGCGTGGACTTTTGGTCAACTCAGGTCAAACCCAATAACCAAAGCTCAATCAATGAGTAACCCCATAAGCCTAGAAATCAATTTAGGCTCATTAGGCCCAATTAAACTTTAAAGGTCCATTAGTCGCATTTGGGCTTTATGGATGCGATTTTGGGCCCAATTGGATCCAACCAATTTTGCCTAAACTTAACTTGGTACAACCAAGCCCAATAAGCCCAATAACAACTTTCAAAGTCCAATTTCCAAAATTAGGCCCAATATAATTAAATTACAAATTCCAAATTCCCAATTTAATTACCAAAGTGTATATCATAATTAATTACCTAATTAACATTTCTAAAACATCAATTAGCCTAATTAATCATGGTTTTTTACATCAATTAGTGTCCAACACATTTTGATCAAAAACTAAAACCCAAATCATGATATAATGCTCTCGGCTTTGGAGGGGATTTTGTGTCTGATTCGGTTTCAATCCAATTAAATTCACAATCGATATTAAATCAACATCCTCATTGATTCCAACTCATCCAATGAATCAAAAAATCAAAATCCAAGCATTTAGGGCTACTCAAACTCTCGGCCAAGCAAGATAAATTGGGGAAAATTGTTCCAAACAAAATTTAATCAAATTGATCCAATCAATCATCAATTAAACATGTATTAAGCATACTCAAACATCCAATTCATTCAAATCATGCGGAAAAATATTTTACCCAAATTTTAAGCCCTAATCAAATTTCATGTTTTTCAATCGCTCTGATACCATTGTTGGAGTTCTACGGCCCCGAGGATCGAATACAAAGCATAAAAACATAGTGCGAATATAATGAGGAAGTTGCGGAATACTTACATCGATCGGTTGAGTGACGCGAGAAGCAACAAAAACTCATTTTCTGCCTTCCTTCATACTCAGTAGTGGCAGTGAAACAGCCCACTGTTTTCGGCTTTGGATCATCTTCATCAAGCTCCAAGCTTTGTGATTTGATTCCAAGCTTATGGGTGGACTTCCCTATCACATTCGCATGTCTCTCGGAGTGCTAGCTCTTGATGATTTTTCCACAAAATCACCACACTTTGCTTCGCTTTTCTCCCTTGGCTCTCGACAGTGGGCTGCCAAACCAGAAGAAAAACAGCCCCTAAAGGGCGTGAGAGAGATGAAGAGCAAGAGAGAGAGTTGTGTGGTTGGTTTCTAAATTTTGTGTACCTTATACACAAATGTGAATTTCAAATACATTTACAATGAATTTGGCTTTCAAAAAGCCAAGCAATAAATGCTTACCAACCACACACATCACTTCCAATCAATCAATGAATAGTGACTGGCGTCAATCACTCAAAGTGAAAGACATCTATCACTTGATTGACGAATGATGTGACGCTAGATGCGACTAGTGATTTGACGCTTGATTTACTTGCGTGTCGCACTCGAATTTGAAATGCGAATGCGCTCGCAAACAATCCCGGGCTCGGGTTCGCTAATTCCAAATTAACGAATTTTTCGTTGCGACGTAATTAAATGATTATGCCTAGCGAAATCACTATTCACATCGCTACCGAATTAATTCTAAATTAAATCATTCGCCCGAATTAAAATCTAATTTTAATTCCGCGTCAAAATCCAATTTCGTATAATATATCGAATATATTAATTAATCGATTAATTCCAAATTAATCGTTATCTCTATTTAAATGATATTTTATCCGAGATAAAATATCTCCGCAATTAATCCCAGATTAATTTTCTCTCTCATCTAATTAATCCTAGATTAATTAAAAGTGTGAGTCATACGTCATCGGTGAATCTTCGGGAAGCGACCCATGAGATCCCCGGATATGTTGGCAGTAAATTCGGTCGTCAGACTATCCGAACACGTAAGTACCAAGTACTACGTTTTACCTATTTACAAGACAAGGTTGGCTTCTAGCAAAGCGCCATGCCTACCCAATTCTCCAGAAATATCCTTACAGGAATATAGGATCTATATCAGACGTAGTATACATAGTATTATGTATTTCGATCCAGTATCGGATGTCACGTGCTAGGCCTGGGGCTGGAATTGTGTCTGCCCCGTACGAAGCACATGTCGGATGTCTGGTAACTAGTCTCTATAATCGGATAAACATGACCTTGTCATTTTATCCCGATGACTGCAGTACATAAGAGTACTAGTACCGTATCCTACGTGACCATCATCTCCATATTACTGGAGTGACACTTCCATCTTGACATCACACCAAACACACTACGATTCTCAATATACCCAGCAGAGGCGTACACAGAACCTGTTAAAGCCCTGGACGACCACAACCAAAGTATATTGATTGTCGCAAGTATTAGCGGTGCAAGTCTCAGGTTAAGACCAAATACACATATCCTGATTTCGGACTTCCATAGACACATATTCATACTATCAATGGAATTCCGAGGGGGTCTATCTAAAGCGAAGCTGTTTCCCGTACCATCGGTAAAACACAACCTCTTATTACACTTGCATGAGTATCCTATACACAAATATATGAGAACTATGACGTTATTCCCTCACAACGTGCACAAGTGTAATACTAGTCTTTTACGCATGTATCGATGTCCAATCTCGATAATACTCTGACTAGGGATATTTAATGATTTATCCTTCGTGGACTGATACTGTCTCATATCATTCTCAATCCAGGAACAAATCATAAGGACCTCATATCATTTATACATCTAGGTGATCTAATCACAAATGATAAGAGAACAATCTCCTTTGTCACATAGTTAATTTGTACAACAACACCATGATCTGTACAAATAGTGACGCTATGGGTCATAATTGTCCAACAGTTTCCCTATCACCTTTGTGAGACTCCTTTGAGTGCTAGC
The DNA here is from genome assembly GCA_019454045.1 of Zanthoxylum bungeanum. Taxonomy (NCBI): domain Eukaryota; kingdom Viridiplantae; phylum Streptophyta; class Magnoliopsida; order Sapindales; family Rutaceae; genus Zanthoxylum; species Zanthoxylum bungeanum. The sequence goes on from SKCR01024341.1 coordinate 12,323, forward strand.
TCTTGAGATTTTGCAACAAAATCATGAAGAAATGAGCCCTAGGCTCACGGAAAAACAAGAGAGAAAATGGTGAAGGCCATTCAGCCATAAGAAGAAAAAAGAGAGAGAGTTGTGTAAATTGTTTCTAAAACAATTAAAACTAAAATCAAATTCTCAACAAAAAATGGTAAAAGCTTTTCCAAAAAGCTAATTGGAGGCAAAATGACATTTATTGCCCACAACCACCAACATCATGAATAGTGACTAGTTGTCAATCACCTAAAGGTGACTTGACATCCATCACTAAAGTGACAAGTGATGTGACGCGTGATGTGACTTGTGGGCCGCACTTAAATTCAAAATGCGAGTGGGCCCGCAAACATTCCCGGTCTCGGGTTCGCTAATTCCGAATTAACGAATTTTCCGTTGCGACGTAATTAAATCAAATTTAATTAAATAATTATGCCTAACAAAATTACTATTCACGTCGCTAACGAATTAATTCTAAATTAACTCGTTTGCCCGAATTAAAATCTACTTTTAATTCCACGTCGAAATCTAATTTCGTATAATATATCGAATATATTATTTTATCGATTAATTCCAAATTAATCGTTCTCTCTCTTTAAATAATATTTTATCCCAGATAAAATATCTCCGTAATTAATCCTAGATTAATTTTCTCTCTCTAATAATTAATCCAAGATTAATTATGTCTGAGTCATACGTCATCAGTGAATCTTCGGGAAGCGACCCATGAGATCCCCGGATATGTTGGCAGTAAATCCGGTTGTCGGACTATCCGAACATGTACGTACCTAGTACTACGTTTTTACCGTTTTACAAGACATGGTTGGCTTCTAGCAAAGCTCCGTGCTTACCCAATTCTCCAGAAATATTCTTAAAGGAATATGTAATCTATATCAGGCGTAGTATACGTAGTATTGCGTATTGCGATCCAGTATCAGATGTCATATGCTAGGCCTGGGGCTGGAATTGTGTATGCCCCGTACGAAGCACATATCAGATCTCTGGTAACTAGTCTTTATAATCGGATAAACACGACCTAGTCATGTTATCCCGATAGATGCATCATATAAAAGTACCAGTTATATATCCTACGTGATCATCATCTTCACTATGACTGAAGTGATACTTCCATCTTGACATCACACCCAATACACTACGATTCTCAATATACCCATAAGAGGCGTACACAGAACCGGTTAAAGCCCTGGACGACCAAAACCAAAGCATATTGATTGTCGCAAGTATTAGCGGTGCAAGTCTCAGGTTAAGACCAAATACACCTACCTTGATTCGGACTTCCATAGACACATAGTCATACTACCAATGGAATTCTGAGGGATCTATCCAGAGCGAAGCTGTTTCCGTACCATCGGTAAACACAACCTCCTATTACACTTGCATGAGTATCCAATACCCAAATATATGAGAACTATGTCATTATGCTCCCACAACGCGCACAAGTGCAATACTAGTATATTCCGTATTATCGATGTCCAATCTCAATAATACTACGACTAGGGATGTTTTAATGATTAAACCTTCATGGATTGATACCGTCTCATATCTTATCAATCGGAACTAATCATATGAACTTTTATCATTTATATATCTTGGTAATCCAATTACAAATGATAAAAGAGCAATTTCCTTTGTCACATAGTTAATTTGTACAACAACACAATGTTCTGTACAAATAGTGATGTTATGGGTCAGAATTGTCCAACATGTTCAATACAACAAAATTGACTTTTATTGGCGAAAATTTTGCCACTAAAAGCTATTATTTCGCCACCAAAATTATTAGTGGCGAAATATAATTTCGCCACTAAAAGTGTTACACAAAAGGTATGAGTAGCGAAAATTTAATTTGCCACTAAAAGTATACTTTTAATTCCGCCACTAAAAGTATATTTATTTCGCCACTGAAGGTTCATTTTTAGTGGCGAAATAGTTTTCGCCTTTGAAAATTCACTTTTAGTGGCGAAAATTTCACCACTAAAAGTCCATTTTTTTCACCAATGAATGTCAGTTTTAGTGGCGAAATACATTTCGCTACTAAAAGTAATTAGATTTAGTGAGGAAATTAATTTTGCCACTAAAAAAGAACTTCAATGGCGAAAAAAAATGGACTTTTAGTGGTGAAATTTTCTCCACTAAAAGTACAGTTTGAGTACCTTTTGGTGAAATTATATGGAAAAAAACTGTTTTCATCATATGATATTTTGTATTCTAAAATGATACAAAACATAAATTTTAATACATTAATATATGTAAATAGAATTTTGTATTTACAAGCAAAAAAACATATTATGTTCCAACATTAAAACAGATAAATGATCAACTAGTTATAATTCAAAAATCAAAGCTATTGTTTTCATCTCACATCTAAATTTACATTCTATATTTAAACTACAAAAAAAACTTTGAACATATAGTGAAACGAAACCATTCATCGAATGAATTAGCTTCTCTTTTGTCCACTACTTTTTCAACCAGCAAAATAGTTACCTGCATTTGTATGAAAATAATTATATCAGTATATATTAATAGATAAACAAAAACTAAAATATGTATAAAAAAAAATTAATGATAGATTGATTATACAAATTTCTCAAAATTAAAATGTAAGTACATGTGAACCACCATAACTATTACTAGTGACCAAATCACTTGAACCATAGCCACCATAAGCATGCCCACGTCCATGACTTTTGCTATATCTACTTTCATAATTTAAGGCGTCTAAACCATTTTCTGCCACAAACATCCTAAACAATACAACCATATAATAAAAGTTGAATTTGACATATGAAAATAAATTATTTCCAGAAACACAAATTGTAATAATTACCTGGATGACACTGAATGAGCTATAGGTAACCCAATAAACCAGACTTCCCTGCAAATCAAAGCAGAAAATCGGAGATTATACCCCAGGCACTGGGTCAAACTTTGGTGTCAAATAATTAGATTTCCGCTGCAAATCAAAGCTTTTGTTACACAGATGAATTTTTCTCATAGCTGAAGCTTTTGAAACTCATAGTTACTCAACATACGACTTACAAATACAAGAAAGAAATTTCAATGTTCTCAATTCACTTTACAGGAAAAGTTCTAAAACTGTAAGAACAAAGAAATGTAATCTGATTCAGTACCATATGGCACAACTTAAAAACACACTTCAGATGAAATAAGAAGTTACCTGAGAAATATATAGGCAGCGTCATTAGATTTAAATATGACTTGTAATACTAGAATAAGACAATAATTCCCGTAACTCACATTAATCATAATGCCATAAAAAAGTTCTATCAGATATTTATTGAACTTAAAACATGGTCAACCAAATTAAACTATAATAATAATATGGCAGTAATGCAAAGCTTGAGCATGAATACCCTCAACTTACTTTAGCCAAAAAGCTTAGCAGACCATCTCCTTTTCCAAGTGAAGATGACCCAAAAGAAAGCTGAAAAACATAGTAATAAGAATCAGCATATGTATGGGCCAAACTCGTCACAGGGCTAATCTTGCCAATACACCACACCCCAGGTCACGTGCGGCCCAGAGGGCCCCATAACCGAATCTAAAGCGCCTGCTTCAGCCCAGGCCCAATAAATCAACCCCCCAACGGTCAGGTGCGCAATGACATCTAACGATCCAGCCGTTCCACCCTTCCATCAAGACACAATCAGCCGTTTCGATCCACAGGTCTTAAAGACACTTGAAACCGCCGCCCAACGGATAGGAAGTCAATGTCCTTAAGTGCACTGAACGAGTATATAATGGGAGGGAGGTGAAAGAGCTAAGGAGAGGACGGATCCTTGAAAAATCTAAGAGGAATAAACTACATACCCTCTGCAAAACCTTCTCATCGCCCTCACGGCAATCATACTAGGATAAGGTACCCTTCATCCTTCGTACCCATTGTCCTACAACTCGAGTCCCTTTTTCTGACTTGGGCGTCGGAGAGCCTACGGCATTCACCACACCGGTGGGTAGTATCTTCGCGCTCACCCTACATTCTTTGTTTTGCAGGATCGTCAGTGCCCCCAGACATACGAAATCTCGATTGTAGGCTCGGAGCAGAAAACCGCGTCTACAGTTTGGCGCCCACCGTGGGGCCCTAGCGATTCGAAGCAAATCAAAGTACCAAGAGAACTATCCAAGCACTGAAATGTCTCCAAACGACACGCCGACAGATTCGATGGCAAGCCAGCTAGCTTTCCTCCAGGAACGCCTACGGGTCCTTGAGGAAGAAAATTCAGCTATGAAGACCACCAATACTGACCTTCAAGGGCGGTTAGAGCGACTCTCTGTTCCACCCGACCAATTGGGATCGGTTGATGTTACGGGCTTAACAACCAGTCGACAGAATCCTGCTGTGATCCCAGGGGTGGAGCGGGGTGAAGGTTCCCAGCGAGTAAACCGGAACACGGGTAATCATCAAAGCCTACCAGTCGACGCAGTGACGGCTGCGACCGTACGGCGTGAGATGGAAGAATTCAAAGAGGCCATTTTGGCAAGTATACCAGGAGCCAAACTGCCTCTTAGAAAGAGTAGATCGGGAGCTTTGGCAGATACTCCGTTCGACGAGAGGATCAACACAGTCGAACTCCCAAGGAAGTTCAACCCCCCAGATATGAAGTTGTATGATGGATCAACCGACCCAGACGACCACATCATTCACTATAAGTATAAGATGATGTCTATGAGCCTCACCCCCCACCAGAGAGAAGCAGGTCTTTGTCGAGGCTTTGGAGAGACTTTGGTTGGGCCAGCCCTCACCTGGTTTATCAATCTTCCATTCGGGTCGATTGGGTCGTACAAGGAATTGGAAGATCGATTCGTCACTCATTTTGCGAGCTCCTGCAAATTAGAGAAAACGGCAGACGACTTTCTTTTGATCCAGCAGCGGAAAGGTGAATCCTTCCGAAGCTACGTCACGCGATATAACAGAGAGAGGATTGCAATCCCAAACCTGCATCAGCCGACAGCAGTTGAGGCGTTCAGAAGCGGCTTGCAGGCCGACAGCAGCCTTTATAAGAAACTGACAAAGAACTGATGCTACACAATGGATGAAGCACTGACGAGGGCCCGGACGGAGATTCGGTGGGAAGAGGACATAAGAAACACGGGGAGAGAGAAACTTCCGAATATGCGGGAGAGTGTGGTAGGCCCGTCCAGGCGAAGAAAAGAATACAGCAGAGGTAGCATGCAACGCCCAGACCGGAGGCCATATCGTGCATGGGATTCCCGCCCATACGACAAGGGCCCAAGTCGTAGACCTGACAATTTTGAGAGAGGGGAAAGTTCCTTGAACCATACCCCGAGGCTTCCAGACTACAACTTTACTGTTTCGCCTGGAGAGCTTGTTTCAGTACTTAGGAAGATGGGGAACGAAGTCAAGTGGCCCCAGCGCTCAAAAGATAATTCGAGCAAAAAAGATACCAATAAGTGGTGCGAGTTTCACCGAGACTACGGCCATACGACAGCAGATTGCATCGCTTTGAGGCTGGAAGTCCTGGAGTTGTTGAATAAGGGGCACTTGAGAGATTTGCTAACCGACAAAGGGAAAACGACTTTGGCTCGAAGAGATGATCGCGCGTAGGCCCCGGCTCCACCTCCGATGAACAGCACAGTCAACGTCATTTCAGGGGGGTCTGAAGTGAGTGGGATCTCATATTCCGCCGCGAAGCGACAGACAATACTGATTTCCATTCTGGCCTCGGAGGCACGACAGGTTCAAGCCAGTGGACATACGGGTTTGGTGATTGAGTTCTCGGACGACCAACTATCCAGCCTCGCTAATCCTCATCATGATGCATTGGTTATCTCCCTCCAAGTAGCTAACTTTATGGTAAAGAGAATATTGGTGGACACCGGGTCGTCCGCCAATATCATTTTTTGGTCAGCACTTAATGATATGGGAGGAGCATTAGAAAAGATGAGCCGACGATCAACCGCTTTGGTCGGCTTCAGCGGGGAACAGAAGTTCACGGTGGGGGAGATCTGCCTTCCAGTATACGCAGGGGGGTAAACAAGATGGTGACATTTCTGATCTTGGATTGTCCGTCAGCCTACAATATAATCGTGGGTCGACCATGGATTCACGAGATGAGAGCCGTTCCTTCCACCCACCACCAAGTACTGAAGTTTCCGACCGAATGGGGGGTTCAGGAAATCAGAGGGGACCAACTAGCATCGAGGGCATGCTACCAAACGACACTGAAACCCAGGCTTCAATCGGCATAGCAATTACAGGGTGGGGCTCGTCGAATGAATGCCAATGAACCTAATGTGGAGGAACTCGATGAGGTCCAAATCCATCCGCTTTTCCCAGACCACAAAACCCGAATTGGAGTCGACCTGGAACCGTTATTACGAGCAAGTTTGGTGGAGTTCCTCCAAAGGCACCACGACTGCTTCGCCTGGTCGCATGAAGATATGACAGGCGTCGACCCGGAACTAATGACACACGAACTTCGTGTCGACCCGACCTTCCCACCCGTCAAGCAAAAGAGGAGAAAGTTTGCCCCTGAGAGGAATCGAGTGATTGATGAAGAAGTTCAGAAGCTGCTGGATAACAGGTCAGTCAGAGAGGTGCAGTATCCAGAGTGGTTAGCCAATGTCGTGGTCGTGCGAAAGAAGAACGGCAAGTGGCGAGTTTGTATCGATTTCACAGACTTGAACAAAGCATGCCCGAAAGACTCATTCCCCTTACCACACATAGACTCGTTAGTCGACGCGACCGCGGGACATGAGTTGCTTAGTTTCATGGACGCATACTCAGGCTACAATCAGATTCTTATGCACCCGGATGATCAGGAAAAGACGGCGTTCATAACCAACAGAGGGATCTATTGCTATAAAGTAATGTCGTTTGGGTTGAAGAACGCGGGTGCTACATACCAACGACTGGTCAACAAAATGTTTAGTCGACAGATAGGATCGACAATGGAAGTGTACATAGACGGTATGTTGGTGAAATCTTTGCTAGCCGACCAACACCTGGAGCATCTGGAAGAAGCTTTTGAAGTTATGAGGAAATATGGGACGAAGCTTAATCCAGCCAAATGTGCGTTTGGGGTAGCCTCCGGAAAATTTCTGGGGTATTTGGTTACACGTCGTGGAATCGAAGCTAATCCGGAACAGATAAAGGCGATACTTAACATCCCTTCCCCTGGGAACCCGAAAGAAGTAATGCGACTGGCAGGACGAATAGCGGCTTTGAATAGGTTCATCTCTAAGTCGACAGATAAGAGTTTCCTCTTCTTTGCTGCGATTGGGAAGTCGAAAAAGTTCGAGTGGACCCAGGATTGTGAGAAAGCCTTGACCAGATTAAAAGAATATCTCACCTCCCCTCCATTATTGGCGAAGCCGTGCAACGGAGAAAGGTTGTTCATCTATCTGGGGGTTTCTCCTCAGGCGGTCAGCGCGGTTCTTGTTAAAGAAGAAGGGGGTTCCCAACACTCAGTCTACTATGTGAGCAAGGCACTCCTGGATGCAGAGACGCGTTACTCTCGGATGGAGCACTTAATCTTGGCTTTGATTGTGGCGGCTCGAAAGCTCCGCCCTTACTTTCAGGGGCATCCCATTACCGTATATTCAGCTTATCCTCTACGAAGCATTCTCCATAAACCAGAGCTCTCAGGTAGACTGGCAAAGTGGGCCGTGGAGCTTGGGGAATACGACATCACATATCAGCCAAGGGTGGCCATCAAGTCACAAGCATTGGCAGACTTCGTGGCTGATTTTACCCCCGACGCTTCACCAGAAGTGGGGGAGGAGTTACTCGCAGTCGACTCGACCGCAGTATGGAAGTTGGCAGTAGATGGGTCCTCCTGTAGCCGGGGAGCAGGGTTAGGAGTTGTGATTACTACCCCCGAAGGAGACCTAATTCAATAGTCCTTCAAATGTGGATTCCCAGCCACCAATAATGAGACCATCTCCTTTTCCAAGTGAAGATGACCCAAAAGAAAGCTGAAAAACATAGTAATAAGAATCAGCATATGTATGGGCCAAACTCGTCACAGGGCTAATCTTGCCAATACACCACACCCCAGGTCACGTGCGGCCCAGAGGGCCCCATAACCGAATCTAAAGCGCCTGCTTCAGCCCAGGCCCAATAAATCAACCCCCCAACGGTCAGGTGCGCAATGACATCTAACGATCCAGCCGTTCCATCCTTCCATCAAGACACAATCAGCCGTTTCGATCCACAGGTCTTAAAGACACTTGAAACCGCCGCCCAACGGATAGGAAGTCAATGTCCTTAAGTGCACTGAACGAGTATATAATGGGAGGGAGGTGAAAGAGCTAAGGAGAGGACGGATCCTTGAAAAAGCTAAGAGGAATAAACTACATACCCTCTGCAAAACCTTCTCATCGCTCTCACGGCAATCATACTAGGATAAGGTACCCTTCATCCTTCGTACCCATTGTCCTACAACTCGAGTCCCTTTTTCTGACTTGGGCGTCGGAGAGCCTACGGCATCCACCACACCGGTGGGTAGTATCTTCGTGCTCACCCTACATTCTTTGTTTTGCAGGATCGTCAGTGCCCCCAGACATACGAAATCTCGATTGTAGGCTCGGAGCAGAAAACCGCGTCTACAGCATACTCCCTAATTTTATGACCAGCATTACTTTGTTAAAATATGCAATTTAATTCACGATGTCCAAAAAATCTTTCAAAGACATGGAGAAGATATAGATGCTAGGCACATCAAGTATTTCTCACACAGCAAAACAAGCATGTTTAGCTGAAAGAACGTGTAAGGTTCAAACTTCCTGAGACAAAGTCTCAGCATGGGGTGTTTGATTAAGTGAATAAGCATGTAAAGGGCGCAAACACACAAGTTACAGTCCTAAGAATTATGAAACTAAGAAATAAAAAATAAAAATATGCTCGTTTGAGTCTTCATTTGATCGGGCTTGTAATCTTTGCATGAGTGAGCCTTTTATAGTGAAACTTGTAAACCGCTGGGGCGGTTTCGGCTCATAACTTCCTTGCAACTGCTGGGTCATACCTTCAACTGTTGAGTTTTGCATCTTAACTGCCTGATCGTGGAGGGAACTGCCCAACTGCTGCAATCGTGGGATCAACTGCATCATGTGTTCGGTCATCATAAGTCTCTTGTGGTTCTAATCGCTGTTTCGGTCGTCCTAAGTCTTTTGTCGTTCTAATCGTTGTGTCATCTGGTGATTGCTCCGATCGCTCTTCCCTTTGTCGCTCTGCTTGCCTTCGTCATTTACCCCTTCGCTCTAGGGCGATTTCGCTTTAGGGTGATTTTTTTTTTTTGTCAACAGAAGGGTTGGGTTTCGTTTTTTGAAGAAGAAATGTCGATTTTTGATGGAAAAAATGGAGTAGAAAAGGGTTAGGGTTTCGTTTTGATGAAGGAAAAAATGGAGGGTTGGTTTCGTTTTGAATGGAAGAGAGAAAATGTTTTGGTTTTGTAAACAAAAAAATATTTTTGTCAATAAGGGGGGAAAAATTTCCCCACTAAAAGTATTTTTTGGCCACTAAATGTTAATTTTAATGGCGAAATTATTTTTCCCCACTGAATGTTAATTTTTAGTGACGAAAGTAAATTTCGCCACTAATTTCATCATTAAAAGCTATTTTTAATGGCGAAATATAATTTCGTCACTAAAAATCAATTTTTCTTGTAGTGGTTATTCCGACATCCAGAATTCACGTTATTCACATAACATCACACCCTATTCCAGTCAGCTTTAATTTCGAGTTTATTCATAAAACCAACAATTCACAACCATACTGTCATTATCCCTTCTTTTTTTCTCTCTTCAATGACACGACCACTACATGAAAAAGAAGCAAATGGCCCTTTTTTAAAAAAAAAAAAAAAAATTTCTTTTGCATTTTTATATTAATGAAAGAAAAGTCTAATATTTTTCTAGAGTTTTCCATTTTCTTCCCACATATGGCCATATTTGGGACATTTTTTTGGGCTTAAATTTTTTTAGGCTTTAAGGTTGTAGTGAAACTTTTATAAGATTTCATTTAAGTCCTTCAATTTTTACTTAATTATAATGTTGCCCCAAATATTTTTATAGTTAAACTTTTGAACCTTATATTTTATTAAGTTTTCACTTAGGCCCCTACACTTAGTAATCTCACTTTACTTACTTATTTATGATATTAGGTTTATTAACCGGTTGAATTGAATTTATCTTTCTTATCACTCCCTTAAACCGTTTTAAATTATTTCGCCTTTTCATAATCTCTAATCTCTTATGTTTTAGAATATTTTCGTTCTTGTCACTGTTATCTTAGTTAAATTAATTATATAACACACTACAAGAAATTACACTTTTAGTGATGAAAATTTAGTGGCGAGATTTCGCCACTAAAAATGACTTTCAGTGGCGAAATATGATTTCCCCACTGAAATAGTCGGTGGGAAATTTTCATTTTCCCACGCAAAATTTCTTTTTCTTCGTTTGTTTTACACTCAAAAAAATTAACCCATCTTTTTCTGAAAAAACCCCCCACACACACTCATGATCAAAATCTTCATCTTCATCTCATAGGCGCCGCAAGTCTCAGTTCTTCAACTCTCAACTTACAACAAATTAATAGCAAATACGATCGATCAGCTCTTCTATTTTTTTTTTGTGCTTTGCTTTTTCCATTATCCATCTCTCAACTCTGCAGCTCTCAGCTCTCATCAGCTTTTTCATCTTTCAGGTATGCTTTTGTTTCTATTGCCTCAATTTGGGTTTTCTGGGTTTCGATTCAAAAATGTCATTTTTCCCTTATCTCTATTTTTAGGGTTTTTCCCCTATCGCTGCAGAAGATTATGCAAGAATTTGAGACGCAGAACGAGAAGATGGAAATAACGACTGAGGTCATGGGCGATGTGTTGGAAATTAATTGTTGTTAATTATTTGGTGTTGTTAAATAACAACAATTAGTAATAATTTCATGTTGGAAATTATTAAGTTAATTATTTGGTGTTGTTAAATAAGAACAATTAGTAATAATTTCATTTTGGAAATTATTAAGCTAATTATGTGGTGTTGTTAAATAACAACAATTAGTAATGATTTCATTACTAAGTAAACAACAAGAGTTGTTAATCAAATAATTAAGTAACAACAAGAGTTGTTAAGTGACAACAATTAGTAAAATGTTAAATGGGGAACAAATGGTACACCCATGATGGTAACATTTTTGGAAGGGTTAGAGAAAGTCATTATGCATCCAAATACATGTGATTACATAGTAATCAATGCATGTGATTAAATAGTAATCAAGGATTAATAGTAATCCATGCATGTTAGCTAATAGTGACTTGATTTCCCTCCTATAAATAAGACCATTTGCTTATTGAGTTAAGCAATCAATTAAGTTTGATTAAGGGTCTCTACAAGTTTAAGGTATGCAATTGTGTTGTGATTAACTTAGATTTATTTCAATTAGCATGTAAATAAATCTAGGACTAGTAATACATGTATGGTTAGATCCTAAGAGGACAAACATGTAAAATATATTAGGGATTATGTTTCCTAACATTGGTATCAGAGCTTAAATGCATGTATTGTTGTTGGATTACACAAAAATTGCATGAACATGTATGAATAATTAAGAAAATGCTTCTGTTTTTGTTTTTACAAAAATGATTTTCTTCCAACTTTGGGCCTTTATAACTCTCTGTAGAAAATTGATAATCGCATGTTCAAATATGTTTTGAAAAATACGTCATAAGATCTTCAATTTGGTATATCATTTGCTTAATTTGGATTACAATTGAGAAAGATATGGACCCTAGAGGTTGGCTAGTTGAATATGTTATTACCCAGAAAAACACTCCCAGAAGAGCCGTACTACATGTCATCCGGTATTTATAAAATCAGACGACAAGTCGTCCGATTGTTGTAAGACAAGTCATACGCTTAGAGCTCAAAGGGACGACATGTCGTCCATGTATCACCTAACCGACAAGTCGGTTACACCTATAATTTCCAACCGACATGTCATACAGTCACGGAACACGCGGACGACATGTCGTCTGCGCGTGTAACTTGGCCGAGGCTGGCCGGCGCGTGAGGGCGCGTGAGGGCGAGTAGGAGCCCGTGGCAGGCGCGTGGTGGCGCGTGGGGGCACGTGAGTCACTCGTATGGCGCGTGTATGGCGCGTGAATATCTGTAAGGCCCGTGTTGGTCATGTCTGTATCGGTTTGCTTCGGTAATTCTGATTCGTCATGATTAAATGTCTAGTCCTTTTGCATATTGTATTAATCGGCCATGATAAATTTGTTTTATCATATAAACTTTGTGTTTATGTAAATGAATATCTTTGTGATGTTTATTTTAGTTAATGTAACTTTGTGTTTCATTATATTGATTTTTTTTTGTATTCGTTGCAGAAAAATCATGCCGATCAGACAAAAAACTACAAAAAGGGTTATGACATCCGCCCACAGTGAAAAATTGAAAGACATGTTGCTGGATCTGGATAAGTATCAGATGAAAGAAGATGATGATATGATTTCGCATATAATCACCTTTAATAACATGTTACAAGAATCTATATGGGAGGCTAATTGGATAGGACAACCGTACAGACTCAGATTGCTATGAAATACTCTCCCGGATATATGGCAAAAAAGGCTTACTAATATTTGGAAATTAGTAATTCATACAGAAGAACTACGTGTTCAGTATAACATAGCCATTGAGAGGTTAGCGATTGAGTATCTCCAATATAAGGCAAATCATACTGTTTTTCCTTTGATGTCTCGGAAACGTTGCAATGATCCGAAATTTGCTATAGGTTTCCCATGGTTGTCCAAGATCAATTACGAGTTACCACAAGAATTTAAGGATTCTTATCCTAAAACATTTATTCGTTGGAACACTAGAACCGGAAAAGTTTTAAGTGTTAGATATTAGTTTTTTCTATGATAAAACTATGTTAATGTTTATGTGTGTAATTGTTTGATACTTCACGGCATGTAAATATTGTATTTATATGTATGAATGTTTCATGTTGAATTTAATTTATGTAATTAAATCAATGATTGTCATGTACAATAGTCGCATGATTAAGATGTTCTAAGAATTTATGTAATTTTTGGAAAATGATTTTACATGATTGATTATGTTGATAATATTTTTACATTGGGTAATTGGATGATGATTGGACACTTAGTGGCCTTTTGACTCTAACCCCATTGAAAAATTTTATTAAACATAATTTATTTCATGATAAAATAAGTTAAAAGTATTAACAATTGTGCATGAATGTCTGTAGAAACTTTGTGTTTTTAATATGGCTTCCGCAACAAAGAACATTATTGCTGAACTCAACAAGGGTGAGAAACTGAATGGCGATAATTATGAAATTTGGAGCATGAAAATCCAATATGTGCTAGAAGAACAAGAGGTTCCTGAAACTTTGAAAATGAGCATGGATGAACCTGAACAGGGCACTACGGCCCAACACAGGCGAGACCGAGAGGCTTATGAGGCCTGGAAGAAAAAGAATTCCATTGCCCGCATTACGTTGCTGAGCAGTATGGATAATGACCTAATGAAAGAGTTCAGGAAATATGACATGGCTAAGGAAAAGTGGTCCACACTAGCTGAAAAGTTTGGTAGTACCTCAATAACCAAACTTAGGTCACTGAAAATCAAGTTTGACACATACAAGAAACGTCCTGAGTTCACTATGTCAAAACACTTGAGGCAAATGTCAAACATGATTAATGAACTGGCAGATGCTGGACATGTTCTTACAGATGAACAGAAAGTCCAAGCGGTCATTCGTTCTCTTCCAAATAGCTGGGAGCATATGAAGATGCATTTAACCCACAATGAGAGCATCAAAACCTTTGATGATGCTAAACGTCACCTTGAATTAGAAAGCGATCGCCTTGCGGCTGCTAAGTCAAATACTGAAGTGTATATGACAGAAACTAGCAAACCTGGGGGTTTCAAGAAGAAAAGAAAATTTCATGGTGGTGGGTTCCAGTTCGGAAAAGAAAAAAATTCTTCCAAGCCAGAAAAGAAACAGAAAACCAATCAACATGGGAAAGGAAAACGTCCTACCAAAAAAGAAAAACATGGCAAAGGTTAAATGTTTTAATTGTGGTAAGAAAGGTCATTTTGCTCGTGACTGCACTGAGCCTAAAAAGGTGAATACCTTTCGTGCATATTTAAATGAAATATGTGTTTCAAGTTCAATCTTTCTAACTGAATCTAATCCTTTGTGGACTGTAGACTCAGGAGCCACAGACCATGTAGCGAAGGATAGAGATGCCTTCGTGGAATTTCGACGAATTTCACCTGGGGTGAAGTGGATATATGTTGGCAACAACTCACGGGTTGAAGTCAAAGACATAGGAACATGCAAGTTAGTCATGCATGGTGGAAAAACTTTACTACTACATGATGTATTGTTTGCTCCACAAATTCGTCGGAATTTAGTTTCTGTGTTGGTTTTGGTTAATTTAGGTTTCAATTTGAACTTCCATAAATTTGGTGTTGATTTGTACTTAGGTACAATACACTATGGTTCTGGTTATTTTCTGGATGGTTTTATTGTATTAAATGTTGAATATTTTAATCACAATTTCGGTTTTTCGTTTGTTGCTTCATCTGTCAGTAATGATAGTGATGTAACTATGTGGCATGCTAGACTTGGCCACATTGGCCAGCAAAGAATGAACAAATTAGCCAAAGAAGGCTTTCTGGGAAATATTGAGAAGGTAGAATTGTCAACCTGTGAATATTGCTTGGCAGGAAAAACTGCGAGAAAACCATTTGGAAAATGGACTAGAGCAAAATTTCCATTACAATTAGTTCATTCAGATATCTGTGGTCCAATGAATGTCAGGGCAAGGCATGAAGCATCTTATTTCATCACATTTATAGATGATTATACACGCTTTGGTTATGTCTATTTGATTGCTCATAAATCTGAAGCATTAGAATGTTTCAAGAAATTTATGAATTTGACAGAAAATCAATTGGACAAGAAAATTAAAGCACTACGCACTGACCGTAGTCGTGAGTACTTATCTGATCAGTTCAAAGAATTATGTGATGAAAAAGGAATTAGTCGTCAGTTGACTACTCATGCTACTCCTCAACAAAATGGTGTTGCAGAAAGAAGAAATAAAACTCTTCTTGAGATGGTTAGGTCTATGATGGCACAAGCAAATTTGCCTACAACCTATTGGGGTGATGCATTATTAACTGCCACATATGTACTTAACCGAGTGCCATCTAAATCTGTGTCCACCACACCATATGAGTTATGGACAGGTCGTAAACCAGATTTCACTTTCTAAAACCTTGGGGTTGTGCGGCTTATGTTCATGTGCGTTCTCACGAACATGGAAAGTTAGGCCCAAGAGGAAAAAAGAGTATCTTCATAAGATATTCTGAACAATCAAAAGGATATGTTTGCATAGGTGAACATGAAAGTGGAGGCGTGACAGAATTTGAATCACGAGATATCACATTTTTAGAAAATGATTTTCCTAAGCAGGGAGAGATAGGTCAAGATTTATCTCTATATGAAACTCAAGATCACATGGATCACATGATTGGTGAACACTCGAGTTTACCTAATTCAAGTGGGAGTGATGAGAGAAATTTGAGAAAACATGGTGAATCTGTTTCACATGAATCTCAAAATGATGAATTAGTTTCACACGAGTCTCATTTACGTGATCCGAGTGGGAGTGATGTACATAATCCAAGTGGGAGTAATGTGCACGATCCAAATGGGAATAATATCGAAAGTGAGGAATCAGTTCCACCACTAGAATCCCAATTGCGACGTAGTAATCGTATAGGCATTCCTCGACGTCGTTTCGATATCGAAGGAGAAACCTTTATGATTCTACCTCAAGATGATGAAGAACCTAGAAACATAAGAGAGGCTCTTCAGTGTCCTGCTAAGGAAAAATGGATGTAGGCAATGGAAGAAGAGATGGAGTCAATGAGGTCCAACCAAGTTTGGGAATTGGTTGATCTACCAAAAGGACGCAAAGCTGTTAAGAACAAATGGGTTCTTAAAATAAAGCGTAATGCCGATGGCAATATCGAAAGATATAAAGCACGACTTGTGGCAAAAGGGTATACGCAACAGGAAGGAATTGACTATGAAGAGACTTTTTCACCTGTTGTAAGGTTTACCTCAATTCGCTTGATTCTGGCTATAGTAGCAAATATGGATCTAGAATTACATCAAATGGATGTAAAGACTACTTTTCTCAATGGAGAACTTGATGAAGAAATCTACATGGAACAACCAGTAGGTTTCATAAAAGAAAATGAAAAGGAGAAAGTATGTAGACTTTTAAAGTCTATATATGGTCTCAAGCAATCGTCTAGACAATGGTATATACGATTCCACAATACAATCATTTCGAATGATTTCACAATGATAGATGAGGATCATTGTGTGTACACCAAGAGAGATAAAGATAAGTTCATTATCTTATCTTTGTACGTGGATGATATACTTATAGCCGGAAATGATAAGGAGTTTGTAAAACACATTAAAGAATGGTTATCATCTAACTTCGAGATGAAAGATATGGGTGAGCTGCATATATTCTTGGGGTTAAGATCTCAAGAAATCGTTCAAAGAATTTATTATCTCTTTCACAGGAGTCATATATAAAGAAAATTCTTGAACGCTTCCAAATGCAGGCTTGCAAACCCATTGATACTCCTATCACGAAAATTGAAGCTTTGAGTCATAGATTGTGTCCTGAAACTCCACAGGAAAAGGAACAAATGAAGAAAGTTCCTTATGCAAATGCAGTTGGAAGTTTAATGTACGCAATGTTGTGTACAAGACCTGATATCTGTTTCGCTGTTGGAATGGTAAGTAGATACCAATCCAATCCAGGACTAGCACATTGGAAAGCAGTTAAAAGAATATTTAGGTATCTGAGAGGGACAGCTGATTACTCATTGTGTTATCAAGGAAATGATCTGCAATTGAGAGGCTATACTGATGCTGACTGGGGAGGAGATTTAGATGAAAGAAAATCTACCTCCGGTTTTGTTTTCTTGCTAAACAATGGTGCCATTTCATGGAGCAGTAAGAAACAATCTTGTATAGCCTTATCCACAATGGAGGCTGAATTTGTGGCCTTTTCATCAGCAGTACAAGAGGCTGTGTGGTTGAAAAGGTTCTTGGATCATTTGGTATGTCAAATGAAGCTTCTGGTCCAGTATTAGTTAACTGTGATAGTGAAGCAGCGATAGCCTACACAAAAGACCCAAAATTCCATTGTAAAACGAAACATATAGATACCAAATATAACTTTGTGAAAGACATAGTTGCACGAGAAGAGGTAAACATGAAGTACATTTCTACGCAAGAAATGGTAGCAGATCCATTGACCAAGCCTGTTCCTAGAGATGTCTTTGTTAGACATGTAAAAACTCAGGGATTGCGTAGATGTTAATGTGCTTACATATTATGATATGTATTTTTCCCAAATAATTTTACTAATGTTAATACTCATTGATGTTTGTATTCAATGCTTACATGTTATTATGTTGATACATGTTTAAACAAATATACTATTAGTTAGTATGAGAAGTATGTCGGACAAGAGAATGATTGGCCCTCTCACACGGGCAATCACCTCCATTACTTTGTGTTAATGGGAGATGAGACAAATTTTTAAGCTAATTATCTTAGTGATAATTTAGAGAGCTCAAGCTTGAAAATTAAGTAATGTCGTTATGATGTCACTTTCTCTGTGATATGACCTAAGGTGAATAAGTTCGTTTCACCTTACTTGTCTTAATGTCAGTTATGAGTTAGACATTGTGTTTGTCTGAATTATAATATGTACGGTATTTTATGAGACATACGCTCCATGGGAAAGGAGAGAATACCGTAACACATGTTTTCATACCATGTGTACATTTGTGACAATTGAGGGTAATACAAGTAAAGATCTCAGTCTTGATATTGTGTGAGACCCTTGAGATTATTTCAATCTCACATTGTACCCTTTAGACTCTTGTCTGCTTCTTAAAACTTAGATTTGATGATTGCTATCTTGGAATGTTACTGAAAGATCATGAGAGATTCGATCTGAAATGACATCTCTGGAAAAGCGAATTGAATCAAAGTTGAGAGATCGAGAAAGGAGAAAGATCATTATATGTATAATATCACATTAGCTTGTATTCACTGGTCGACCAATTATGTTATTCTATGTGATCAAACATGATTGTGAATACAAAATAAATATTACATTCGAAAAGAGATCGAGAGAGATTTATGTGATAAATGATCGATGATACTGCATACGTAATCCACTATGGTTCTATCCATTTTTCGAGCGGCTATATATTCCTAACAGATGTATAGCAAATGAGCTCTCGAAGTATGCTGGTCGCACGACACAATTGTAAAGTATGAATTATTCTTGTAGAGATAATAAAAATTGTTGATCCCATCATGTGTGAGTGGGAGATGTTAGAAATTAATTGTTGTTAATTATTTGGTGTTGTTAAATAACAACAATTAGTAATAATTTCATGTTGGAAATTATTAAGTAAGTTAATTATTTGGTGTGTTAAATAACAACAATTAGTAATAATTTCATGTTGGAAATTATTAAGTTAATTATTTGGTGTTGTTAAATAACAATAATTAGTAATGATTTCATTACTAAGTAAACAACAAGAGTTGTTAATCAAATAATTAAGTAACAACAAGAGTTGTTAAGTGACAACAATTAGTAAAATGTTAAATGGGGAACAAATGGTACACCTCATGATGTAACATTTTTGGAAGGGTTAGAGAAAGTCATTATGCATCCAAATACATGTGATTACATAGTAATCAATGCATGTGATTAAATAGTAATCAAGGATTAATAGTAATCCATGCATGTGAGCTAATAGTGACTTGATTTCCCTCCTATAAATAAGACCATTTGCTTATTGAGTTAAGCAATCAATTAAATTTGATTAAGGGTCTCTACAAGTTTAAGGTATGCAATTGTGTTGTGATTAACTTAGATTTATTTCAATTAGCATGTAAATAAATCTAGGACTAGTAATACATGTATGGTTAGATCCTAAGAGGACAAACATGTAAAATATATTAGGGATTATGTTTCCTAACACGATGCAATTGATGATGCTTTGGAAGGTGATGAGGAAGAGGAAGAAATTGAAGAACTCGTGAACCAAGTTCTTGACGAGATTGGAATTGACATCAATCAAGAGGTATTACTTTACATATTGATGATTTTAGACATGCTAGGCTTTCTTTTAAATTAAAATGGAAATGACCTAATACAAGAAAAGGCCTCAAATTAAGAATAAATTTGTATTGGATACTTCTTTAAAAGAGGTTAGTGAAGGAGTATGTGATGTGAATTACTTTGCTGGGGTGGTGATTGCAGAGATGTTTTGGTTGAAATTTTGCTTGACTTTGAGAGTTGGGGTTGCAGGAAAAGAGTTGGATAAATAATTGACAAGTTGGGTAGTTAGCTGCATAACCAAATTTCAGAATGTGTACTTCTTTGGTGAGTGCTCTTTACTCATTCTCTTTCTGAAAAAAATGAAAAGAAATTTGGAGTGTGTTTTCTGATGGTAGTTTTTATCCTGATAATTTGGATTTATCTGTTGTTTGAAGTTGTTGTTCAATCAAGGTTGTGCATATAACTTTTCAGTTTTCTACATATTTTTATTGTCTTGTTTTGCTTGGAAAATGGAAAGTTTGAATGTGCTTTCATCTACGGTGCGAAACTGTTGTCATCAACTTCTCTAGTCCGTTCTTCAATACTTCTGTTCTCAATGCTGAAAAGATGCACTTGTTATTGGACACTTGTTATTCTTTTCATAGTATATAATTATATGTTAATAAAGTCTATAAAGGTTTACTTTAGGAATGTGATAAAAAAAACATGAGTGTAGTATTGTATTTGTATGGTATGTTTTCTCAACTATAAAATTGAGTTTAGAATGTTTTGTAGTCTAATTAGACTCTTTCTTATTCTTTTTGCTGACCAGAGGCCCTTGTGAAGATGCAGTTGGAGCCAAGTTTTCCTTTGACTTCCTTATTGGTTAGTATGTTTTTCTTACATTTATGTATCTTCTCCAGTTGTTTTATACTTAAAAATCCCCTCACTTGGTAATGCTTATGCGCTAATGTGTGATCTGTGTGTTACTTGAATGTAATCTTATCTTTCACTTGCCGATCTGCAGATTCAAGGCCTTTGCTCTGTTTTAGTGCAGATACACTTCCTATTAGAGCAGTTTCATGATTTATGTTATGTATATGTTTTGCACAAAGTGGTTGCATTTTTTCCTTTTTTGGAGACAATTAGAATTTGTGTTTATTTATGTCTTTGTTTTTGGTTTTGGCAGCGTTATCATGTTCTTTGTCAGATATGTCTGGAAAATGATTTGGAAGATCCAAAACCAAAAAGAAGCTGGCCCAGACATACTGATTATTATTGCTATCTATTTAGATTTTGACACTAATACATGTTGTATACGTAAATCCTAGACAGGAAGTATGTGACTCATATCAAGAAGGATTTAACTATTATACCTCGCATGGGTGCTCTAAGAAAGGTTATTTTTCTTGCTTTGCAAAATTATTTGAATATTTGGATTGATTATTGTGCATAAGCAATTATAATTTTCCAATAAGCTCCCTTCCTTTTCTCTTCTTCCATTTTTGGTTTGGAACATAATTACATGTTGATTTTGTTTATCATTTTGTTGATAATATGCAGATGAATTTGGAATATTTTGTTATAGACTGCCAGGTATTTGACACTACTTCAGTTGGTTGAGTTTGTACACACAACATAGAGTATCTCAAGTGATATGATTTTGCTTCTGAACTATTGTGTTTTATCTCCTTGGTTATTTTTTCCTCATCTTATAAGAAATATTCATCTGTTACTTACAAAGTTTAGATCACTGGATGGCCAAAGTTAGAATCCTCAGCTTCCTTTGCGTTGTCCGCTAGTGATTCTATATGATATTATGCATTCTTTTGAAACCTTTATGTCTTAAATTCATATTATACCTCCTAGAAAGCTCTTTTTCTTTAGTCTACCTCCATTTTCATTATTTATCATGAAATTGATTACTCGTTTGACAGTTGTTTCTGTTTTTTTCTAATGCAGTAATAAAACATCCTGTCACTTATAATTTCGCCACTAATAGTTTTAGTGGCGAAATTATAACAAAAGTCAATTTTGTTGTAGTGACACTCCGGTTATTACAATTTAATCTTTTTAAAAAAAAAGTTATTACACTCTCTTTTAAGGAGCGTGAGGGGACTATTTATGTGAACAATTCCTACTATTCATGTGAACAATAATTTTTTAAAAAAAAAAAATAAGGATGTAAGTAAAAAATACACACTCAACCACATACCTAATTGTAGTCATTGTGTGATTGTAGATAAAAAATAAAAGCACGGTCACAATGTGACAAAGATATACTCATTTAGTTGACTGATAGTCACATTATGATTGTGAGTAAAAAATATATATCTAGACATACACTTAATCAACAATCATTGTGTGATTGTCAATAAAAAAATCACAATGTGAATAAGTTCACAAATATGACTGAGGCATATGCATGATTAAGTTATTAATCACTCAAATGATAGTCATATTGGGACGGTGGATAAAAAAGCTCAATTTCATTTTATTTAAAGGTCACAACAATATTGGGATTGATTTTGATCATGTGAAAGTTTGAATTTAATAGGGTTCTTTAATGAAAATTGTAGATATGTATATTAAGTGTTTTTACGTAGATTTTAAAAATTATAATTTGAAGTTCAAATGAAGAAAATATGAGAGTTTGTTAAGGAATAACTAGTCTAAAATCATCAATTTTTAGAGCATTTTAACCATTTTTCAAGTCGAAATATATCGCTTATAGCATTTGTTTTAAAGATTATGGTTTGTAGATTCATAATATGGAATTTTTTATAAAATATTTTATAATTTGGAAGATATTTGGTTTTGAAATTAAAATTTAAGATTTTTTTTTTTATGCTCGTGTGCCTGGTCATTAAATTTGAGTTGTTACGGCTTAAATTACACGTATATAGCCTTGGAGAGTAAATTTGGACAATTTGCGTTCTAAACATTCCTTTTTAATGGGTGTATTGCCTTCAAATAAGGTTTTGTATTTACAATAAAGTAGTTACAATCATAATCACATTATGTATAAAATACAAAAAGAGTGACTGTCGTACAGTCTAAGAATCAGTGGGAAATGTAATTAACCTAAGGTGCCTTCATAAGAAATACTCATAATACTATAAAGAATTTATATACAAATTTTCATCCCAGTTGAACTTTTTGAACCAAATTAAAATTAACTATTGCAGTACTAAATATGACTTTTTATGAGTTAAGGCTGTTTAATGACACGGCATTTGGTTTTGGATTTTTAATAAAAACCCAATGAATAAAAGAAACTTTAAACCTGTTTTTGTTATCTCCAATGATATGTTGAGAGTCTTTATAAACTTCTTAATTATAAGATTTGACAGTTAACATTATAAAATATTATTTGGGGAGAAATCATGCGCTTGACAAATGGCCAAACACACTCCAAAGAGGATCCAGAGCTATCGTAAGGATCTGATCTCAGTATCTCCTCAGAGTCTGATTACAAAACCTCCTGTCAGAGTCTAGTTTTGAAGGCCCGTCTCCAGGGTCTAAAGCCAGGATCTCCATTCAGAACCTAAATTCAGGACCCTTTGGCTGTAACGACCGGAAATCTCGACTACTATTACATCATGAAACGAATGTTACGTAATATACATGATGCCTGAGCATATATACATTCATGGAACGACCTTAGGGATAAACGGCAAATTCTTCGAAACTTCGATGCGAAATCTTATGATGTTCCATTCTGGATAGCCTATAGTATTCGGGCTGTAACTTTATCGTACGAACTTCGATTTTTATGAAAGTTTATATTGCCGGAAAGTTGGGATCGAGATCGACAATTTTCGCGTTGAACCTTTCCCAAATTCGGACCAGAAATAAGTCGAAAATGCAGATCAAAATTTCGGGTGAATAGTAGTTCGGGACCCATCTAAAGGATTCTATAATTCTCTCCAAGTTTCTATATTTTTTTTTAATTAAAACTTTGTAAATTAGTCAATTGGACCCTACTATATAAAGGGGGACTATTTACATATCTAAAAAGGAAAGAGAGAAGATGAAGAGAGATAGAGAGGGAAACATGAGGTGAGGAAGAGGAGGAAGGAAGAAGAAAGGAGAAAGAAGAAGAAATAGGAAGGAGGAAGAAGAAGTAAAGACAAAAACAAGTATTCAACAAATAAAAAATAAAGAAGAAAAGCTACATTGGAAGCTTGAGGACTGATGAGAATCAAGAGAAAGAAGGTAAGAGACTTGACTAAAATTTTTGTATAATAAGTATTGATGTTTTGATGATTTTATTGTATTGATGACATGGGTGTGAAAATGATTAAATGGTTAATGAGTATGAAATAGATGGTGTTAAGTAAGAATCAAAAATTGGGGAAATGAGTTAACTAGAGGTTTTTAAATTTAAGAAAAATTTTCTTTGATGATGTTTGATGATGGGTAAATATAGAATTGTTGTATAAGAGTTGGAATATGGAAGATGGAAAGTTTGTTTGGGGCATGAGGACATGAAGGAGTTGGTTTTAGGCTTGAATTTTGGCGTTGCGTCGCGACGCGAATCACTGTGTGTCGCGACGCGTTCTGGGTTATTTGTGGAGATCTGTTTCTGGTGTGCACGAGTCACGACGCGCACGGTAAAAATCAGGGCATGTTTCTGGTTGATTCACGTCGCGACGTGCAATGCTTTGCGTCGCGTGATAAAAAATGGCCCAAATCAGTTTCAAACCATCCCAGTGTCACCTGAACGCGATAAGAGGTTACCTATAAGCCCTGTATCAACTCGTAAGCACTTATTACATCACAATATGTATACGATACCCATAGAGTGATAATGCTTACTTGAATAAGAAAACCTTAGCCTAATTTTAAGTGTGTTTCTTAGTTCAATTCTAATTTAGTTTATTCAATGTAGATTATCGCATGAACCAGAGTTTTCTCAACAAGCGAGTAATGCCAACCAGATTCCAACCAGTGAGTGGACCTCTTTTCTCAAAAATGATTTTATTTAACAATTTTAATATCAGACTTATTTTTGAGCATATAGGGCGATAACCGGAATTCTATTACAGTTGTGTTTCAGATAAGAATGATTTAGAAAATAAATGTTTTCCAAAGCATGATTTTGTGATTTTCGGGGCATTGGGGAAAAACCCACCACATTATGTAACTTGATACAGTTTGAAATTGATGAACAGAGAACATGTAGAGGACTGAGGGGACGGTAATATGTAATGCCCGAGATCCTAGTTCGGGACTAAGGATAACAGATGCCCCTAGATCCTAGTTTCAGAGCTTGGAGGGTGGCATATATGCACACCCCCAGTTCTAGTTTTATGGCTTGAGGGACGGTGATACGTAACACCCCAAGACCACTAGTTTCACGGATAGTAGTGGCATGCATTGGGGGACAGAGATACGTAACACCCCAAAGTCATGAATTTGCACTGTTGGCTCTAGTTAGGCGTATGGGGGGACGACAATACGTAACAACTTCATATGTCATGTTTTTCAAATACATTCCAGTATTCAGACATCAGATTTTCAGAGATCAGATTTTAGAAACAGTTTTCAGAAAGCAGATTTTAGAAAGATTAAGTTTTGTAAAAGAGATTTCAGACGAAGCTTTCATAAATGAGTTTTCATATAAAGATATTTCTGGATCTTTGGTTTTAGAAACCAAAAGCTTTTATATCAGTTTTTCAATTTTTCGTCCACTTAGTTAGATTGTACAACAATTTAAACCTCCCCCACTCCCAGTTTTCTGTGGTTGCAAGTATTCTCGAAGGACGAGCTCGGGGTGACAGATTATGATGTAGTCACTAAGGTTGGAGTCCACCAGTACGAGTCGGAGATAGAGTGAGAGTCCAGTCAGAGTCAAACATATGTATTAGTATTTGGGTTATGTGTAGTCATTGTATAAACATGTGTGTTTATCTGTACAATTATTGGAGTTGAGTTTGTTTATTAAGTTGTTAAGTTTGGGACACGGTCCCATACATGCGATATGTACATAATTAGAAAAAATAAGATTAGCAATTGAATAGCAGCTATCAGAGTCATAGGCTTATGGGGTTAGTACGGTCTATCCACTGCCGGTAACTTCTCCTGAATTGGGGATGTTACAAAGATGGTATTAGAGCCAGGTTTAGGGAGTCAGTGATTGTAGTGGGTAGAGTGATGGGGTCTTGTATACATAGTATGTCTGGGATACTTATATGCATGGCACTATCTCTCCAGTATCTGATCCTCGAGTATGTCATCAAGATCCATAGACAGGTTAGTAATATTTCCCAGATTATTCGAATAGTGTTCCTTACGAGAACAACTATACTCTATGTAGACAGTACCAGTAAGTTAGGAAGCCATAAACCCCTTAAATAAGTAGAGATATTGGAACTTGAAGAAAGAAGTTCATAAGCAGTTCGAGCTCGGCGATGAGAATATAAAGAGTAACTAGATATAATATAAGAAAGAATATTCAAATCAAGTTAAACAAGTGTAGCTAAAAGAGTATATGAAGCCTAACCGTAAGTCACCAATATCTCTAGTGAGGGTCAAATGTGATAGCTTAGGAGAACTAAATTGAATATAACTAAAGATTTAGAGAAAGAGATTTCCTTGGATACAAAGAAGGTTGAGCACAACTAGAGGTTCGAAAATAAAGTAGTCCTAGATACCTAGTTAAGATCTTATGAAACAAAAACGAAGTAGTACTTCTTATTAAGGAACTTAAAGGATATTCAATGAAGCTATGAATTCCGAAGTAGTAGTTTATCAAGTATGACATAAGGTTCGAAGTATGAGTCCGATATTAAGAAAGATGAAGAATCTCATGTGCTCACTAGTTAGTTGGTAAATGATCAGTCGGATAAAGGTACTCATAGTTAAGATAAAGAGAAACCCCAAAGACACATAACAGTTGCAGCACAGTAGATGTTGGTAAGGAACTCATAAATCCAATGACCTATGATAAGATCCTGAGTTTAAAGAGGATTCGAGGACGAATCCTATTTAAGGGGGAGAATTTGCAACGATCGGAAATCTCAACTACTATTACATCATGAAATGAATGTTACTTAATATAAATGATGCCTGAGCATATATACATTTATGGAACGACTTTAGGGATAAACGGAAAATTCTTCGAAACTTCGATGCGAAATTTTATGATGTTCCATTTCGAATAACCTATAGTATTCGAGCTGTAACTTTCTCGTACGAGCTTTGATTTTTATGACTTTTATATCGCCAAAAATTTGGGATTGAGATCTATAAATTTTACGTTGAATATTTTCCCAAATTCGGACCGGAAATAAGTCAAAAATACAGATCAAAATTTCGGGTGAATAGTAGTTCGGGACCCATATAGAGAATTCTATAATTCTCTCCAAGTTTCTATATTTTTTAATTAAAAATTTTATAAATTAGTCAATTGGCCCCTACTATATAAAGGGGACTATTTACACATCTAAAAAGAAAAGAGAGAAGATGAAGAGAGAAAGAGAGATAGAGAAGGAAACGTGAGGTGAGGAAGATGAGGAATGAAGAAGAAAGGAGAAAGAATAAGAAATAGGAATGAATAAGAAGAAGTAAAAACAAAAACGAGTATTCAAAAAACAAAAAATAAAGAAGAAAAGCTACATTGGAAGCTTGAGGAATGAAGAGAATCAAGAGAAAGAAGGTAAGAGACTTGACCTAAATTTTTGTATATTAAGTATTGATGTTTTGATGATTTAATTGTGTTGATGACTTGGATGTGATAATGATTAAATGGTTAATGAGTATGAAAATAAATGGTGTTAAGTAAGAATCAAAAATTAGGGAAATGAGTTAATTAGAGGTTTTTAAATTTAAGAAAAATTTTCTTTGATGATGTTTTATGATGGGTAAATATAGAATTGTTGTATAAGAGTTTTAATATGGAAGATGGAAAGTGTGTTTGGGACATGAGGACATGAAGGAGTTGGTTTTAGGCCTGGATTTTGGCCTTGCGTCGCGAATCACCGTGCGTCACGACGCGTTCTGGGTGATTTATGAAGATTTGTTAATGGTGTGCACACGTCGCGACGTGCAAGAAACCTGCATCGCGACACTCATGGAAAAATTCAGGGCACATTTCTGGTTGATTTGAGTCGCGATGCGTAATACTTTGCGTGATAAAAAAAATAGCCCAAATCAGTTTTAAACCATCCCAATGTCACCCGAACGCGTTAAGAGGTTACCTATAAGCCCCGTATCAACTCGTAAGCACTTATTACATCACGATATGTATACGATACCCATAGAGTGATAATGTTTACTTGAATAAGCAAACCTTAGCCTAATTCCAAGTGTGTTTCTTAATTCAATTCTAAATTAGTTTATTCAATTTAGATTATCGCATGGACCATAGTTTTCTCAGTATGGGAGTAATGCCAACCAGATTTCAACCAGTGGGTGGACCTCTTTTCTCAAAACTGATTTTATTTAACATTTTTAATATCATAATCATTTTTTAGCATATAAGGCGATAACCAAAATTTTATTACAATGTGTTTCAGATAAGAATGATTTAGAAAAGAAATATTTTCCAAAGCATGATTTTGTGATTTTCGGGGCATGAGGGAAAAACTCACCCTAGTATGTAACTTGATACATTTTGAAATTGACGGACAGAGAACATGTGCACATGTAGAGGACTAGAAGGATGGCGATACGTAACTCCCCCAGATCCTAGTTCATGACTATGGATGATAGATGCCCCTAAATCCTAGTTTCAGAGCTTGAAGGGTATGATAGATCCGTACCCCCAATTCTAGTTTTGTGGCTTGGGGGACGGCGATACGTAACGCCCTAAGACCACCAGTTTCAAGGACAGTAGTGGCATGCTTTGGGCAACGGCGATACATAACGCCCTTAAGTCATGGATTTACACTGCTGGCCTAGTTAGGTGTATGTGGGGACTGCGATACGTAACACCCTCATACATCAAGTTTTTCAATTACAGAACAGTATTTGGACATCAGATTTTCAGAAAAAGAATTTTCAGAGATCAGATTTTAGATACAGTTTTCAAAAAGCATATTTCAGAAAGGTTAAGTTTTCTAAAAAAGATTTCAGACGAAGTTTTTCAGAAAGGAGTTTTCATATAAAGATATTTCTGGAACTTTGGTTTTAGAACCAAAAGCTTTTATATTAGTTTTTCAGTTTTTTGTCCACTCACTTAGATCGTAGAATGATCTAACCCCCCACTCCCAGTTTTCTGTGGTTGCAGGTATTCTCGGAGGACGAGTTCAGAAGGACGGATACTGATGCAGTCACTAGGGTTGGAGTCCACCAATACGAGTCAGAGTCAAACATAAGTCATGTAATAGTATTTGGGTTATGTGTAGTCATTGTATAAACATGTGTCTTTATGTATACAATTATTGGAGTTGAGTTTATATATTAAGTTGTTATGTTTGGGCCGCAGTCCAATACATACGATATGTACATAATTAGAGAAAAGAGGATTAAAAATTGAATAATAGTTATTAGAGTCAGAGGCTTATGAGGTTAGTACGGTCTATCTTCTGCCGGTAACATATCCCGAATTAGGGATGTTACATTGGCATAGTCTCCGCCTCAGACCCTCCTTCGGAAAGACAAGCAAAGATCATGCTGTTGGATTTCTACGGTCCCGAGGATCGAATAATAAGCATAAAAAACACATGTGAATACAATCAACGAAGTTGCGGAATACTTACATCGAGCGATTAAGCAATGCGGTGGACAACAAAAATTCATTTTCTGCTCTCCTTGAAGCTCGGCAATGACAGATTTTTCAGCTCCCATTATCGGCTTTGGTGATCTCCATTGTTGCTCCAGGCTCCAAGCTTTGGTTGATGGTGATTCCAAGCTCATGAAGTGAGTTCCCTATCACCTTTGTATGGCTCCTATGTGTGCTAGCACTTGATGATTTTGCCACAAAATCATCATCTTGTTTCCTCCTCCATGTCTCGGTTTTAGGCAGAAAACAGAAAGAAAACAGAAGGTCCAAGACCGTGTGAGAGAGAGGGAAAAATGGCTCCAAACCGTGAACCAAAGAGAGAGAGTGAAAGTTGTGTGAGTTAGTTTCCAATTTGTGTATCTAATACACTTTATTCATTTTCCAAAAATTAAATAAATGATTTACCAAAAATCTTTCCAAAAGTCAAATGGCAATTAAAGCCTTCACTCACCAACTACCATCAATCAAATTGTCACATCACTCAAAGTGACATGTGATTTGACGCTTGATGTTACTAATGATTTGACGCTTGACGTGACTTGCGTGCCGCACTCAAATTTGAAATGCGAATGCGCTCGCAAACCATCTCGGGCTCGGGTTCGCTAATTCCAAATTAACGAATTTTTCGTTACGACGCAATTAAATGATTATGCCTAGCGAAATCATTATTCACGTCGCTAACGAATTAATTCTAAATTAACTCGTTCACCCGAATTAAAATCTAATTTTAATTCCGCGTCGAAATCCAATTTCATTTAATATATCGAATATATTAATTTTATCGAATAATTCCAAATTAATCGTTTTCTCTCTTTAAATGATATTTTATCCCAGATAAAATATCTCCGTAATTAATCCCAGATTAATTTTCTCTCACATCAAATTAATCCCAGATTAATTAAAGTGCGAGTCATACGTCATCCGTGAATCTTCGGGAAGCGACCCATGAGATCCCCGGATATGTTGGCAGTAAATCGGGTCGCCGGACTATCCGAACACGTAAGTACCTAGTACTACGTTTGTACCGATTTACAAGACAAGGTTGGCTTCTAGCAAAGCGCCATGCCTACCCAATTCTCCAGAAATATCCTTACAGGAATATAACGATCTATATAAGGCGTAGTATACGTAGTATTGCGTATTTCGATCCAGTATCCGATGATCACGTGCAAGGCCTGGGGCTGGAATTGTGTCTGCCCCGTACGAAGCACATATCGGATGTCTGGTAACTAGTCTCTATAATCGGATATACATGACCTAGTCATAATATCCCAATAGCTGCAGCATTTAAGAGAACCAGTGCCGTATCCTACGTTACCATCATCTCCACTATGACTGGAGTGATAATTCCGTCTTGACATCACACCCAACACACTACGATTCTCAATATACCCAGAAGAGGCGTACATAGAACCTGTTAAAGCCCTGGACGACCAAAACCAAAGTATATTGATTGTCGCAAGTATTAGCGGTGCAAGTCTCAGGTTAAGACCAAATACACCTACCCTGATTTCGGACTTCCATAGAAACATAGTCATACTACCAATATAATTTCGAGGGGGTCTATCCAGAGCGAAGCTGTTTCCCGTACCATCGGTAAAACACAACCTCCTATTACACTTGCATGAGTATCCTATACCAAAATATATGAGAACTATGCCATTATGCCCTCACAACGCGCACAAGTGTAATACTAGTCTTTTACGCATTTATCAATGTCCAATCTCGATAATACTCTGACTAGGGATATTTAATGATTTATCTTTCGTGGAATGATACTGTCTCATATCATCTCAATCCAAGAACAAATCATAAGGACCTCCTATCATTTATACATCTTGGTGATCTAATCACAAATGATAAGAGACTAATCTCATTTGTCACATAGTTAATTTGTTCAACAACACCATGATCTGTATAAATAGTGACGCTATGGGTCATAATTGTCCAACAATCTCCACTTGGCCTACAGCCAGTCACTCGAGTGTCTGACACCCAAACTATGTACGGTTGGCTCAAACTGTTGAGAAGGTTTTCGTCAGCGGATTTGCATGATTATCATCTGATGCGATTTATTCGATCATCACATCGCCACGATGTATGATCCGAACAAATCAGATGAATATCTGAAGAATGTATCTAGATCGTTGATGAGACCGTTAATTCTTTAGCCTGTGCTGTAGCCTAGCTCAGCTGCTAACAGAACTATATCTAATCTAATTAGATTTATTATCGACCCAAATGGCTTTTATTGATGCCTCAGCTGCAGCAATAATCCGTATTGGTTGTTTATTCGGTAACAGTATCTTGCTTGGAAGATTTCCAGCTTACTGTTCCGTTATTCAAACTGTATAGTACCATTTGCGACTTATAGTCGTTTTATCGGTTTAGGAAACTTGCAGTAGTGATCCCAGTCACTTCAAGTTTTCCATCTCCATAGTAAAAGACAGCATCCTTAGTTCTCTAAGAAACTAACGGATGTTCTTAATATCAATCAAGTGACTATCACTTGGATTGGCCTGTTTGTGAATCCATATGCTCAAAGCGTATGAGACACCAGGTCACATACATTTATTTCAATGTATGATTTCTCGGAGAGTGGAAACAACTTTAAATCTATCCCAGTAGATCTTGATTCATAGAATAAATGTTGTTTCTCCCAAGAATTCTACGGAGAATTTTTCATGAAAGCCAAGCTTTCACCGATTGTTTTATGGGAATATCATTTCCAAGAAATGACATATTATCATTATTTATAGGACAGCCACTGTCAGTACACTCCCACTAACCCTCTTATATACACAAGAATCATTTTTGTTTTGAATTTAATCATAAACTATTATGATTACATCAAAATGATAATTCCAAGAACTCAATGCTTGATTCAATCCAAACATGGATCGAATAACCTGCAAACCTTGTTTGCTAGTTTTGGTACGACAAAACTGACAGGATGCTGTAAACATCCTCCAAAAGGTTTTCGTTTAAGGAAAGCGATTTTCCCGTAAAGCTGTTATATTTCATAAATGAAACATGCAGCATTAGCAAGCATTATCCAAATGGATTTACTATGGCAATAGGTAAAAGGTTTCGTTGTAATCAACACGATGTTGATAATGATACCGTTCCGCTAAAAGCCCAGCTTTATACGTTGGTATGTTGCCATCCATGTATGCCTTCCTTGAAGACTTATATAGTACCAATAGGCACAATGCCTTGCGGTACATCAACTAGTGTCCAAACATAGTTGATATACATGGAATCCATTTCGGACATCATAGCATTTTGCCATAATAGGGAGTCGATATATTGTATCACTTCCTCATACGTAGTCAGTTGGTATACCTCAAAAGATTGACATCTTTATGAGGTGAGATCAGAAACCCATACCCCAGGTTGTTTTCTGATTCTCTCCGACTTACGTGGTTCTTGTGTATTTGAAGATTATTGGTATAGTTTCATCCTTGATGAACTATTCATGTTCCATTAAGATTCGGTGCCTGGAATAGTATTACTCTGATTTTCATCGAGTTTTACTATATTCCCACTTACCACTGCATATAAGTATTCCTCTTAGGAAAACCGCATGGTAAGCAACAATTAAATTGTTCTCTTGTGAGTTGTATATGTATACTATACTTTGGTATCTCTAGGATAACCTACAATTGGCACTTATCCAATTTGGGTTTTAGTTTGGTATCATCCAAACATATGCCTAGCATACCCAAATATTCAGAAATGAGAAAACCCGGTTTCTTTCATGTTCATATCTAATATGAATTCTGTCTAACAGATTTTATGGAACTTTATTCTAAATAAGTTCTTGCACTATTAATGCGTATCCGTTAAAGGAAATGGTAGCTCAGAGCGACTCATGATTAACCTTATCATGTCCAACAAAATTCGGTTTATCCGTTCAGACATATCATCGAATTGACGTGTTCCGGGAGGAGTCCTCATTGAAAGAATACTATACTCTTTCAAGTATATTAGAAATTTATTGCATAAGTATTTTCCATTATGGTCTTACCGTGACAGTGTAATACTTTAGCCGATCTGTTTTTATTTTGTGTCGAAACTCTAAAAGTTTCTGATTTGAGTTTCATCAGAAACATATAGCCATAACGCGATGCTACATCCGTAAAGGTCACGAAATATTCATATCCACATCTAGCCTAGCTAGACATGGGCCCACTTGCTTCACTATGAACTAGGGCTAACAGATCGGTGGCACTTGCACTTTTACCAAGTAAATAGTGTTTTAGGCACTTTGCCCAATAAACTAGATTTGTAGACATTATTTGAATAGAATCAAATTTGTCCTAGTACCCACTCTTCGAAAGTGTGGATATACGATTCTTGTTTAATTGTGTCCCAGACATCAATGCCATAAATTAGTTTCTTCTGATCAAATCAGTTTGAGCTATTTGTTTGTCATGTTATATGTTTGAGATTTTATTTATATTCAAAATATAAATTCTGTTATTCACATCTGATGTGTTTATCTCAATATCATCTTTATATAATAAAACACTTTAGTGTTCTAGAATATAAAGGTAAATCCGCAACGGATTAAACACTGATATAGAGATAATGTATCTAGTCAAACTAGTTACTTTATAACAGTTTCCAAATTTAGGTACACACCCGAAGGGTAGTTCCTAAACTTAGGTATCTACGGTTAAAACAGTGACTTTCGTCCCGTTTTCAATTCGCAGATGAATCTCATTAGAAGTCAGTATCCTGCTCATAGCAGATTCAGAACATCAGTATATATTTTATGCATCACACTAAGTATTTAAAATCCAATTTTAATAATAGTAGTGAACATATTTATGACAAACATATTTGAAGTCAGAGCCTTGCCCCGTTTTCAATTCCTTCATGTCTGCTTTTGTCCAAACGACAGTCACGCTTCCGCGGTCCCGTTTGCCACAATTTAAGCCTACATTTTGGGATATGTCCTTTATCTTCCTAGAAGATTATAATGATTTTTCCTTTGCCCATTTTCCACATTCCATAAGCCTTTGGCTAAGCCTTGGCATTCTAGAATATCGAAGTAAGGTGCGCCTTGCGCTACTTGCCTTATTGCAAACTTTGACTTTGTCTCCTTGAGAATAGCCATTAACTCTCCAAGAGTTAAGTATTGCAATTTGAACTTCTAAGATCTAAGAATAGATCAATGAAGATCCTTCAATTTCTTTATCATACTTTAAGGATCTAATCCTTAGTTCTGATTAAGAAATTAAGGAGTCTAATTGGCAAGCTTAATGGATTAAGCACTAAAGCTATCATCACATAAATCTTCCAAAGATTATGCTCTACTATTTGCTTAACTCTGGGCTTAGGCCTAATATGTTATTTTATCAAATAAAGTAACTTATTAGTTTCCAGGACCATCCTGAAATTATTCCCAATTTGAAAATTAAACCATTTAAATACATTTTCCTTAGGATTATGTTTTAAATGCTAATCTTTTAATTTTATCTTGATTCTAATAGTCCAACTATTTAATCAACGATTTAGGTACTATTTATTATAACGATTACTATAGTCCAACTATATAATCAACTATAATTTAATAGATTAAATTCAATTATATTGATTACTATAATCCAATTATAAAATCAACTATTAATTGAATTAGTTTGAATACAGTCCAACTGTTAATTAAAACAACGATTGAAATATTAGTCCAACTAACATTTAATTTATATGAAGTAATATTTGTGATTGAGCGCGTATGACAAGTAATTAAACGAATATTGCAAATTTAATTCTTGCCTCCCACTATTTTTCGGCGATCCTCTAACCCTCTGTCGAGTACTCGGGAAACTGTGTTTCCTAGTGGGCTAGGATCCCGTTAAATATCACACAATCTTGACTTTGGCCAACAAATTGTATGATAATTAACTAGGTAGATCTCTAAGATCAATTGGATCCCATCCAATTCCTAGATCCAGTAGGGGACATCCAAGTCCAAAATATATATATGTTATATATGCCAATATATCCAATATATTACCTAACCTTTTTCCTCTGAATCAACTAAGCCTTGGCTTTGGCACAACAAACTTAGTGATCCCAGTTAAGCTTGACCCATTGAGCATGGAAAACTTCGTAATCAATATCGATGGACAAGAAGTGATCTTGACTTTGGCCAACAAATCACGACTTGGACAAGACACCGATATGGAACAAAGCTCTCGTGATTCAAACACATCCTCGACGGACAAAGGCCTTGACTTTGGCCAACAAACCAATGCCAGTCTTGGATCTTGAGTAAGAATCACTCAATGGAAGGAAAAACGCTTAATATATTATGAGGGTTTTTCGCGTGCAAATTGGCAACCAATTTATTATCTTTGTTAAGGTCTCATCATCATACACCCTTAAACATGCATCCTAGACACATAATAAAGCGCGTATAAATAAAATAATAATGATATGCGGATGGATACTTTACACTTTGATCCTAGATCAAATCTCTCAATTTCCTCTCTCCCGCTAGCACAAGTATTTGCTTCTACCCGTTACACTACACTTCTAAAGAAACCTCATTTACATTGAGGGGAATAGGTGAGAAGAGAAATATAAAGAGTCATAAGAGATAAGGCTGGACAAACAGGTCCAATGTAATAAATTCCAAATTTATTACAACAATTTCTAAAATTGCCCCACCCTTCTAATATCCATCTGATATACATTATTCATGCATCGCAACCATGTAATCACACAAGCATGTTATCAATCAATCTAATCAAATTAATTAATCTGATAATTAATGACCATCCAATGTTCAAACAACGATTTGATTTTTCGCGAGTCAAACTTGTTTTACGAATAAATACTCAAAGTACGAATTCTTGAATTAAATTAAACTACAACATTAAATCCAATTTAATATGTATTTAATACTAATTCACTATTTAATTCCAAATTAAATACTACACTTTATTGAC
Organism: Zanthoxylum bungeanum; assembly: GCA_019454045.1. Classification (NCBI taxonomy): domain Eukaryota; kingdom Viridiplantae; phylum Streptophyta; class Magnoliopsida; order Sapindales; family Rutaceae; genus Zanthoxylum; species Zanthoxylum bungeanum. The sequence continues at coordinate 48,229 of SKCR01024341.1, forward strand.
GAACCTTTACGACTTAAATTCCAAATTTAATCGTTACGGGTCTCAAAGCCCGATTAATATCCAATATTAATTTAATTAAAGTCTAATAGGCTTTTAATTAATTTCTTTAAGGCGTGGACTTTTGGTCAACTTGGGTCAAACCAATAACCAAAGCCCAATCAAGGAGTAACCCCATAAGCCTAGAAATCAATCTAGGCCCATTAGGCCCAATTAAATATATTAAGGTCCATTAGTCGCATTTGGGCTTTATGGAAGCGGTTTTGGGCCCAATTGGATCCAACCAATTTAGTCTAAACATAACTTGGTACAACCAAGCCCAATAAGCCCATTTACAACATTACAAGCCCAAATCCAATTTAAAGCCCATTTAATTAAACACGAAAATTCCAAATTTCATATTTAATTAAACTAAAGTGTATAGCATAATTAATTACATAAATCAATATTTCTAAATCATCAATTTACACAACTAATCATGCTCAATTACATCAATTAGTGTCCAACATATTTTGATCAAAAAATCAAACCAATTTCAAGCTTTATATGTCTCGGCAATTGAGGGGTTTTTATGTCCAATTTAAATTCAATCCAATTAAATCCAATTAAACATTAAATCAACATCCCCAACATGATTCCAACTCATCCAATGAATCAAAATCAAAAAATCCAAGACATTAGGGCTAGTATACCTCTCGGCCAAGCTAAGGATTTTGGGCAAAATTGTTCCAAACAACATTTCATGAAATTGATCCAATCATTCTTCAATTCAACATGATTTAAGCATACTCAAACATCCAATTTAATCAAATCATGCTCAAATACATTTTACCCAATTTTAAGCCCTAAAACAAATTTCATGCTTTTATTCCGCTCTGATACCATTGTTGGAGTTCTACGGTCCCAAGGATGGAATAATAAGCATAAAAAACACATGTGAATACTATCAACGAAGTTGCAGATTACTTACATCGAGCGGTTGAGCTATGCGGTGGACAACAAAAATTCATTTTCTGCTCTCCTTGAAGCTCGGTAGTGACAGATTTTTCAGCTCCCATTATCGGCTTTGGTGATCTCTATTGTTGCTCCAAGCTCCAAGCTTTGGTTGATGGTGATTCCAAGCTCATGAAGTGAGTTCCCTATCACCTTTGTATGGCTCCTATGTGTGCTAGCACTTGATGATTTTTCCACAAAATCATCATCTTGTTCCTCCTCCATGTCTCGGTTTTAGGCAGAAAACAGAAGGAAAACAGAAGGTCCAAGACCGTGTGAGAGAGAGGGAAAATGGCTCCAAACCGTGAACCAAAGAGAGAGAGTGAAAGTTGCGTGAGTTAGTTTCCAATTTGTGTATCTAATACACTTTATTCATTTTCCAAAAATTAAATAAATGATTTACCAAAAATCTTTCCAAAAGTCAAATGGCAATTAAAGCCTTCACTCACCAACTACCATCAATCAATCAATCAATCAAATTGTCACATCACTCAAAGTATAATATGATTTGACGCTTGATGTGACTAATGATTTGAAGCTTGATGTGACTTGCGTGTCGCACTCGAATTTGAAATGCGAATGCGCTCGCAAACCATCTCGGGCTCTGGTTTTCTAATTCCAAATTAATGAATTTTTCGTTGCGACGCAATTAAATGATTATGCCTAGCGAAATTACTATTCACGTCGCTAACGAATTAATTCTATATTAACTCGTTCGCCCGAATTAAAATCTAATTTTAATTCGCGTTGAAATCCAATTTCGTTTAATATATCGAATATATTAATTTTATCGATTAATTCCAAATTAATCATTTTCTCTCTTTAAATGATATTTTATCCCAGATAAAATATCTCCGTAATTAATCCCAGATTAATTTGCTCTCTCATCAAATAATCCCAGATTAATTTGCTCTCTCATCAAATTAATCCCAGATTAATTAAAGTGCGAGTCATACGTCATCGGTAAATCTTCGGGAAGCGACCCATGAGATCCCCGGATATGTTGGCAGTAAATTGGGTTGTCGGACTATCCGAACAGGTAAGTACCTAGTACTACGTTTGTACCGATTTACAAGACAAGGTTGGCTTCTAACAAAGCGACATGCCTACCCAATTCTCCAGAAATATCCTTACAGGAATATAGCGATCTATATCAGGCGTAGTATACATAGTATTGCGTATTTCAATCCAGTATCTGATGATCACGTGCAAGGCCTGGGGCGGGAATTGTGTCTGCCCCGTACGAAGCACATATCGGATGTCTGGTAACTAGTCTCTATAATCGGATATACATGACCTAGTCATAATATCCCGATAGCTGCAGCATTTAAGAGAACCAGTCCCGTATCCTACGTGACCATCATCTCCACTATGACTGGAGTGATACTTCCGTCTTGACATCACACCCAACACACTACGATTCTCAATATACCCAGCAAAGGCGTACACAGAACTTGTTAAAGCCCTGGACGACCAAAACCAAAGTGTATTGATTGTCGCAAGTATTAGTGGTGCAAGTCTCAGGTTAAGACGAAATACACCTACCCTGATTTCGGACTTCCATAGAAACATAGTCATACTACCAATGGAATTCTGAATCAGGTAGGTGTATTTGGTCTTAACCTGAGACTTGCATCGCTAATACTTGCGACAATCAGTATACTTTGGTTTTGGTCATCCGAGAGTTTAACAGGTTCTGTGTACGCCTCTTCTAGGTATACTGAGAATCGTACTGTATTGGATGTGATGTCAAGATGGAAGTATCACTTCAGTCATATGGAGATGATGATCACGCTGGATACAGAACTTGTACTCTTGTATGCTGCAGCTATCGGGATAATATGACAAGGTCAAGATTATCCAATTATAGAGACTAGTTACCAAAGATCTGATATATGCTTCGTACGGGGCAAACACAATTCCAGCCTCAGGCCTAGCATGTGACATTCTGATACTGGATCGTAATACGCAATACTACGTATACTACGCCTAACAAATATTACATATTCCTTTAAAGAATATTTCTGGAGAATTGGGTAGACACGGTGTTTTGCTAGAAGCCAACCATGTCTTATAAATCGGTAAGAACGTGGTATTGAGTACGCATGTATTCGGATAGTCCGAAAACCGTATTTACTGCCAACATATCCAGGGATCTCTTGGGTCGCCTCCCAAAGATTCACCGATGATGTTTGACTCGAACAGAATTAATCTGGGATTAATTATGTGAGAGAGAAAATTAATCTGGGATTAATTACAAAAATAATTAATTTAGGAATTAATTGTCAAAAAGAAAGAATTAATTTGGGTTTGATTGCGTCGAGAATATATCTGGGATTAAATTCATCGAGAAGAGAGAACGCGATTAATTTGGAATTAATCGGTAAAATAAATTTAATTGTGAAATTAGATTTGACTATTTAATTTATTTAATTGAGCTTAAAAAATTTATTAGATATATTAAATGAAATTGTCTTTCAAAGCGGAATTAAAATTCGATTTTAATTCGTGCGAACGAATTAATTTAGAATTAATTCCCAAGCGACTTTCGTAATAATTTTGCTAGGCATTATTATTTAATTAAATTGGATTTAATTAAGTCGCAACGGAAAATTCGTTAATTCAGAATTAAATGAAACCGGGGCCCGAGCGAAGTTTCGTGTTAAGTTAGCCGACTTAAATTTGGAATTTAAAAGTGGTGGGACCCACTTCACTTACATCAAATTTGGACATTTGATGGAAGTGGTTAGGCTTATATCATGGGCTTGATTTGTTGGAAGAATGGCTTGGCTTTACTTCTTTAACACTCAAGCCAATTACAACACACCAACTTACTATATATTAATTTGTTGACTTTGGAAGTGCACACAAGTTACTATTCACAGCAACCAAAGTTCTCTCTCATTTCTTCTCTTCAATTGCCGAAACTTGGAGCTTTCACTCCATGGAATTTTGCTTCAAAAATTCAAGCTTGCTAGCACATTTAGAGTCAAAAGAAGGTGATAGGGAGACTCACCCGAGAGTTTTGAACTCGATCTCAAGCTCCGAAGCTTCCAACACATCCAACAAAGATGGAAATTTTTGAAATCTCCTCAACCAATCAATGTGAGTATTCCGCTACTCTCTTGGTAATTCACACACGGATCACTCTTATTTGATCTTGGCATGTTCTAGGAACACTTACAATGGTATCAGAGCGAGATCTAAGTTTGATTTGAACCTAGGGTTTGTAAACTTTAATTTTGGAATTTTGTGTTTGGAGCTTGATTTTCTTAAATTAATGATTTGGTTGAGCTTATATGATATTGAATTGGATTTGTGCATTATTGGATTTGTGAAATAATTATTAGATCAAAAAACCCCAAATTCTTAGCTTGGCCGAATTAATACCCTAGGAAAGCTCATGGGAATTTTTGAAATTTGACATATTAGATGTGTTGTTGGCATGATAGAAATTTTGAATGTTGATTTAAATTGGATTGAAATCAAATTGAATGATTTTTGTATGCCTTTGCCATGAGCCTTGATGCATGTTATTAGATTGATTTCACTTCAATTTGTGTTGGACATGAATTGGAAATGTTGAGCATGATTAATTGAATTAATTAGTGTTTTGGAAGCATTAGATTAATTAATTAATTATGGTAATTACACTTGAATTGAATTAATTTGTAATTTGGAATAATGAGTTAATTTAATTTATTGTATTTGGGCATAATGGGCTTGGTTGGGCCAAGTTTGGTTTAGGATAATTGGTTGGATCCAATTGGGCCTAAAACCATTTCCATAAAGTCCAAATATGATAATTGGGCCTTTAATATTTTAATTGGGCCTAAATTGATTTTTGGCATATGGTGATTCCTAATTGGGCCTTGGCATCTTGGGTTTGACCAATAATTTCCAAAGCCCATGCCTTAAGAATTTATTGAAAGCCCATTGGACTTTAATTGAATAATATTGGATACTAATTGGGCCTTTGAGACCCATAAAGATTGGATTTGGAATCCAATTCTAAAAGGCACTATTGAAAGTGTAATTATTTAATTTGGAATTAAATATGAATTAGTATTGAGTATAATGTAAATTGGATTTAAAATTGTAGTTCAATATAATTCAAGAATACGTACATTGAGTATTTATTCTTAAACGAGTTGGACTCGCGTAAATCAAATCGTTGTTTGAACATTGGATGGTCACTAATCAAATATTAATTAATTGGATTAGATTGATTGATAACATGCTTTGTGTTAATACTTGGATGTATGAATGAATAATGTATATCAGATGGATATTAGAAGGGGGAGGGCAATTTTGGAAATTATTGTAATAAATTTAGAATTTATTAAATTGGACATGCGTGTCCAGCCTATTATCTCCTTATCTCATTGTATTTCTCTTCTCACCAATTCCCCTCAATGTTAATGAGGTTTCTTTAGAAGTATTATGTAATTGGGTAGAAGTAAGAATAGTGCTAGCGGGAGAGAGGAAAGAGAGAGATTTGTTCTAGGAACAAGTTTGTTGTATATCCATCCGCATATCATTATTAAATTTTATCGTGTCCTTTTATGCTTTTAGAATGCATGCTTAAGGGTGTATGATGAGACCTAATTAAAGATAATAAATTGGTTGTCAATTTACGTAAAAACCATCATTTTATATTAAGCGTTTTTCCTTCTATTGAATGATTCTCTCTCAAGATCCAAGATTGGCATTAGTTTTTTGGCCAAAGTCAAGACCTTTGTCTATCGCGGATATGTTTGAATCATGAAGGCTTTGTTCCATATCGTACGCCTTGGGCAAGTTGTGATTTGTTGGCCAAAGTCAAGGTCACTTCTTGTTCATCGGCCTCGATTATGAAGCTTTCCCACTGTCAATGGGTCACGCTTAACTGGTTTCATTAAGCTTGTTGAGCCAAAGCCAAGGCTTAGTTGATTCAGAGGAAAAAGGTTAGAGAATATATCAGATATATTGGCATATATTGGATATATGTTTCGGACTTGGATGTCCACCTACTGGATCTAGGAATTGGATGAGATCCAATTGATCTTAGAGATCTACCTAGTTAAGTTTCATACAATTTGTTGGCCAAAGTCAAGGTTGTATGTTATTTAACGGGATCCTAGCCCACTAGGAAACTAGGTTTCCCGAGTACTCCACAGAGGGTTAGAGGCTCGCCGAAAAATAGTTAGAGGCAAGTATTAAATTTGTAATTTCGTTTAGATACTTGCCAATACGCGCTCATTTCATTTTTCGTCATTATAAATTTAAATATATTAATTGGACTAATATTCAATTATTGTTTTAATTAAACAGTTGGACTGTATTCAAACTACTTCATTTATAGTTGATTATATAATTGGATTATAGTAATCAATATATTTGAATTTAACCAATCAATAGTAGTTGATTATATAGTTAGACTATAGAAATCATTATATTCGATTGTACCCGAAATCGTTGATTGGATATTTGGACTATAGCAATCAAGATGACTTGAAATATTAGCGTCAAAAGACATAATCCTAGGTGAAAAATATCTTTAACGGCATAAATTTTCATATTGGGAAATGAATCTCATGATAGTCCTGAGAGATGAGAAGTTAATCTATTTGATAGAGTGACATCTTGGGCCTGAGCCCGGAGTTGAGCAAATAGTGGAGCATAAGCTTTGGAAGACTCATGGTGATGATAACTTTAGTTCTCAATCCATTATGCTTGCCACAATGACTCCTTAATTTCTTCGTCGGAACTAAGAATTAGATCCTTATAGTATGATATTGAAATTAAAGGATCTTCACAGATCTAATCTTAGATCTTAGAATTACTAATTGCTAGAGAAAACTCTCGGAGAGTTAATGGCTATGCTCAAGGAGACAGAGCCAGAGCTTACAAAAAGGCAAGTAGCACAAGACGCATCTTGTTTCAATATCCCAGAAGGTCAAGGCTTGGCCGAAGGCTTCTAGGGATATGGAAAAAATGGCAAGGCTAAATCGTCACATTCTTTTGGGAAGACAAAGGACATATCCCAAGATGTCTGCCTAAACTGTGGCAAACGGGGTCACTGGAAGAGTGACTGCTGTATGGACAAGGCAGACATAAAGGAAGTGAAGACGGAAAAGGGTCCGGATTCAGGTGTGTTTGTTATAAACATGTCCACTGCTGGTTTTAAAATTGGATTTTAGATACCGGATGTGGTACATAAATATATGTACTGATGTGCGGGATTTGCTGATTAGTAGGAGACTGGCTTCAGATGAAATCGACCTATGAGTTGGAAACGGGACGAGAGTCGCTGTTTTGGCCGTAGAAACCTAAGTTTTGGAACTGCCATTTGTGCATGTACTTAAATTAGGAGACTGTTATAATGTACCTAGTTTGACTAGAAACATTATCTTTATATCTAGTTTAACCCGTTGCGGGTATACCTTTATATTCTAGGACACTAAGTGTTTTGTTTATAAAGATGATATTGATATAAGCACATTAGATGTGAATAATAGTATTTATATTTAGAATATAAATGAATCTCAAACATATAATATGACAAATAAAAGCTCAAACTGAATTAATCAGAAGAGACTTATTTGTGGCATTGTTGTCTGGGACACATTAACAGGACTCGTATATCCACACTTTTGAAGAGTGGATACTACGACGGATTGATTCTAATTCAAATGATGTCTACGAATCTAGTTTATTAGGCAAAGTGCCTAAAACACCTTTTACTTGGTAAAAACTGCAAGTGCCACTGATCTGTTACCCCTCGTTCATAGTGACATAAGTGGGCCCATGTCTAGCTAGGCTAGAGGTAGATATGTGTACTTCGTAACCTTTACGGATGTTTCATCGCGTTACGGTTATGTGTATCTTATGAAACGCAAGTCATAAACTTTTGATAAATTCAAATAGTTTCGACACGAAGTAAGAAAACAGACCGGTAAGAGTATTAAAAATATTACGGTCGGACCATAATGTAAAATGCTTAAACATATGAGTTTCAAGATTACTTGAAAGAGTATGGTATTCTTTCATAGTGGACTCCTCCCGGGACACCTCAATTTGACAGTGTGTCCGATAGGAGAAACTGAACTTTGTTGGACATGGTAAGGTTAATGATGAGTCACTCTGAGCTACCAATTTCCTTATAGGGATACACATTAAATAGTGCAATACTTATTTTGAATAAGGTTCCATGAACATGAAAGAAACCGGGTTTCTCATTCCTGAAGATTTTGGGATGTTGGGCATATAAATGAATGTTTGGATGATACCAAACTAGAATCCAAATTGGATAAGTGCCTATTTGTAGGTTTTCCTAGGGAAACCAAAGTATAATACTTATACAGCTCACAAGAGAACAATATAATCGTTGCTCTCCATGCGGTTTTCCTAAGAGGAATTCCTATATGCAGTGGTAAGTGGGAGGAAAGTAAAACTCGATGAAAATCAGAGTAATACTGTTCCAAGCACCGAGTCCTCATGGAACACCCGTAGTTCATCAGCAATGAAACTGTACCAATAATCTTCGAATGCACAAGAACTGTGTAGGTCGGAGAGAGTCAGAAAAAAACCTAGGAGGTATGGATTTCTGATCTCACCTCATGTAGATATCAATCTTATTGAGGAAGATGAACCAGCTACGTATAAGGAAGTGATACAAGGTATCGACTCCTTTTATGGCAAAGTGCCATAAAGTCTGAAATGGATTCCATGAATACAACCAAGTTTGGACACTGGTTGATGTACCAGAAGGCATTGTGCCTATTGGTACTATATGAGTCTTAAAGGAAGACATATATGGATGGCAATATATAAATGTACATAGCTAGGCTTGTACAGAAAGGGTATCGTCAACGACATAGTGTCGACTATGACGAAACCTTTTATCTATTGCCATGATTAAATCCTTTTGGATAATGCTTGCTAACGCTGCATATTTCATTTATGAAATATGGCAGATGGACGTCAAAACCACTTTCCTTAACGGAAACCTTTTGGAGGATGTTTACAGCATCCTAACGGTTTTGTCATGCCGAAACTTGCAAACAAGGTTTGCAAGTTAAATCGATCTATTTATGGATTGAAGCAAGCATAGCATTCTTGGAACCAACGGTTTGATGAGATCATAATGGTATATGATTTCATTCAAAACGAATATGATTCTTGTGAATATAAGAAGGTTAGTGTGAGTGCAATGACAATAAATGTCCTATAAGATGATGATGTATTGCTTCTTAGCAATAACATTCCCATAATATAATCGGTGAAAACTTGGCTTTCATTAAAATTGTCCATGGAATACCTGAGAGAAGCAGGCTTTATTCTAGGAATAAAGATCTACTGGGATAGATCTAGAAAGCTGCTGACAACCCTCCCAGAGTTCGTACGTTTTTGAAATGTATGTGACCTGATGTCTCATATGCTTTGAGCATATGTAGACGCTATAAGGCTAATCCAGGTGATGGTCACTGGATTGATCTAAAGAACATCCTTGAGTATCTTGGACGAACTAAGGATGCTTTCTGGAAATATGGGGAAAGAAGAACTTGAGGTGACTAGGTTCTCCGCTGCAAGTTTCCAAACCGATAAAGACGACTCAAAGTCACAATAAGGGTACATATTTAGTTTGAATAACTGAACACTGAGCTGGAAATCTTCCAACCAAGATACTGTTGCCGAATAAATAACAAAAGCGGAACATTACTGCAGCTGAGGCAGCAAAAGAAGCATTTTGGATCTATATAATCCTAATTGGATTAGGTATAGTTCTGTTAGCAACTGAGTTAGGCTACAGCACAGGCTAAGGAACCGCGGTCTCAACTTCAACAATTTCATCTTATTCGTCAGATCATACATCGTGGCGATGTGATGATCGAATAAAATACATCAGATGATAACATTGTAAATCCGCTGACGAAAGCTGTTTCTCAGCAGAAATTTGAGCAACCCATACATAGTCAGTTGTTAGACACTTAAGAGATTGGCTATAGGCCAAGTGGGAGATTGTTGGACAATTATGACCTATAACATCACTATTTGAACAGAACATGGCGTTGTTGTACAAATTAACTAAGTGACAAAAGAAATTGCTCTTTTATCATTTGTAATTGGATTACCCGGATATATAAATGATAAAAGTCCATATGATTTGTACTGGATTAATAAGATATGAGACAATATTAATCCACGTAAGGTTTAATCATTAAATATCCCTAGTCATAGTATTATCGAGACTAGACATCGATAATGTGGAATAGACTAGTATTACACTTGTGCGTGTTATGGAAGCGTAACTATATAGTTCTCATATATTTGGGTATTGGATACTCATGCAATTGTAATATGAGGTTCTGTTTACCGATGGTACGGAAACATCTTCGCTCTGGATAGACCCCTCGGAATCCCATTGGTAGTATGACTATGTGTCTATGGGAATCCGAATCTGAATCAGGGTAGGTGTATTTGGTCTTAACCTGAGACTTGCATCGCTAATACTTGCGACAATCAGTATACTTTGGTTTTGGTCGTCCGGGACTTTAACAGGTTCTGTGTACGCCTCTTCTGGGTATACTGAGAATCGTAGTGTATTGGATGTGATGTCAAGATGGAAGTATCACTTCAGTCATATGGAGATGATGATCACGCTGGATACGGAACTGTTACACTTGAATGCTGCAGCTATCGGGATAATATGATAAGTTCAAGATTATCCGATTATAGAGACTAGTTACCAGAGATCCGATATATGCTTCGTACGGGGCACACATAATTCCAGCCCCAGGCTTAGCATGTGACATTCTGATACTAGATCGTAATACGCAATACTACGTATACTACGCCTGACAAAGATTAAATATTCCTTTAAAGAATATTTCTAGAGAATTGGGTTGGCACGGTGCTTTGCTAGAAGCCAACAATGTCTTGTAAATCAGTAAGAACGTGGTACTGAGTACGCACGTATTCGGATAGTCCGATAATCATATTTACTGTCAATATATCCAGGGATCTCTTGGGTCGCCTCCAAAGATTCACCGATGATGTTTGACTCGAACAGAATTAATCTGGGATTAATTATGAGAGAGAGAAAAAATTAATCTGGGATTATTTATAGCAATAATTAATCTGGGAATTAATTATCAAAAAGGAAGAATAAATCTGGGATTAATTGCGTCGAGAATTTATCTGGGATTAAATTCGTCGAGAAGAGAGAACGCGATTTATTTGGAATTAATCGGTAAAATAAATTTAATTGTGAAATTAGATTTTACTATTTAATTTATTTAATTGGGCTTAAATAATATATTAGATATATTAAATGAAATTGGATTTCAAAGCGGAATTAAAATTCGATTTTAATTCGTGCGAACGAATTAATTTATAATTAATTCGCAAGCGACTTTCGTAATAATTTTGCTAGGTATTATTATTTAATTAAATTGGATTTAATTAAGTCGCAATGGAAAATTCGTTCATTCGGAATTAAATGAAACTGGGGCCCGAGCGAAGTTGCGTGTTAAGTTAGCCGACTTAAATTTGGAATTTAAAAGTGGTGGGACCCACTTCACTTACATCAAATTTGGACATTTGATGGAAGTGGTTAGGCTTATATCATGGGCTTGATTTGTTGGAAGAATGGCTTGGCTTTACTTCTTTAACACTCAAGCCAATTACAACACACCAACTTACTATATATTAATTTGTTGACTTTGGAAGTGCACACAAGTTACTATTCACAGCAACCAAAGTTCTCTCTCCTTTCTTCTCTTCAATGGCCGAAACGTGGAGCTTTCTCTCCATGGAATTTTGCTTAAAAAATTCAAGCTTGCTAGCACCTTTAGAGTCAAAAGAAGGTGATAGGGAGACTCACCCGAGAGTTTGGAACTCGATCTCAAGCTCCGAAGCTTCCAACACATCCAACCAAAATGGAAATTTTTGAAATCTCCTCAACCAATCAATGTGAGTATTCCGCAACTCTCTTGGTAATTCACACACGAATCACTCTTAGTTGATCTTGGCATGTTCTGGGAACACTTACACAAGGCAGATATGAGCTAGGCCCTTACGCTTGTAGCACCAAATGAGGGAGAAGAGCTGTAACTAGACCCGACTGTGTCTAAAGTAGACGTGAGTGTAGTATTGGTCAAAGAAGAAAATAGAGGCAACGGCTAATGTACTACACAATTACGATGTTGTCAGATGCAGACACTCAGTAAAACACAATTGATAAAATGGTGCTGACCTTAATAACAACGAATAAGAAGTTGCGGTACTATTTCGAGTCCCATACTATAATTGTGTTGACCAACTGTCCGATCAGACATATATTATCAAAGTTAGATCTGTCAGGGAGACTCACCAAATGGGCAATCAAATTAGGGATATATGACATCCGCTAAACGCTAAAGACATCAAGGAAATGACAGGCAGTAGCAGATCTTCTAGTCGAAATTCAGAGCTTCGGACCTATTGAGAAAAACTAGTTGACTATACCCAAAGACGTTGTTTAATGAACTCTGTACACCGACAGAGTTACAAATAGAAGAGGGGCTGGGTTAGGAGTTGTGCTTGAGTCAGACTTAGGAGTGCTTATAGAAGAAGCTCTCAAGCGCTCAGACGCTTCCACCAATAATGAAACGGAATACGATGCTTTGATACATGGGCTGGACTTAGCTTCCATATTGGGAATAAAGATATTAAAGGTGAACCTTGACTCTGAATTGGTGTCAGGACATCTGGATGGGAGGTTCGAGGGTAAGGACCCAGAAAACGTGAATATGTAAGAAGAGTGAGGAAAGCATTAGAGAAGTTCACAAGGGTTGAGGTACAAGCCATCAAGAGATAACCTAATGCCATAGCTGAAATTCTGGCAAAGAAGACTGCAGTAGAGGAGCATCAAAGGGAAAGCCAAGTATCAATCCCCGATATCGAAAGACTAAGAATATCATACCTTAACACATCGAAACCTTCAATGTCAAACCCAAAGCTGTCGAGCCCAATTCCAGCATGATTTGATATACTTAGGCCCAAGATATCAGAACTATAGAATATACTGATGATCAAGGGAAAATCTAGTAACTGGATGGACCCAATTATAGACTAATTAGAAAACGGAACAAAACCACAGTGCATGGGTGAATCTCGAAATTTCAGACCGAAGGCAATCAAGTATGCGATGAAGGAAAGTGAATTGTCCAAAAGATCGTTCGATGGGCCACTCATGTGATGTGTTAGGAAGTAAGATCAGGAATATATGTTACAAAAAGTGCATGTGGGGGCATGTGGCAATCATAGAGGTGGCAGAAGCTTGGCGTACTAAATCCTCACTGCAAGATATTTCTGGCCGTACCTGATGGAGAGTGTGAAAAGTTTTGCATGATGGTGGGAGAAGTGCCGAAAGCACGCATCCGTAATACATCAACCCTCTGAAATATTGAATTCTATAGTCAGCCTCTGACCCTTTGCGCATTGGTGTTTAGACATCATTGGGAAACTCCCAGTGGCAAGAGGGGAACAACTTCATTATGGTGGCTACCGATTACTTCACCAATTGGGTAGAAGCTGAGTCATACACTAAGGTCACCCAGAATAACGTGACTGCTTCCATCTAGAAGCAAATAATTTGCAGATTTTGTATCCCCAGAGCTCTGATGATGGAAAATGACACTCAGTTAAACAATCCCAGAGACACCGAGTTTTGTGAACAGTATAAGATCATAGTCCATTTCTCCCTAATGTACTACCCACAATCTAACGGAATGAGAGAAGCTACAAACAAAGTGATTATTAAGAACCTCAAATGCAACCTAGATGGAAAGAAAGGAATGTGGCTGAAGGAGTTACCTAAAGTACTCTAAAGAACCACACGACAAGAGGTAACAAGGGAAACATCATTCACTTTGGTATATGGTTCAGATGTTGTGATACCAACAGAGGCAGGGTTGCCCATCATAAAAACTCTAATAGCCAAGCATGAAAAGAAGAATTAGGAGCAACTAATGGGAAACCTTGGCTTACTGGAAGAAGTCAGAGAGTGTGTATAGATACAAAGGGCGCCAACAGAGAACATGGTATTATTTCAGTAAGAAAGTGAGGATCGGAAGATTCAATGTGGGAGAGTGGGTGCTCAGGAAAATCCCAGAGGGCCAGCAAGAGGGAAAGCTAGAAGAATAATGGGAAGGCTTATTTGAAGTCAGTCAAGACCTAGGTAAGGGAACTTATAAACTCATGAATGCTTGGAATAAAAAAACAATGCCCAGAACGTGGAATGCACATATGCTTAGAAAATATTATATGTAAGTATATTGTACTCCTTCTACTTAAATGAAATATTTTTATCATTTGATTGTCCAATATTCATTGTGCCAAGAACTTTATCGTTCAAAAAAAGTATGACGCTTGGAAGAAAAACTCGTCATTACCTGGCCGCCTTAAGAAAAGCACTATGAATGTCAGACCTGAAAAAGGAAATGCCTATCAAGTTCTGACACGACAAAGAAGACTCTGATGTACTGTAAAAAACCCCATCAGAGCATAAAGTCTCTAGATGTCAGACCCTAAAGAGGAAATGTCTATCAGGGTCTGACATGACAAAGAAGACTATGATGTATAGTAGAAAAACCTTTAGAGCATGAAATTTTTAAGCCTCAGACCCTAAAGAGGAAATGCTTGTCATAGTTTGACGCAGAAAATTAAGACTCTGATGTATGATAGGAAAACCTATCAGAGCACGATATTTCCAAGTGTCAAACCCAACAGAGGAAATGCTTATTAGGGTCTGGTGGTGAAAAATAAGACTATAATAGAAAAATCAATCAGGGTATGAAAGTTCCTGAATGTCAGACCCAGATATTAATCGCTTAACAGAGTCGGACGAATGAGGAAGACTCTGACAAACCTATCAGAGTACCCAAGATTAAAACACTAGATCCAATGTGTGCATGTCTATAAAAGTCTGGCAAAAACGTTTAAGAAGACTCGGATACATGATAAACAAGCCCATCAGATCACAATTTTGTCAGACCCTAAAAGAGGATGCACATCAGGGTCTAACGAGGAAAAAAAACCATGACAAATATAAGCACATCAACGATCCAAGATTCAACATCAAATAAAATATTATATCACATGAAGGTATTATATTACAATTAAATGTTATATTATATTTTTCTTTAAGAAATATAAATCGGTATAAAATACAAAAGTCCGCCCATCATGGTACTAGATACAAGTGAGTGACTGGTCATCTCAATTTCCGGTGAATTTGATGCTCGGTAATCGTGTACTCCTCGAAGGAAACTTGTCTCCACAGCCCATCCTTAAGGATTTATTTAGCAATGTTGCACGCCTTCCATAGCTAGAAAATAACGGCATAATAATTCCTCATCGGACAGTTGCCTACCTTTGCTTCATAGTCCTAGTAACTCCATGAGTACCAGCCTTACCACTCCTCACAGTGCCCTGATCAAACTCAGAGTACGACTTCCAAGAGCAGTAGATAACATGGAAAGGCTCTAATAGATGAAGGACCTTCTGTGTAACCCCGAAAGGGAGAAACTTCTCGAAATCACCGTAGCAATTCGAATGGAATGAGGTTGCCACAACAGACTCAATAGGAAAGAAACTTGCATGCCAGGAAGTTCTGTAGTTGACTTTGGCATAAAAAGTATATGGATTCCTCTGTATTTATCCCCCCATCGTCGACCCAAGCCTCTGACATGAGGATGGCTCAATCTATCTGTCTCATGAGGATGACAGCGCATCCCAACCATATACTCTTGCACTCTACTTCTGACGATGAAATTATACATGAGAGGATTCTGCTCCTCTAATCGAATACTTTCAAGATGAATCGCTAGAGTGTGTGACAATCTCATTCAAAGAAAAAAGAAAAGATAGAGGGACCTGAAAAGAAAATACTTATTTTATTTATATGGAAAATAGTACATGGTACAAAAAAGAAATAATAAAAAAATAGAGGCCAAAAGGCCATGTACATTTATAATATATTTTTATTGTAAGATTTTGGACAAAAGCAGGACCTGTTAAAGAAGCGGCTGTGCCCTTTAAAGATAGTACATCAGCTGGTAAAGCCACTGAAGGAGACCCCATATCAGAGGCCAATAGATCCACTATATGGGAAGGCACAACCAGAGGAGCAGGAGTAGCCGGAAGCATCAAAGGAATTGGACGGACCTACTAAACAGCCAAAGCAGGAGCACCTTGAGGGGACGCAGCCTTTGAACGGGCCAAGGGGAGGTCTAGGTCAGTTTGAAAATACATGGCAGCACTAGAAGTTTCTGAAGCCTCCGTAATGTCCTGAAAACCCAAAATTTACTCGGCTTCATCTCTTAGATCATCAAAAAATATGATTCTAAGGCCCTGACTCTGGATATGATAATCTTGATAGTAGTTCTAGACTATGACCCCGCGACTGCATCACACTCATCAGGACCTCCCTAGTAAGACCTGTCAGTAGAGCCCTTGACGCGGTCCTCCCAACCTAGATGATAACACTTGGCACTATTCACCTGGCTGATGACGTTGCACTGAGCGTGGGATTAGGAAAGAAGAAGCTCAAGCTCATCCTGATGACGATCATCAGAACTCTAAACTACCCCTTCAACTTGGAGACTTTCACACTCAAAGTAGAATGCCTCTGAAGGAACTCACTTCACTACCTTTGACACACCTCCAGGTTCTGTAAGAGGACAACAAATAAGAAATAGATGATATCTCAAAACAAAGTGAAGCCATAAATGCAATAATGGAGGACCTAACCTGCTAAACCTTTGAGACTTCATCGCGAAACTCCTCTTTCTTATGAGCAATCATGGCCTAGTCCGTGCGCAGCTCAAGACTTTCATTTTACCTCTGAGCTAGCTTCTCTGAAAGCTTTGACTGGGTGGAAACCAAAGTAGATACATTTTTCTGTGGGCCTTAGCATCGTGCTCCAACTCCACCCTCAAAACTCCACCACCTCCGAAACCTTCGCCAAGTTGTTACGTGCCTCAAGAAGATGAGTCTTTGACGTCTAGAGCAACGGAGTTGTATATATGGAATTCACCCTATCGAATTATAAGATCCCACTATTGAGGGTAGGATCATGGAGCAAAAAGAATAGACCATGCTACACCGAGAGGAAGGCAATGATGGAGCGCATAAAACCCAGTAGATTCCAAAACTCACCGATATAAAAAATGGAAGCACCAATGGGTGATGTTTTATAGGATTGATGTGCAAGACTGTAGAAAGCCCATAATGAGGTTGTATTGAAGGTAATACAGAAGAGGCCAAAGGAGATCAAGAAGTAGAAACGAGCGACCAGAGACTAAAATATGGAACCGAGTCAAATGTAGGAGGCAGAGATTCATATAGAAATAGGGCTAGACCAGTATGAATAGTAGCGCAACCTACCCTGACCTGGAAGTAACAACTGCCGAGCTTGCACCTATCTCAACCTTTGAAGGGCGTTCCAGCTTGCTCTCAATCTTCTGTTTCTTATGGTGACGCTGGAGCTGACCCTCATCTTCCTTGTATAGATTTGGGGATCTTAGAATAACCAGAGTGGGAATCCTAATCGAAGAAAAAGAGGCGCGAAGATCCTTCCTCCTGGATCTGGCCCTACCATGGGGTGACATATCACCATGAGGGATTTGGAGTGTTGTAGCATCGAGAGGGAGTCTAACTGATGCATAAGAAGTAGCAGAAGGCTTTTACAATGCAACAAGAAATTCCAGATAACACACTTTCCGATTTTTTTTTTGCTTTTGAAAATGACATTAATATTTACAGATAACACACTTTCCGATTTTTCATCAATTTCGATCTTGTAATATTCCAAATTCGAAATTCCAATGAACGTCAAAGGTGTAGATCTTTGCGTCTTATTTTATCTGGAACTTAGATCACCTTAATCCGATATTGGAATAAAACGTTATGGCCAAAATACCAAAATTGCGCAAAGTTGAAATTTCCGAAATTGTACTTCGTTAGAACGCCTTTACAAGTTTCCAACCTCCAAAATCCAAATGTCAAGTCCAGTTTTTTGCCATTCTTTGTTCTATATTTTGTCCTGAATGATTCCATTGAGTCCCAATTTTATTTTATCTGTAAAATAAATAAAAACACATCAAAACGTTCATAAAACCTGAGAAACTACACAAAATATTAAGTAAAATGGGCGATAAATATTTATATATTTTCCGCTCATCCCACCCCCAAACCTAACATTTTACTAGTCCTCAATCAAAATAAATGGAAATAAAATGAAATAAATAATAAAAACTAAATTAACCTAAGCCACTTTCGTAGGGATCACGATTGCATTTAGTGTATGCAACAAGCCTTTAAACCCTAGGTGTCCCTAGTGGACGAGTTGTTGTCTCATGAGGGTTTACAGCGGAGATACCCACAAACGTTAATGAAATGCACACAAAAGTAAAAAGACAAAAGAAATAAAATAAACAAGCTAGTAACTAAACAAGTGAAATTTCTTATCTAAGTTAATATTTGCTTTCTTTCTTTCTAAATTACTAAATAAGTAAATTCTCCAATGCTTTTTACCATTCTCCATATACATAGCTAACAAGGCATTAATCAATTCATTGTGCCCATAATATTCATAAGTGCAGTTGAAAAGAGAGTAATATTTTTGTCCTAAAGTTATAGCAGAATTCACACCTTTTTCACAATGGAATTTTTATTTTTATTTTTCTCTTTTTATTATTTATTATTTTTTTTATTTACAGCATCTTCCTTCAATCCTTGTAGTGAGCTTTGGGTTAGTGACTCTCAAACCAGTTGGCTTTAGGGCACTAGGTGTTAAGACATCCATACGAACTTAATTACTCGGATCTCAAATGTTAAAAGCTCTACCGTTTGACGTGAACGATCAATGCTTACTGAGGCAAGATGTACGGTTACTAAGTAGAAACATTATTATTATTAACTCAGGCTTTTACCATTTGACGCGAACAATCACTATTTACTGAGGCAAGACGTCTGGTTAATAAGTAACAGTATGGTAAATTATTTATATACACATTTTTATTTTTATTTATTTTTATTTTTATTTTTTGACTAAAAACCAAGCAAAAACAACACAACGAAAAGAAAAAATAAGATACTAGTCAACTATTCCCCTCCCCCAAACCTAATTTAGACATTGTCCCCAATGTCTATAAAGAAAAAGAAAAGTTTAGAAGACGGTAAATGGTTAGCGTGAAATTATACATTTAAAAAGAAAATTAGAGGTTTAAATCCAAATTAATATGACGCTTCTTACCACAATCATTATCAGACCAGTTTATCTTGGAAATAATATGGTCAATTTTTGGTTCAAAGGCTAAGCTTTGGTCAATTAAATCATTGGATGTTCTGGCAGTGAAGAGGATATCTTTTGCGGGTTTTGAAAGGAACCCATTTCTCCAGGCATCTTTAGGAAACAAAAAAAACAAAGTCAAACAATCCATCAATATTAAACAGTCCAATTGGTTTCTGGTGTATGTTCAAGTTTGCCCAAGATATCACTGTAAAAATTTCCTAAATCGTGCCCAAGCCACATGGCAAAGCAATAAAAGCTTCAGCATGGTTAATCATTTCAACAAGTCGTTCGGACATACCTGGCACGATGCATTCTTCTCCGTTTGATTGTCCTATAAGATTTACGTCCGCCAAAGGTTTTGTGATAATTCCCAAAACTTGACTACCTCATTCCTGTACGGCCCTTGAAATGTACCCCATCAGTCCAAGATTGCCACCGCCATATACTAAGTGTATATTTCTCTCAGCCATGACTTTACCCAATTCTTGTGCTGCCTCAACAAATTCTAGTTTAGATCCAGAACCAGTTCTACAAAACACACAGATGTTAATGACTCATCTTCTTGAAGTTGCTTCTATTTTTTTTACTATCTCTCAAGTCTAGATGTGTTAAAGAGAGCAATGACGAGATGAATTTATAGATCCTGAAAAAGGGTGAGTAATAATAGCACTAGTACCTTCCAATGACAATTATTAGCTAAACAGTAAAATAAATCGTGAAAGTCAAAAAGTCTGGATCTTGTCGGCAAAATTGAAAGAAAATAACAAAACAAATCACAATTACTTAAAGAAATCAAAATTATGTACATGTACTAATGGCTTGAATGACATCTATGTGTCAGGGACAAGCTTCCCATCCAATTTTCTTATAAATTGGCAAACAAGGTCTTTTAAAGTCAGATTCCCGAGACTTAATTGTTGTATTTCTCTTCGAAAATATGTATGTAAATTTTGAATCGCGTGATACACATATCCACTGGGATGCGTCTCAAGAGTCAATGAAATATCATCTAAAGACTCCTTACTCATGCCATCCCTAATGAATTTTATTTTATCTTCGCGGTTATCAGACACCATTCCCAAGGAACGATAATGAGTATTGCAGTTGTCTTCGTACAATTTTTTTACCTTGCCACTTCTTGGTCTTTTATTTGTACAGTTTGGCATTCTCATAAGAATGTAGGTGAAATTCTTCCAATTCGTTTAGTTGGTGGAGCCATTTCTCTCTTGCTGCTTGTAGATCAAAATTTAGCTTCTTCAGTGCCTAGTACGCTTTCTGTTCGAGCTCCACAGGAAAAAGGCATGATTTCCCAAACACCATTCGATATGGGGACATTTCAATGACTGTCTTGTATGCTGTCTGATAGGCCCATAATGCGTCATCTAATTTTGTAGACCAGTCCCTTCTTGTTGACCCAACAGTTTTCTCCAAGATTATTTTGATATCTCTGTTTGAAACTTCAACCTGACCACTTGACAGCGGATGGTAAGCAGTGGTAACATTGTGAGTAACTCCGTATTTGGATAGGAGTGCATCAAAGTATTTGTTGTAGAAGTGTGTGCCACCATCATTGATGATCGCCCGAGGTGTTCCGAAGCGAGTGAAAATATTCTTTTTGAGGAATTTTAACACCACTTTTGTAACATCCGGGTTATTATAGCGAGTTGCATAAATTTTTCACGCGTGGGGTCGCATCCGAACGCGAAATTAATTTTATTATGGAATAGGAACTTTTCATGGAATTATTATAAGTTTTTATTAAACTAAAATTTAAGGGGGTGAAATTAAAATTTATCAGCTTGTATTTTTAAATATATATATACATGTATATGTCTAGATCTTTCTACACAAAGATAATTAATAAATATATATATATAAAGCTAGATTTTTATATACTATACACACACACACGGAGCAATACACGCAGAGGAAGAAAATGGAGAGGGGAATCGAGAGAGAGGGAAAGATAGGGAGAATGAGGGACTAAAAGAAGAAGTAACTAGAAGTCAGAAACGAGAGAAGTTATAGAAGATGACCAAGAGGCGAATCAGAAGAGAAACAGAACAAGAAAGAGAATAGAAAAAGGAAGGTGAAGTCGAGAGAATGAGAGGCAGTGCGCGAGAGGGAGAGGAACGTTCAGCTAAAGCTTTGGTTGCCGGTGAGTCCCCGGCGTGTCCAGTCATCGGATTTGGTGAGTAGAGGTATTGGTAAGTATTTTAAGTGGCGATTTCTTTGGGTTGAAGAACTTCGAGTAAATAGGTTTTGTAAATGAATTTTGTAATTAAATATTGGTTTGATTTTTGTAGACTCAGATAATGATAATAAGTTAGGTTGCAGTAAATTTCAGTTTGTGAACAATTTGGAAAGAAATTGAGCCGACTGAGAAAGGAGAAAATCGGTAGAGACAACCCTAGGATTTGGAGAGGCTGAGACCGTGCACTGAGAAGGGAAAAAAAATAAAAAAATTGGACAGTGATGTCGTGATAGAGGGAGAGCAAAAATTAGTCAGTGCTGCCGTAAGTAGAAACGAACTGTTTTAGTTGGAAGATTTAAGAGTCTTATGATATTGATTAAATGTATTGAATCATAATAACAGTAGGTATAAAGAAAAAGGAAAATAAAAGAAGCACATTCACACCATTACCTAAATTATTTTGAATAAGTTAAAAGCCAATGATTGAGTAATAGTAGTAAAGGAGAAGTGACAGAAGGGATGGTAGAACAGTAGTTAATGGGGGTAATGAGAAATTATAAGGTAAAGTTACTTATTGAATAATTACTTATGTAAGATTACAAATGGGTTGCAAGTATCGTAAGTAATTAATTAATGTTTTGTTTATGAATCCAAATTTGGATGGCTAAGGAAATCACCTAAACATTGTTACCTAGCAAGCCTAAAATAGTTTTTGAAGGCAGTTTCTATTTTCTTGAACTGGCGTCACTGGAACCTCTGTTTGAATTTTGACAACTACCCATTCTTTATATCACCCCAAAACCTGTAGCCGGGAACTCAAAACTGTTTTGATATTTCAAACAAGTCATTCTCTTCTGACATATTGATATTTCAATGACGTGTTTCACTATTATGATTTGATTATGAAACTTTCGTCAATATATTGGTTAAATTTCTGATTTCATGATTTATTAGCATGGTATAACTCAGGAACCAGAATTTATCTTCTGACAGCAGGTTTGTGAATATCCACCATCAAAAGGATTAATACGAGCTTATTTTTACTGTGTGATATTGTAGTATTTGATGTATGTGATATTGCAAATGAGTTTTGAGTAACATGGGTAATTGAATAAGTGATATTTCGTGTATTATAGTTGAAGATTAGATTCTATCTTTATTATTGTGATAAGTATGTATCTATATAGGATGATTTTTTTACGGTGATTAAGTTTATTAGTTTAAGCATATATGTATGATATTGTGTATAATTGCATATTAGGTTTTAAGTATTTAAAGCTATGACAATTTATAATATAAAGGATCATATATGGTGCATATTGAGCATACTGAAAATAACATAAACATATAAGACATAAAATGGTTAGAGAGAAAGCGTAATGAGGATAGAGTAGAAAAATACATATGCATATATGTACATTATGGTTTTTATAATAAAGTTGAAATTAATGATGACTTTGAGATTTAAAGATATTTTTAAATAATATTTTTAGATGTTTTCTTTAAAAGAGAGATCTTTCGGAAAATGATTTTCACAATTTTAAGATTTAAAATGTGTTTCTCATGGTTTTTCGGGGCATGAGGTAAAACCTCACCCCAGCATGAAACTTGAGCTACAGTTCGGAATTGACGGATACTTTGAAATTGACGGATTCAGAGAGACATGTGCACATGTGGAGGACTGAGGGGACGCTCTCAGATCCTCGAGCCGGGGCTAGGGGGATGAGCGATACACAACGCCCCTAGACCCCACGGTTTGAGCTCGGGTGGTAGCATAGATCCGCACCCCCAGATTCAGTTTGTGGCTTGGGGGACGGCGATACGTAACGCCCCAAGACCACCAGATATGAGACAGTAGTGGCATGCTTTGGGGGACAGCGATACGTAACGCCCCAAAGTCATGGTTTTGCATTTCTTCCTCCAGATAGGCGTATGGGGGGACGGCGATACGTAACGCCCTCATACGTCCAGGTTTTCAGACAGAGACACAGATTAAGAAAAAGCTTTCAGATTTCAGATTTTCAGTGACCAGATTTCAGAAATCAGATTATAGTAATCAGTTTTCATAAACAAAATTTAGAAACAGTTTTTCAGATTTCAGTTTTTAGTCACAGCTTCCAAAAAGAGCTTCTTAGAAAAGAAAGTTTTCAGAAACATTAGTTTTATAAGAGATATATAATTTTAAGCAAAAACCAGTTTTCAAGTAAAGTTTTCAGCAAAGAGTTTTCAGAAAGAAACTTTCAGAAAAGAATATTTCAGAAAAAGGGTTTTCAGAAAGTATTTTCTAAAAAGTATGGCATAATTAAAGTTCATTGCAGCCTATAGGTAATGCATATAAATCATACCTTATGCTTAATGTACGAGATGCATATAGTTGACATTGGAGTATAATATCATGATTATATTTATGTGATTATATGGTTTCATATACATGTTTATATGGTTAATGTTATTTTCCTGGATGTTTAATAGAAAGATTATTTTATAATCCGATTTGATGATATTTCAAAGAAATAAAAGAAAGATAAGTATGGTAAGTGACCAACCCAGATTAGCAAAAAAGTAAGTAGGTAAGCAATAAGTTAACAGAATAGTGCAGCAGAAGCGTAATGGAATTTATTTTGATGATTAGAGATATAAGAACCTAATAAGTATATTATGGATGTTGTTTGTAAATAAGAAACATAGCTTAAAATTCACGTATGAATAGTTAGAAAGACTAGTAAATAGTAATAAGTTTATAAATGGATAAGAAATCAGAAAAATAAATCAGATTGTGATATATGTGATTGATCACAAAAAGTTCAGATTAATATAAAATGGAATTCAAACCTTGCTTGTGTTTGATGCTCAAGGAATGAGCATAGTTACTTACTGAGTCTTATGACTCACACCACAACAGTGTTTGAGTTTTGTAGGTTGGTGACCTGATCGGTCAACCACAGACAACAGAGCTTGAGGAGCCGGATAGCTGCGTTGCAGTCAGCCAGTCACCAGGTCTTAGGTGGATACGAGTCAAGTTGTTTATGAGTTTATTTGTAAAGTAATTGAGTTGTTTATAAGTTTAGTTGTATAACTTTAAAGTTTGAAAAAGTTTTTGTTTATACGCATTTTCGGGCATGGAGCCCAGTTGTATTATGGCTTGAGTTTACTAATTTAGTGTATATTATTTTTGTCGGGCCCTATAGGTTGTATTGAGGTGCTGGAGTTGATCCAGGTTTCATGACTTTTAGCAAAGGTCATGCCGAATTTTCGTCGGAGTCAGAGGCTTATGGAGGCAGGATTAGCCTGCCTCCTGCCGGTAGCATCCTGGCCTAGGCGGGATGTTACAACTTTGGAGTCATTTGATGGCAGTGCTGTTGTTTCAACCCATTTGGAGACGTAGTCTACTGCAACCAGAATGTGCAAGTTTCCATATGATGGAACAAAGGGTCCCATAAAGTCAATCTCTCATACATCAAATATCTCCACTTCAAGAATACTTTGAAGAGGTCCTTCATTTCCCCTCGAAATATTTCTCGTTCTATGGCACCTGTCACATTGAAGAACGAATAAGTGAGCATATTTAAACAGAGTGGGCCAGAACAAACCTGATCGCAGGACTTTGGTCGTGGTTTTATCTTCATTGAAGTGTCTGCCATATGGTAATGATTGACAATGCTACAAGACACTATTAACCTCCTATTATGGTACACAACACCGTAATATCTGATCACCACAACGTTTGAATAGGTACGGCTCATCCCAGACATAGTGCTTGAATTAATTGAAAAATTTCTTCTATTGCTGGTGTGTCCATTCCAACGGCCATTTCCCTGATACTATGTAGTTACATAGTCAGCATACCATGGGACTTCCTGTTATTATATGGCAAACAATTGTTCATATGGAAAAGTTCCTTTCATTTTCAGCTCAGTGCCAATTGTATCTCCATTCTTTAGCCTCGATAAGTGATCTGCTACTTGATTTTCTATCCCCTTACCGTCTCAGATTTCCACGTCAAATTCTTACAGTAAAAGCACCCAACTGATCAATCTAGGCTTGGCATCTTTCTTTGCGATCAGGAATTTGATTGTTGAACGATCTGCGTAGAACACCACTTTGGGACCCAGCAGATATGAGCGAAATTTATCAAAAGCAAACACAACTGCGAGCAATTCCTTTTCAGTTATTGTATATTTGAGTTGTGCTTTATTCAAAGTTTTGCTGGCGTTGTAAATGGTGTGAAATATTTTCGCCTTACGTTGTCCCAAAATTGCACCTACAACAAAATCACTAGCATCAGACATCACTTCAAATGGAAGCGTCCAATCTGGTCCTACTATGATGGGGGTAGAGACCAATTTGTTTCAAGATTTCAAAAGCATGGTGACATTCTTTGGTGAAGTGGAAAGGCACGTCTTTCTCCAGCAGATTGCATAATGGTTTAGCAATCTTGGAGAAGTCTTTGATAAATCTCCTGTAAAATCATGCATGCTCGAGAAAACTTCGAATCCTTTTGACGAATGACGGTGGAGGTAGTTTCTCTATCATCTTGATATTTGCTTTGTTAAACTCAATTCCTTTATGGGAGATTCGATGTACCAGGATAATGTCTTCCTGCACCATGAAGTGGCATTTCTCCTAGTTGAGTATCAGGTTGGTATATTCACATCTTTGTAAACCTTTTTCCAGATTTTGCAAGCAGTGGTCGAACGAGTCTCCAAATACTGAGAAGTCATCCATGAAGACTTCCATGCTTTGTTCTATCATGTCTCAAAAGATGGCCATCATGCAACATTGAAATGTGGTAGGAGCACTACAGAGTCCAAATGGCATCCTGTTAAAAGCAAAAGTACCATACAGCCATGTAAAAATGGTTTTCTCGTGATCTTCTGGGGCGATGGCAATCTGATTGTATCCTGAGTATCCGTCCAGAAAACAATAGACTTCATATCGTGCCAATCTGTCTAGCATCTTTTCAATGAATGGTAGCGGGAAATGATCTTTTTGTGTTACTTTGTTCAGTTTCATGTAGTCTATTCATACTCTCCATCTAGTCACTGTCTTTGTTGGAATCAGCTTGTTATTTTCATTAATGATTACAGTCATTCCTCCTTTCTTGGGTACACATTGCATAAGACTCACCCAAGAGCTGTCAGAGATGGGGTAGATGACGCCGACATCCAACCATTTGATTATTTTTTCTTTACTACTTCTTTCATGATTGGATTCAATATCCATTGATGCTCCACTGTGGCTTTGTATTCATCGTTCATCAGGATTTTATGCATGCAAAATGATGGACTAATGCCTCGAATGTCTACTATAGTCCACCCAATAACTCTTTTGTGCTCGCATAGCACTCTTAGTAACTTATCTTCCTGCACCTATGTTAGCGACGAAGAAATAATCATAGGTAAATCAGAAGAGTTTTCCAAATATGCATACCTGAGATGGCTCGGAAGTGGCTTTAGTTCTAACTGCGGTGGTTCTTCAATCGAGGGCTTGATTCGCTCATTTTTCGATAATTCCAAGCTTTCCACCTGTGGTGTCGATCTGAAGCGAGAGGCTCCATCAAGATAGTTGATACATTCCAGAATCTCATCATCGAATTCTCTGTCAGTCATGTTGGTGATGCATGTTTCAAGTTTATCAGTGGAAAGTTGCATTGCATATGTGTTTTGGATGATACTATCTATTCCATCAAGTCTGAAACATTCCTCTTGTAGGAAACGCTTTCCTTGTGCAGTGGAAACATCTTAGGCACCCGGATCGGACTTGAAAATTTTTTCTACCCTTCTCCTTTAATTGTCGAATGCTACTACCACACCCACTGAAATTTTGCTTCAGTTTTAGATAAAATTCCAGCCCCGAAACAGTACCCGAACAGCCGGATAAAAACTGAACTATTTTTGACCCGATACGCTCATAGTGCACTACCGAAATAGCCCCTGAAAAGCATGGACTGTGGCTGTGTTTCGGTTCTGATTTTTCACTTAAAAAATCTGCAACACATCCCCAAAATACCAAAAAATATTACACAAAGAACTGGATTAAAACGAAACCAAAACGAGTTCTGTTTCACCAACTAAAGGGGCGTCAATGAGCAAAAAAATGCCGCACTATCGTGTACAAAGAAGAAAGAGATGAAGATGAATATGTTCGACATCACAAGTCTTCCGAGCTATGTCTCGTTACCAACAGAAACTAGTGTGGTCTAGACTCACAAAATTAATCTATAAACTATTTAGAGATTAATGTCACACAAGTATTTTGTTTATTTTTCTTCTTGTTCTTTCTTTTGATTTTTCTCAACATTTGAGAGAGAATGAAGAATAGGAAGATGGAGGCTAGGGTTGGAATGAAAAGTCTTACAAAAGAAAAACATATTTTTCTTTTTATATTTAGGGTTATTTGTTTCCAAAACAAATAAAACCCTTCTTATTCCTCCAATGAATTTTCGGCCAAGCAAAGATTTTTGTATTAATTTTGTATCATAAAATTTAATTACCATAATGAAATATATGTTACAAAATTAAAAGTATAATTACCTTCCAAAAAGTGTAACCACCAAATTTAAATCCAAGAGTTTTACAACCTAGCATAACTCACAATGAGTTTCGAAATTTAATGCAAGAGTTTTGCAACCTAGTATAACTCATCAAGGGTTTCCAAAACCCAAATTTTAGAAATTCCATAATTGGCCTTATTAAATTATATCATATATAATTTAATATTATACATTCAATAATTATCTTATAATGATTAAAACCATATATTAACTTTTAATATATAGTTTTAAGTGTGAGAAAATAATATTATTATTCATATTAATAATATTTATACATACGTGAGTATATAATTTGACTATCCAATTATACTAAATACGCTACAGTATATTGAGCTAGTACGGGGACCAAATGAACCTACGGTTTCGAGTTCCAATAATCTTAAAATTTTGATTAAGCTCTTAATTAAATATTCTGAATTATTAACTCTGGGTCATTCCAATAAAAACTTGAATTTGCATTCTCGTTGCCGCAGATAGTATATTACGCCGAACCACGTCTGTGTCCATCGATATAGTCACTACATACAGATTCACCATTTACGAGTATCTCGTAATTAGAGCCGGGTCATAATATCCGTTATACCCCTATAATTATTTTAACTTTAAGTACCATTGATTCTCTAATGAATGATTTATTCATAACCATTATGAATTTTAATCTTTCTATTCATAATAGAAAGACTTGAGCGCTCTAACCGTTCAAGTACCAAATCAACCCTTAAGAAAGATACTCTTCTACTTCTCGCAAGAATGAGTGAACTCCATGGCTATGTAAAACGTCCCCGGCTACACACCAGACCATGTCCTCAAACTCCGTAGCTATTGGTCGGGACTGATACACCAACCTCACCTTTGTAAATCAAAGGACATAGCCTGCCATGCAAGAGTTCGTAGTACACTCAGGATTAAGATCAATCCATATATAACCATCTAGTATATCGAAATGATTTTCTTTGTTTAATAGATATTATAAGAAAGTCATTTCCATCTGGGTCCAGTCCTATATGATCACATCATACAAGATGCCTCCATTCTCATGTCTCTACATGGACGATCTCGGATCAAGGTCACCATACAAATATAGAATGGACCGCAGCTATAGATAAACCACAAATAAAGTACCTGTTTTGTTTGCTCTCTATGGACTATTTAAGATTACTAACTTCAGACTTAAATCCTCTTATGTATGACACTCATACACTAAGTCTGAAGGCACATAAGTAATCTAGGGTAATCAAGATAACTTATAATATGTGAAATTAAAACAAACACTTTGATAAATGAATAATGTATCATTTTATTTCAAAATATATAAAACCATTTATAGTACATGTAGCTCTAGGGCATACATCCTAATAATCTCGCACTTGCACTACAGAAAATGGGACATGTTACGCAATCCTAGACCATCTAGGTGACCTTTAAACACTTTAGCCGACAAGGTCTTAGTAAATGGATCAGCCAGGTTCTCTTCGGATGCAATCTTTGTGACAGTAATGTCTCATGTCTGTACTATCTCCCTGATGAGATGTTATTTCCACTCTATATGCTTTCCCCTCTTATGGCTTCTTGGTTCTTTTGAATTTCTCATTTCACCACTATTATCGCAATAAAGTGTGAGTGGTTTATCCATATCTAGAATAACTTCCAGATCTCCCAAGAATTTACGGAGCTAGACTGTTTCCTTAGATGCTTCACAAGCTATTACATATTCAGCCTCCATGGTGGAGTCCGCAATGCAAGATTGTTTTATACTCCACCATACTATAGCCCCACCACCTAGGGTAAACACTGATCCAGATGTTGATTTCCTAGAATCTACATCTGTCTGAAAATCAGAGTCTGTATATCCCTTTAGGATCATATCCTCACCGGAATATACAAGTATATAATCTCTCGTTCTCTTAAGATACTTGAGAATGCGTTTCACAGCTACCCAATGATCCAATCCTAGGTTCGACTGAAGCCTAATGACTACTACCACTGTAAAACAAATATCCAGTGTCGTGCATAACATAGCATACATATGACTATCAACTGCTGAGGCATGTGTGATATGTCTCATTTCCTCAACATCTTGAGGTGTCTTAGGAAACTATTTCTTTGACAAATGAATTTCATACCGATAAGGCAGATTACCTTTCTTGAAATTTTGCATCCCAAATCGCATAAGGATCTTGTTGATATAGGATGCCTGAGACATAGCTAACAGTTATTTCTTGTGATCCTGAAGTATCTGAATCCCAAGAATAAAACTGGAGTCTCCCAAATCTTTCATTTGGAATTGGTTAGCTATCCAGGTTTTCACGTCCGATAATATCTTTACATCATTCCCAATGAGTAAAATATCATCGACATATAAAATAAGAAAAACCACCTTCCCGTTAATGACGCGCTTGTATATAAAAGGCTCATCAACATTCTGCTCAAAATCATAAGACTTGATCGTGGTATCAAATCTTATATTCCAATATCGAGATGCCTGCTTAAGTCTATGAATGGACATTTGCAACTTGCAAACCTTTTGCTCTTGACCTTGGGCTATGAACCCATCTGGTTGTATCATATAGATACTCTTATCAAGATTGCCATTCAAGAATGCATATGGATTTTAGCATGGCTACTGGCGAAAAAGTTTCATCATAGTCAACTTCATCTTTCTGGGTATAACCCTTGGCCACTAGCCTAGCCTTGAAGGTCTGTATCTTCCCATCTACTCCCATCTTTCTCTTGTAGATCCACTTGCAACCTATGGGTTTCACCCCCATTAGGTTGGTATACAATTTCCCAGACTGAGTTGGAGTAATCTAGGTTCATGGCTTTGAGCCATTCTTCTTTATCAGAATAATCCATTGCACTACGAAAGGTGAATGAACCATCTATACCATCGCTGGATGTTACAACTTGTGCCTCTCCAACCCCAAGGTAGAGATCAGGTTTTCGTACAACCCTCTCAATTCGTCTAGATGTTCAATCATTCTGACGAACTTGGATCTGACGCTCAGATGTCAAAGGTGCTATGTATTTGTCAACTGTTGTTGATGATGGTGTGCTAGTTGAACCAACAAGTAACTCCTCGAGTAACACTTTACTTCGAGGCTTGAACTCCCTCATATAGTCCTCCTCTAGAAACGTAGCATTTATCGATATAAACATTTTGTTATCTTCAGGACTATAAAAGAATCCACCTCTAGTCTCCTTAGGATAGCCTACAAATAGGCTTACCTGAGAATATGGTTCCAACTTTGTAGTCTTATTCTATAGCACATGTGTTGGACACCCCCATATGCGGAAATGTCGCAAACTAGTTTTACGACCAATCCACGACTCTAAGTGAGCCTTAAGAACAGACTTTGATGGAACTACAATAAGGATATGCATTGCAGTTTGTAACGTATATCCCCCGAACGAACTAGGTAGTGAGCTATAACTAAACATAGATCTCATCATATCTTGTAGGATTCGATTTCTCCTTTCTGCAACACCACTTTGCTGTGGTATTCCAGGTCCTGTGAGCTGGGACACTATCCCATGCTCAACCAAGAATTCATTGAAATCTCTGTCAAGGTATTCTCCTCCACGATCTGATCGTAGAGTCTTGATTGTTTTACCTAACTGGTTCTCAACCTCAAAACATACTCTTTGAACTTTTCAAAAGTATCTGACTTATGCTGCATTAGGTAAACATACACATATCAAGAATAATCGTCAATAATATGACGAAGTATTCATTACCACCTCGGGCTCTTACATTCATCGGTCCGTAAACGTCCGAATGTATTAGCTCAAGTGGTTGACTTGCTCTTATACCTTTTCCTGTAAAAGGTCTCTTAGTTATTTGTCCTTCTAAATAGGATTCACAAACTGGTAAAGTTCTGAACTTTAACTGGTTTAAGGCTTCGTTCTTTATTAATCTGTCTATCCGATCAAGGTTGAAATGACCAAGTCTAAGATGCCACATATATGTGTCATCGTGAGAAATCTTTTACCGTTTAGTTTTAGGTTTCTCAACCTTAAATATTTCAGTGTTGAGAAATGGGTTATATGTTAACAATCTTAACAATATAAGTTATCTCCTAATTTCCTTTGCATATAAGTAATCCATTTTCAAATAATAACTATTATTATTTGATAAAATTGAAACCATCATGCAATAGTTTTGAAACAGAAATCAAATTTATGTGAGAAAATTAGAATAAACAACACTTTGTTTAAATATAAATAACTTTTATTTGAAAATTGAAAACTGATAACTCCCACTGTTTTACTGAAACAGCATCTCTTATCCCAACT
This sequence comes from Zanthoxylum bungeanum, assembly GCA_019454045.1. Lineage (NCBI taxonomy): Eukaryota > Viridiplantae > Streptophyta > Magnoliopsida > Sapindales > Rutaceae > Zanthoxylum > Zanthoxylum bungeanum. The sequence goes on from SKCR01024341.1 coordinate 80,581, forward strand.
AGCATAGTAAAGTCACCTTTAATAAGGTGTTTTCTTATATCAAGTAGTTGTACCATTAGCCTTAGCATTCCCAGTCCCTTTCTTCTTCATCTTTGCAGATTTTGAAGACTTGGTAACATTTGCCTCAGTATTGGACTTACGAGGATCCACAAGCATGAACTCGTATAGGTGAGCTCATTAAGCATCTGAGTCAACGTAAAAGTCAACTTGTTCATAACATAATCACTTTTAAACTGCAGGAAACTCTTCAGAAGAGTTTCCATTATCATGGTCACCTGACTACACTCGTCAATACGAGCTCCATGGGATTTGGAAGTGTTAAGATAGGTCATCATCCTCAAGACGTGCTATCGGGCTGATGTCCCGTCCTTCATCCTAGCAGTCATCGCTAAGACCATGGCCTCATGACGTTGATGCTGCGAAGGCTACCCGAACATGCCCTGCAATGACTCAATCATCTAATATGGTGAAGCCATAGGTTCATGCTTTACAGCAAGAACCTCAGGCATCCCCGCTAGCAAGTAGCAGCAGGCTTTCTCATTAACTGCGACCCATTTCTGGTAGGCATCGCGCACAACTTGGCCAGCATTTCTGGCCGACTCGGGAGGACATTCCTTCGTCAGGATAAACTTTAGGTTTTCGCAGACCAAGATATCGTTCATTTTACTTTTCCACTTAACATAATTTTCTCTCGTTAATTTATCATTTGAGAGTATGGAAATAATTGGAGAAACCATGGCCGAAAATAAAATAAAATAAACATGCATTTAACATTCATTCATCGCATATTAAAATCATCAAACAATTTTGGCATAAAATTAAACATGATACATGAACCATGAATAACGAATAAGAAATCTTAGAGAATTACTATGCCACGGAAATCTATCATCCCACAAGTAAATGCCGTCATAAGGTAGGTCAAGTACTTGCATGATAGATCGAGACAATCTCAGTCGATCAAGGAATTTTATTAACACTTAATTATTTCTTTGTGAGTGTGACCCGTCGTTTCGGGATCCTTGGACTTAACAAGTGAAGTACCGCCGTAGGGTAGGTCAGTTCACAAGATACATCTAGAATTCCGATCCAAACCTGATATTGACCCAAAATGGACATCATCCGTAGGGGGACGAAAGCAAAGCCGTCTCGAGGCACCTTTTGAATCTTATATTTTTGGACTAACAACGGAGATCGCGGGATATACTGTCGTATATCCCTATCCCACTAACTATTTTAAATTTAAGGTTTCTATTTATAAAATATCTAATATTTTATTTTAACTAGTTGAATAAATTTATGTCGGCTAAATCATAACTCTTATTTACACTAGTACACTATTAGTGACCTAACCAGTTTTAACTCTTAAAAATTATATCACTAATTTCCATTAGTCTCTACTAATTGTATTACTCAATTAAACTAATTTAATTAGAGTGATATTAGTGACCTATTATATTTTAACTTTTAAAATACTAGAACACTAATAGGTTTAAAAAATTAGAATTCTAAAATGGTCAAGATTTATATTAAACTATTTAATTAATCTTAGTGCGTTATAAAATCCAATGGTACGTGGAATTGTATCCCGAGTGCAGACCATATTACCGTCCATTCGGATTCAGTTCTGGAATTTATGTTTGGGTTTCCATCTTATATACCAATGGAATTTATTATGCATTTATTAAGCCCAATTTATTAGAATTCAAATTTTAAATCATAAAACTAATTAATCCAATTAATTAATTTTCCATGCATATCATATTCTAATTTAAATATTTTAAATCACATAAAATCACATTTCATGTCTATAATGATTATGCATCCAATGCATGTTATGGCATGTGAAATGCAAAAGTAGGCACCCTAAACTATATGACATATTATTCAAATAATTCGAATTAAACATACATATAACATAAAAAAATATTTTGCATTGACCGAGATCTTAATTTGTTCCTATACTAATTTAATTAGTACAAAAATATCCATGGCATCCATTGGTCTTCAAAAAATGTTCCAATGTGGTGTTGGCTCCTTTTGCGAATTCGGTGCTCCAAATTACAACAATTGAAATTTTTTCATTGGGAAAATAAAATACAACAATTGTAAACAATGGCCTTATGGCCTTACATCCTAAAAACAAAACCAACATAAAAATAATAGCCGGAAAAATGTATGACCAATACAAAATCCATTCATCAAATGAAAAAAGAATAACCATTCATCACATGAATATATTTTGTGCCTACTAATCTAAACATGCATATCAATATTTATAACTCATATAAATAAATTAAAAACAGTAACTTTAAATGAAATAGGGAAGGATTAAGAACACTTTTCAACCTTGCTCTCGATGCCAATTGTAGGAAACACTTTCCTCGTGCAGCGGAAACGTCTTAGGCACCCGGATCGGACTTGAAAAGTTTTTCTGCCCTTCTCCTTTAATTACTGAATGCTACTGCCACACCTACTGAAATTTCGCTTTGGTTTTATACAAAATTCCAGCCCCGAAACAACCCCGGAATAGTCCCCGAACAGTCTGACAAAAATTAGACTGTTTTGGACCCGATATGCTCACACTGCACTGCCGAAACAGCCCCTGAAATGCGAGGACAGTGGCTATATTTTGGTTCTAAATTTTCACTTGAAAATAGCCCCAACACAGCCACAAAACACCACACAATATTCCCCAAAAAACTGGACTAAAAAGAAACCAAAACGAGTTTCGTTTCACCATGTAAAGTGGTGGCAGTGAGCAAAACAATGCCTCACTGCTGTGTACAAAGAAGAAAGAGATGAAAATGAATATGTTCGACATCATAAGTCTTCCAAGCTATGTCTCGTTACCAACAGAAACTAATGTGGGCTAGACTCACAAAATTAATCCCTAAACTATTTAGAGATTAATGTCACACAAGTATTTTGTTTATTTTTCTTCTTGTTATTTCTTTTGATTTTTCTCAACATTTGAGAGAGAATGGAGAAGAAGAAGATGGAGGCTAGGGTTGGAATGAAAAGTCTTACAAAAGAAAAACATATATTTTTTTATTTAGAGTTATTTGTATCCAAAATAAATAAAACCCTTCATATTCCTCCAATGAATTTTCGGCCAAGCATGGATTTTTGCATTAATTTTGTATCATAAAATTTAATTACCATAATGAAATATATGTTATAAAATTAAAAGTGGAATTACCTTTCAAAAAGTGTAACCACCAAATTAAATTCAAGAGTTTTGCAACGTAGCATAACTCACCATGGGTTTCCAAAACCCAAAATTTAGAAATTCCAAATTTGGCCTTATTAAATTATATCATATATAATTTAATATTATGCATTCAATAATTATCATATAATTATTAAAACCATATATTAACTTTTAATATATAGTTTCAAGTGTGACAAAGTAATATTATTAATCATATTTATAATATTTATACATATGTGAGTATATAATTGGACTATCCAATTATACTAAATCCACTACAGTATATTGAGCTAGCACGGGGACCAAATGAACCTACGGTTCCGAGCTCCAATAATCTCGAAATATTGATTAAACTCTTAATTCAATATTTCGAATTATTAACTCCGGGTTATTCCACTAAAAACCTGAACTAACATTCTCGTTGCCGCAGATAGTAAATTACATCGAACCACGTCCGTGTCCATCGATATAGTCACTACATACAAATTAACCCTTCATGAGTATCTCGTAATTAGAGCCGAGTTATAGTGTCTGTTATACCCCTCTAATTATTTTAACCTTAAGTACCATTGATTCTCTAATGAATGATTTATTCATAACCATTACGAATTTTAATCTTTCTATTCGTAATAGAAAGACTTGACTGCTCTAATCGTTCAAGTACCGAATCAACCCTTAAGAAAGATATTCATCTACTTCTTGCAAAAAGGAGTGAACTCCATGTCTATGTAAAACGTCCCCAACTACACACCAGACCATGTCCTCAAAGTACATAGCTATTGGTCGGGACTGCTACACTAACCTTACCTTTGTAAATCAAAGGACATAGCCTGCCATGCAGAAGTTCGCAGTACACTCAGGATTAAGATAAATCCATATATGACCATCTAGTAGATCAAAATGATTTTCTTTATTTAACAGATATTATAAGAAAATCATTTCCATCTGGGTCCAGTCCTATATGATCATATCATACAAGATGCCTCTATTCTCATGTCTCTACATGGACGATCCCGGATCAAATTCGCCATACAAATATAGAATGGACCGCAGCTATAGATAAACCACAAACAAAATACATGTTTTGTTTGCTCTATATGGACTATTTAAGATTACTAACTTCAGACTTAAATCCTATTATGTATGACACTCATACACTAAGTCTGAAGGCACATAAGTAATCTAGGGTAATCAAGATAATTTATAATATGCGAAATTAAAACAAACACTTTGATAAATGAATAATGCATCATTTTATTTCAAAAAATATAAAACCGTTTACATTACATGTAGCTCTATGGCATACATCCCAACACCTCCTCATTTTTGTCATTAAGGAATTTCATTGCTTTGAAAACATTGAATGTTACTTCCTGGTCATGCACCCATATAGATAGTTCACATTTTTGTACATCAATAATGGTTCAACCTGTAGCCAAGAATGGTCTCCCGAGGATGATGGGTATGTCTTTGTCTTCCTCCATGTCAATGACAATGAAATTTACTAGGAAAATGAATTTGTTGACTTTGACAACCACATCTTCAACTACACCTCTCGAAAATGTGAGTGATATATCAGCAAGTTATAGAGTGACTAAGGTGGGCTTTGCTTCTCCAAGCTGTAGTTTTCTGTAAATAGATGAATGCATCAAGTTAATACTAGCACCTAAATCACACAAAGCCTTACTGAAGTAATGTTCTCCTATGGTGCAATGGATGATGAAACTGTCAGGATCCTTCAACATTAGGGGAAGCTTCCTCTGAATGATGGCACTGCATTCTTCTATCAATGCTACAGTCTCGAAATCTCTCAATTTTCGCTTTCATGACAGAATATCTTTCATGAATTTGACATAGCTAGGCATTTGTTCCAACGCTTCTTCAAATGGAATGTTGATATGTAGTTTTTTGAAGATCTCCAAGAATCGAGCAAATTGTTTGTCGAATTTTTATTTCTGGAGACGTTGTGGAAAAAGGTTAAAGTGGAGTAAATCTTTCTCGATCATTTTCTTTTGCCTATTTTTCCTCCATCTGTGGATCTGCTTCGCTACTTTCGTTTGGAACTTCCTTAGTAAATGCCTTAACTCCATCATCTTTGTTGATTTCAGTGCCGCTTTCCAAAGTGATGGCTTGGCATTGCTCATTCCATTTGTTCCTTGGATTTGGTTCTACGTTGCTAGGAAGGGTACCCTGCGGTCTGTAACTCTGAGCATTGGCCAGTTGTCCCAATTGATTTTCCAGCCTTTTATAGAAGCTGATTTGATTTGATTTAATGCTATTTGGGCTTGAAACATAGCATCACATTTGGCTTCTTACTATTTCATATGGGCAAGCACTTCTGTTTTTCCTTGTTCTTTTTCATACTCCTGACTTTTATTCTGTGGTTGGAATCTAGGTGGTGGATTATTCCTTTGCCCTGAAGTGTTGCTCCATGCGAAATTAGGATGATTCCTCCAACTTGGGTTGTAGGTATTGGAAAACGAATTGTTTCCTTGTCTGTTGAAGTTACTGACATAGTCACAGTCTCATCATGTTGGTTTTAAGATTCTGCCTCTGGTTCTCCTCTATACTGTGAACTTGTGGATCCAACATTAACCTGCATACTAAGAGTTTCCAGACATTTTCATATGTGATCCAGCTTGGCATTCATAGCTATGTTGGCTCATACTTCATGGAATTCTTCTATTCGATGGAGCATGATCCTCTCTATTGGCCACAAAGAATTGTTGTTAGCCATTTCTTTAATTAATTCCCAAGCCTGGTCTTATCCTTTTGCCATTAATGTTCCTCTAGCAGCAGCATCTATTATAGTTCTCATTAGTCCAGAAAGTCCATTGTAGAAGGTTTGGACTTGTAGCCTCTTTACAATCTCGTGGTGAGGATATTTTCAGAGCAATCCCTTATATCTTTCCCATGTTTCGCAAAGAAATTCTGAGTCATGTTGCACAAAAGATGGGATGTTGTTTCTCAATTTTGCTGGCCTGGTTGAGGGAAAGTATTTGGCAAGGAATTTGGTGACAAAGAGTGTTCCAAGTTGTGATAGAACCTTCTGGTAGTAAATGGAGCCAAGCCTTAGCTTTATCTTTCAAAGAATATGGGAACACATCATTCTCATTGCTTCTTCTGCCGCTCGATTGTAATTGAATGTGCCACAAACTTCCAGGATGTTGATCAGTGCTTCTTGATCTTCTCGTCTTTCCCTTCTCAACTGTCTGATAGTTCTTTCAATTTCAGGGTCAAGCGGACGAATTTCAAAGCTTTTGCTTCTTCTCATATAGTGTGTGAGAACCTAAAACACAAGAAAATAAAAATAATAAGTAAAACTAAATTAAACACAAGTAAAGTATCTAACCCCAAAATTAATAGTAAAAGATAAATAAGTCTCTGAAAACGGCGCCAAATACTTGATCAGATGAATACATAAGCAAACGCACGTATCGTTCAAGTAGTATAAATGTATCGATCCCAGAAGGACTTATCACTAATGCTATTATTTGTTGAAACTAAATGTCTACAAGTATCCAAATTGATTGTTGGCTGGGTTTTGAATTTACCTAAAACAATCCTACCAATATTCTACTAAAGATGAGTTAATTACCTTATGCCTATGCAATGTGGCAGTTTATTAACCTGTAATACGAATGTATTCATAAGTCTCTTCCGATAGTCAGAAGAAAATATTCAAAGTTACTTAATTAACTATATTCCTATATTAGCTAAGAAACTCCAAATTCAATAAGTTTAAGTTCCAATTATGGTTACACTCGCCCTACATGTATATTCTTATCCTGGAGGGAAATCCCCCTAAGTGAGATCCTGTGTTATTGAGTCTATGGCTAATCCTAAAATTCATTTTCCAAGTTCATTTTAAGTTTACTTAATCAATCTTATTGGTGGCCAATTCAACAAGACGCATTAAGAACTAAACTCAATAAATAAACCAAAACATCACATAAAACACAAAGTAACTTAACTTATAAAACCATTGATATTGGTTTTCATCACAACCTTTAAATAATATGTTTAGTTACAAAACATACCTAAAATTACAAAATGCATAATTAAACAAAATAACATAACCGAAAATTAAAAAGTAAAGAAAAATACAACAATAAAAGAAAATGTTGGAGCTAGGGGTTTCACTTTTAATACTTCAAATATGGATTACTCCATTATCATTTAATCATTTCTTGAATTAATTATATTAAAACTGACCATATAGGCGGTGAATGTTATTTGTCCAAAGTCCAACCGACCATATAGGCGGTAACAAAATCATATAAACTGACCATGTAGACGGCAACAAGGTTAGCACCTAAACCGACCATATAGGCGGAAACTAAGTCCAATAATGTAAAAATGGCATATAGGCGGTAAATAATTAATTCAAATTACTTATTTAAATTAAGGGAGTAAATCTAAATTATTATATTAAGAGTTTCACCCCAGACACCAGCAAAAAGAGATTACCTACTCATGATATAATTAAAAACACGTAAAACTTTATTAAATAAATAAAAAGAAAATACAAGAAAACTTAAATAAACATACAAGACACTTTCTTTTAGGTTTTCATGGAGAAATCCTCCAAAGAAAGCATGAATAATTTACAAAGTTTGGCTTGTTATTTATAGGCAAATATAAAGGCTTCCATCAAACACTCCACAAACACTCCACCAAACATTCCCCCAAGCATGTTTGGTGGAAGTTTGACAATTTTCATTATTTTATTTTTATTTTTATTTTTTGTTTTGAATAGACTTTAATAATTACACATAACACACTTTCCAATTTTTCATCCATTTCAGTAATGAAAACTTCAGAATTCGAAATTCCTATGAACTTCAAGTTGTAGATCTTTGAGTCTTATTTCATCTGGAACTTAAATCACATCAATCCAATATTGGAATGAAATATTTTGGCCAAAATACGAATATTGCACAAAGTTGAAATTTCTGAAATTGTAATTCGTTAGAACGCCATTTCAAGTTTCTAACCTCCAAAATCCAAATGTCAAGTCCAGTTTTCTACCATTATTTGTTCCATATGTCGTCCTGAATGATTCCAATGTGTCCTGATTTTATTTTATCTGTAAAATAAATAAAAACATATCAAAACGTTCATAAAATCCGAGAAACTATACAAAGTATTAAGTAAAAGGGGCGGTAAATATTAATATATTTTCTGCTCATCAGTGAAAGAGAAATCGAAGAATCCGAAGGTGTTACTCCTCTAGAACAACACTACCGTGAAGGACAACAACAAGGTTGGTTTCCCAGAAGGATAGGCTGTCAGGGAGAGGCTGTAAGTAGATATCCTAAGGAACGTCAGTGTCCTCTCTCAGGCACTAAATCTTGTCATTCGAAGAAGATGAAGATGTCATGGTATCAGAAGGGTTGTAGGCTCGGATTTGGAAGAAATAGTGGTAGATGGAAACGTTTTCGCAAGAGAGAGAAGTGCAAGGGTTTGACATGTGTAACTTTAAACCAATGGTGTTGAAAAAGATTGTCAAATCGATATTTATGTGATATGACCGCTGAGTTCCCAAGGAGGTAAGAAAAAACCCCATGGCACCAAAAAGCCAACTAAAGGACAAACATCGAATTTATTTGTTCCCATCATTTCTTCAAAATGATGTGAACAAAATGGGGATCTGTTTGGGGAGAAATCAAGAGCATGACACATGGCCAAACACACTCTAAAAAGGATTCAAAGCTATCATCAGAGTCTGGTTACAGGACCTCATGCCATAATCTGATTACAGGACCTGATGCCATAGTCTAGTTTCGAAGGCCCGTCTTCAAGGTCTGAAGCCAGGACCTCTGTTCAGAACCTGGATTCAAGACCATTTGGTAGGGTCTCCACCTCAGACCCTCATCTGCAAAGGCAAGCAAAGATTATGCGAGGATTTAGCCTGAGATTTCAGCTCTTTGATGACATGAATCTTTTGAACAAGAAATCAGACAACCAATTAATTACTTTCTATTTCTTTAAGCTGGACAATCATCTAGAATAGAGAAGTCCCGAGATTCTAGGGAGTGGGCCAGTTAGTGGGAAACATGAATGGAATGTAACTTTTGTCAGTTTATTTTCCTTATAATGATATATTATAAATAGTGCAACAAACCCTAAAACAAGATATCGATATTTTGATATTCAAGAAATAACATAGGATTCTTTACCAACTTCTATATTCTTTTTTAATCCTATTGTTTGTAAGTTTTACTACACAAACAAATATAAAATATATTGTTGTCATTTTAAAATTATGATAATATATATGTAATGTGACAGACTAAGGTAACTTTTTTTTGTCTGAAGTCTTAATAGGTCTGAATTTGACTGAAATCTGAATAGATCTGAACATATATGTATGAATAACATATATTTTTTTAATATCTGAATATAAGTGTTACGTTGTTTGTTTTTATAATCGACAAACACCTGAAATATAGTAATTTGGTATTTATATCCTTATAATTATTATATACCAATATTTTAAATTTAAAAGTTAAATATATGAAAATTACTATTAAATCAAATATGTAATCAAGCAATCGATATTAATATCACATATTAAAAAAATTATTTCATTATTTCAGATAGAAAAATATAAATTGAAAAATTGAAAATTATTGTAATAATTAAAATAGTAAAAGATAAAAATCAATAAATAGATTCCATTTGCAATTTGATCTCGTAATTGTTGCATGAAGACTTGATCTGATGGTCTAAAAAACTACTTGCATTTTTTGTTTGATTCATATTTCCAATATTATTTTCCAACTGAACTTCTTCATTATCATACTCTAAAAATAATGCGTCAGTAATTAATAATTTTCAAAGAAAATTATGTATCGTAATACATACGCTAATTATTTTTTATTTGAGCATCAAATGTATATGATGACATCCGCTTTAAAATTGGATGGGGAACATTTAGAACACTAAAAGTATGCTCAATAAAATTCATTAATTTGGCTTGACTTTGGTTGAACGTCTCCTCGCTTAACCAGCATTAGGAAAATCATTCAACAAATAACATACATGGCGATATGGTGCCATAAATCCCATAGTATGCGTACATGCCGCATCAACTAAATAGTATTTGTCGGGAGATAAAGATTACCTAAATTTAATTACTAAAAACTTATTTATAATTATAAATGTAAAAGATTACCTAATGGCGACATTAGAAAATTATGTCTTGGATTGTAAATTACTTATGTCAAAACTCTTGAATCATGTGATGTTTCTTCCCATCCAACAACAACAACCTAAATATCATGTCAAAGGCACAAATTGCCATGACATTTTTAAAATATTGCCCACTTCCACGACCTCTATATGACACTTGTTTATTTATCGGAATACATGCATGAATAAGGGTTTCATCTATAGCACCAATGGCACTCTACAAATAAAAAAATTTATAAATATGAAAAAAATGACAATAATTATTGATAAAAAGATATTTTACCATAAATATTCCTCTTAGCTTGTGACTACTTGTGTTACTTGAGTTATCATCAAATAAAGGAGGAGTAATTATTTCTTTTGAGAACTTTATCATAGTTGCTAAAACCTCATGAAAGTATCTATACATTGTATTGAGTGTTGGAATCTATTTCTTACAAATCGATTATGAAGATTATGACTAATTGTCATCAAGAACATTGCCATTTTCTATTCCAATAATTGACATAAAGAAATAAATGCATTCTTCTCCATCCGTATTTATTCCATTCATCATACACTAGAAGATCCATTAATAAGCTCTTTAGTAAAATCTGAACCTGTTAGTATCGATTTGGATGTTGGTAGCCTTTTAATACTTAATCACTTAAATAATTAAGGTATCAACATAATCAAACATTTTCGTAGAAATATTTTATCCTTGTATTATATCATCATCTCCTTCATTTGAATCATACAATAAAGAATTCTCCATAAAAAATAACAACAATGATAATTAAAATAAATATATTTGAAGATTATGACAAGTTATAATGAAAAAAAAGGGTTTGAGAAGATGTAAAATTAATAATCACAATAGCATCGTATAATAGTTTCAAAGAAACACACAGTGTCATAAACACTTCTTAATACATAAACTGGAATTAAAAAAGATTTTAGCCTATTTTGCTCAACTTCGAATCCACTCTACCCGTTCTTGATCACTTTCCATCTCCATCCACACTTCTCTGTACACTCTTTTGTTTCACAATTTGTTATGATACATGATAAAAAGGATCCTCAATAATAATAATCTTTCCCAAAATTATCAAATATTATTTAATTAAAGATCCCCCATCATCGGTCTTCTCTAATATTTCTACTAATGTTTTGACTCCATCAACTTTCCTCTCTTTTTTTCCTTAGAACCTTGTACCTCATTTATGGTTGGTTGATTTTTGTTGAAATCCGATGCATGTGTTTTAGCCACATTGTCATCATCCTCTACATAAAGTGGAGTTTCAGTAGATATTGGTGTTTCAAATATCGATGATAAATTTCTCATTTTTGGTAATTCATCCATATCAGAACTCCATATTTTAGATCCAATTGTTAAAACTAATGAAAACAAAGTCTCTAATTCATCAGCATTAGCTAAAGACTTATAACGAAATTGTCTAATTTTTGGATATTTTTGTTAGCGACATAATCACATAATGGATTTTGATGATGCAACGAGACTGAAGCCTTCACTACAAGAAAAAAGGCCTTTACTGACACTAAGGTTAGTGACACTAGGCTAAAAGTGTCAGAAACGACGTGTAAATGGGTCTATTTCCGTGTTTTTCACTTAAATATCAATAATTACTGACACTATGGTATCAGCGATTTTAGTGTCAGTAATTACTATTACATAGTATCAGTAAGAAATAAAAAAAAACGCGTAGTCGTCTGGAGTCGAACCAACACCTCGCGGAAGTGACGTTTTTCGCATATATTACTGACACTAGAGTATCAGTAAATTTAGTGTCAGTAATTAATGATACCTTAGTATCAGTAAAAAAATTAAAAAAAAAAAATTATTTCCTTAAGTCTGCTGGGACTCGAAATTGTAACCATTGATATAAATTTTTTTTTTATTGTAAGGCTTTACCACTGGGCCAAATCGTGACTTTTGTTCCTTAAACCGCGGTTTATAAAAATATATATGTATTTGTCGGGTCAAAACCTGAACCGTAGTTACCAAATCAATCTTAGTAATTTAGGGTTCCTCTCATTCCCACCTTTTTTTTCATCGCGCAGCTTTTGTTTCCCCCTTCTTTACTCTCAAATATGAATCATTATTTTAGTGTGATGTGTGAATGTTATTTGTGCTTGTGTAGCCGATTGAACGCGAGGTTGATTTTATTTCAGTAAAACGGGAACCTTTTTCCATAAGATAAGTTGTAAAATAGAATAGAATTAATTAGATAGGTTAAAATTGGAAATTAGCAATTAGAATAAAAATAAATAAATAAGAAAATAATAAGCCTAGATATTTATAATATATATACATATGAAATATACACACCACACATTTTAACCCACACACACGTGACACACATCCATTTTAATTAATACACACCCACAGATTTCAGACCAAAAAAAAAACAGAAAAGAAAAGAAATGGAAAATATCGAGAGAAATCGAGAAAGAGAGAAGGAAAGGAGAGAGAAAAAGAGAAAGGGGAAACTGTTTGTGGCCATCTTTGGCCGTGTCCCGCCACCGGCGAGTCACCGGAGTGGTGATGGCGAACTAGCAGCGAGAGAGGGAGAAAACAGGGGCTGTGTCGAGAGATAGATGAGAGAAAAACTGAGAAACATAAGGAAAAAAAACAGAGCAGGCCGAGAAGAGTGAGAGATCGAGAGAGGGAGCAGAATCAGTGAAGGGAAGAGATACAAAAGAAAGAATAGGCCAAGAAAGAAGGAGAAAGAGACTGCACTGGTCACGTTGGAGCAGCAGAGAAGAAGCAAGAAGAAGTCGAGCAGAAAGAGAGAAGGTAGCAGCCCCAAAACAAATAAATCCAGGGAATTTATCGTGCGTATATGTGTGTATGAGACAAGTAAGTACACTATTCTTATAAATTTGAATTGGGTTTGATTAGTTTTGTGAAATTGGGTTTCGATGGCATTGATGAATTGATAATTGACATGATTAAAGGAATTGGGAAATTGGTAGAACCCTAGGATTTGGGGGAAAATTTTGGAGTTTCTATAACTTGTAAAATTTCATTAGTTTGGGATAAAAAAATTAATAATAATATAATAAAAATAAAAAAATAATAAAATAAATGCTCGAATGATGATTATTAGCAATATTACATAATGAGAATAATATGCATTATGGAAAACATATAAGTTTCTTTGATATGTTAATGAAATTGGATTAGGAAGATTAGAAGAGGATAATGCTACTGTTTTTCGATCTGTAACCGATCATTAGTATCATTTGTTCGATAAAAGAGATGTAAGATTTGTATTTGTAGTATAGTTAAAGTTTTAGTATATTTCAAGTCTTTGAGTAACCATACTGTTTGGAATTCTGTAATATGGAAATTGTATAATTGATTTTACTGGTGTTTTATAGTAATGAGGGCTGAAACGTATTACATGTTCTTTATCTTTGGCACTTTAATTTTTCTTTTAGTTAAGTGAGATATTTCACTTTGATTTAAAAGCTTAATTTTCATGGTCAATGATTATGGGTTAGTCTTACTAATTTAAATAGCTCGTAGGGTTGATAAAATCACGTATTAGCTCTTAGACATATTGTTTTTATCTGTGTTGTATAAATTATATATTGAATAGATAGTCAGAAATTTTAGCAACACTGGTACGGTTGTGCATGCAGTGATTTGTGAAAGAAATTCAGAATGGTATAATGGCATAACTAGTGATTTATAAACCAAATATAATGTGAGATAGCATATAATGTCAATTCATCGGTTTCTTGCAGTTGAATATATAAATGCATGTACGATTGAGTATGGATTGATGTAATATTGGTAGCATGTATGTACTGAGCTTAAGCATGATAAATAAGCATATAGAATACAAAATAATCATATATGAAAGCTTACAGTTTTGAGATTTAAAGTATGGTTTAAAAAAGTTTCAACCGTTTTCAAAAGATGTGTTCTTCAGAAAATATTTCTTACAGTTTTGAGATTTAAAGTATGGTTTTATGTTTTTTCGGGGCATGAGGTAAAAACTCACCCCAGTATGTAACTCGAGATACAGTTGGAATTGATGGATTCAGAGAGACATGTGCCCATGTGGAGGACTGAGGGGACGCTCTCAGATCCTCGAGCCGGGGCTAGGGGGATGAGCGATACACAACGCCCCTAGACCCCACGGTTTGAGCTCGGGTGGTAGCATAGATCTGCACCCCCAGCTCCAGTTTGTGGCTTGGGGGATGGCGATACGTAATGCCCCAAGACCACCAGATATGAGACAGTAGTGGCATGCTTTGGGGAATGGCGATACGGAACGCCCCAAAGTCATGGTTTTGCACTTCTGCCTCCAGATAGGCGTATGGGGGGACAGCAATACGTAACGCCCTCATACGTCCAGTTTTTTAGACAGAGACACAGAACTCAGAGAAAGTTTTTCAGTTTTCAGATATAGATTTCAGTTTTCAGAAAGACAGATTTCATAAAGAGTTTAAAAAGCAGTTTTCTCTTTTCTGTAAATTAATACATTCTTGTTTCTACTTTTAGCTTAGAATTTTTTCTCCAGATTTTTTACTTCAGTGAAAGCAATATGAATCATATCTTTTATTTCAGTTTTATGCCCTGTTGGGTTTAATTTGGTGGGTTAATTTGTTTTATTTGTGAGTTTTGCTAGTGGGTAAGATTGCTTTGAGACTTGAAAGTTAAAACAATCATGATGTAAAATATTCTATTAACAGTGTCTCGATGTTCTCTATGTCAGACATGAACTTGGAGATAGTTTTTTACCTGATGAAGTTTTGCCATGTTCTGATTGATACTTGTTGAAACCTTTGGGGGATATGGCACCTGTCATCTGATGTGCTTTGAGGTGCAGCATGAATGCTATGGAAGCAGTATTTGATATATTGAGATCTAACATGTTTATCTCATCTATTTTTATGGCAATTACCTGGAATGTTACATTCTAGTACATTTTGAGCTTTGAACTTTTAGTTTCCAGGAATTCCATAATGAACAACTATCTTGTCATCTTGATTTGCTTCCTGCATTTGGAAACAGTATTAGATCATGTCATCTGATAAACTTCATCTAGTTCATGAGATCCTTTTATTTCAGTTTTATGTCCGTCTATATATATATATGTGTGTGTGTGTGTGTGTGTGTGTGTGTGTGTGTGTTATTGATTTGTTTGTTTTGGTGATTATGTAGCGGTATGAAAGACACAACTTGTTATTATGGATGCCATTTGGTTTTTTATATGCATGCTCTTAGGTTGTTGGTATGGTTATTGTCAATAAGTGCTTTATGTGACAAAAATTAGATTAGGGTTATATTTTGTATTTTTATTTGATGTATTTAATGTTTTTATTTATGAAGATATCGATTTTTTTTGGAAGTCCATCTAATTCTTAACATTTGGTTTATAATTTCAGATTTTGTGCCAGATATCATATTGTTGGGGGATTGTTGCAGGCTTCTCAACAAGTATCATGAATTTTGGTGGGGGCATGACATTTTGATGGGACTTTAAGAGTAGTTTTTGAAATTATATATGTTAATTTAAAGATTGTCTATGGAGTTTTTGTATTCATCATGTGATACTGTTGAATTGATTAATACGATTAATCTATTATATTGCGAATTTTATATAAATGTAATTTTTTAGTTTTTTATTTCATTGAGTTGGTATATATATATATATATATCATATATATATATATATATATCTATATATATATAATATATATATATATATTATGATTAATTTAATTACAAAAATAAGAAATATAATTGTGAAATAATACGATTTTTAAATTTTAAAAGATATTGACGGATATTGATACTATAGTAACAATAATTACTGACACTAAAAATCAAATATATGCGATATACTGATACTGCAGTAACAAAATTTACTGACACTATAGTATCACTAAATACTGATGATATAGTGTCAATAATTTACTAACACTAAAATAGTGTGAGAGATTACTGATACCATAGTGTCAATAATTTTCTGATACTACAGTATTAACGTTTACTGACACTAAGAATCACTGACACTAGAAACTAGTGTCAGTGATTTCTGGCTGCGGCAACACTGACACATTTATATTGTCAGTAAAACCCTTTACTGACACTAATTTAGTATCAGTAAAAGCCTTTTTTCTTGTAGTGCTTCAACGTGCAACAGCGAGACAGTACAAAAAGATGTTGAAGCATAACGGTGATGAAGAGCGAAAAATGGGAAGACTTGCACACATTGAAGAATTTATATGATGTCTTAGCTTAGGGCTCTAATTGTAATGTGAATTGTTTATTCTAGTGCCTAAGCTTATAGGAAGCATGCACACTCACTTAGATGCATTAGGTTCATGTACAAAATGCTTTAAAACCTTCATATTTGTATCTTTGGTACAGAGATCGGCATACCAGTCCCTTAACGGTATCCATACCATTGAGATGCTCTGTTTTGCATGCTCACTGGAACCGGCACGGACCATACCGGTCACATACCGGTCATCATACCGTGAACCTGTAGAATGCACATGCACTGGAACCGGCACAAACCAAACTGGTGTCCATACCGGTGAGTCCAACGGCTTGTACCTTTACTAGAACCGGCATGACATAAATCGGTCATCATATCAACGACCATACTGGTCAAGCCCTTCATATTGCATACACACTGGAACCGGTGAGGACCATATCGGTCCCCATATTGGTTTGCATACCGATCTAACGGTTGGAATCTTCAAACGGTAATAAATTCGCTGGAGACCGGCATACCAGTGTTAGAGGCCGGCATATCGGTATCAGAAAGGGCTGTTGGGGCTTGTCTTGTATTTTACTATAAATTGAGCCCCAATTCGTTTTTACTATGTGAGAGACAAGAAAAAGAAACTTCATATCATTTCTTAGAGAGCAAAAACAAGAGTGTTTCATAAACCTTCATAATCATAAACACTCATACATCAAGCTCACACACACTACACCTTCGTATACATTTGTAGTGAGCTTATATCACTTGGGTAAGCAACTCACGCAATCTTCATCATCTTTGCGAGTGCCCAAGTGTGTTTTACAACTTCTTATTTCAAAACACACGTGGTTTGTGAAATCTCATCTTTTGGGTAATTTGTAAAGGTTCGTGAGTGCGCCTACGAAGAAAACTCATTGTAGAGGTTTTTGAGTGAGCCTTGATTTAAAACTCAAAGTGTAAAGGTTCGTGAGTGCGCCTACGAAGAAAACTCATTGTAGAGGTTTTTGAGTGAGCCTTGATCTAAAACTCAAAGTGTAAGGGTTTAGAGTGAACCTTGTGTAAAACTCTTGGTTGCGAGTGAGCCACGGCAAAAACTAAGTTGATAGTGAAAACCTTCAAGCGCGGATTGGAGGAGTGGACGTAGGCATTGTTGGCTGAACCACTATAAATCTTAGTGTCATTTTCTCTATCCCTTAAACTCTTTACATATTACAAGTTTTATTTATTACATGCTTATTGATTAGAAACTTGCATATAGGTCATTTATGTTGGACAGTTATGACCCATAGCGTCACTATTTGTACAGATCATGGTGTTGTTGTACAAATTAACTATGTGACAAAGGAAATTGCTCTCTTATCATTTGTGATTAGATCACCAAGATGTATAAATGATAGGAGGTCCATATGATTAGTTCATGGATTGAGATTATATGAGACAATATCAATCTATAAAGGTTTAATAATTAAATATCCCTAGTCGTAGTATTATCGAGACTAGATATCGATAATGCGGAATATACTAGTATTACACTTGTGCGCGTTGTGAGGGCATAACGGCATAGTTCTCATATATTTGGGTATAGGATACTCATGTAAGTGTAGTAGGAGGTTGTGTTTTACTGATGGTATGGAAAACAGCTTCGCTCTGGATAGACCCCTCGAAATTCCATTGGTAGTATTACTATGTGTCTATGGAAATCCGAATCAGGGTAGGTGTATTTGGTCCTAACCTGAGACTTGCACCGCTAATATTTGCGACAATCAATATACTTTGGTTTTAGGTCATCCAGAGCTTTAACAGGTTCTATGTACGCCTCTGCTGGGTATATTGAGAATCGTAGTGTTTTGGCTGTGATGTCGAGATGAAAGTATCACTCCAATAATATTAGAGATGATGATCACTTATGATACGGAACTCGTTCTCTTATATGCTGCAGCTATCAGGATATTATGACTAGGTCATGTATATCCGATTATAGAGACTAGTTACCAGAGATCCCATATGTGCTTCGTACGGGGCAGACACATTTCCAACCCCAGGCCTTGCACGTGACATCCGATACTCGATCGAAATACGTAATACTACGTATACTACACCTGATATAGATCACTTATTCCTGTAAAGATGTTTCTGGAGAATTGGGTAGGCATGGCGCTTTGCTAGAAGCCAACCTTGTCTTGTAAATCGGTACAAACGTAGTACTAGGTACGTACGTGTTCGGATAGTCCGACGACCGAATTTAATGCCAACATATCCGGGGATCTCATGGGTCGCTTCCCGAAGATTCACCGATGACGTATAACTCGCACTTTATTAATCTGGGATTAATTAGATGAGAGAGAAAATTAATCTGTGATTAATTATGGAGATATTTTATCTGGGATACAATATTAATTAAAGAGAAAAAATGATTAATTTGGAATTAATCGATAAAAAAATATATTCGATATATTATACGAAATTGAATTTCGACGCGGAATTGAAATTAGATTTTAATTCAGGCGAACGAGTTAATTTAGAATTAATTCGTTAGCGACGTGAATAGTGATTTTGCTAGGCATAATTATTTAATTACGTCGAAACGGAAAATTCGTTAATTTGGAATTAGCGAACCCGAGCCCGGGAATTTTTACGGACGCACTCGCATTTCGAATTCGAGTGCGGCCATAAGTCACATCAAGCGTCAAATCACTAATCAATCGATTGATGTGATGTCTAGTCAATTTGAGTGACATGACAACTTGTCATTGTGATGTGAATAGTTGATGAAGGTGGTTGGCATTAAAGCCTTGACTTTTTGGAAAAGCAAAATTTGAAAATGAATTTTTCATTAAGTGTATTAGATACACAATTTTCACAAACCAACTCTCTCTCGCAACTCTTCTCCCTCTCTCCCACGGTCTAGGACCATGTTTCTCTCTTCATTTTTCTGGTTATTGCCGTGAACTTGAAGGAGAAGCCATGGTGATTTTGCGGCAAAATCATAAAGTGCTAGCACACATTCGGGGTCATGCGAAGGTGATAGGGAGCCGCACATGTGAGCATGGAATTTCAACACAAAGCTTGGAGCTTGGAAGATGATCCATGGCCAAATTTTTGGAGACCAAAATCACTCACTGCCGAGAGCTCAAGGATGGCAGAAAAGATTTTTATTCTTCACTGCATCGCCTCAACCAATCGATGTAAGTATTCCGTGACTTCCTTGAATGTATTCACATGTATGTTTCTATGCTTTAATCGATCCTCGTGACTTAGAGATTTCCCAACAATGGTATCAGAGAGAGTAAAAGCATGAAACTTGAATTTAGGGTTAAAATTGGGTAAATTGATTTTGAGCATGACTTGGTTGAATTGTTTGATTAAGTATGCTTAAATGATGTTTTATTGAAGATTGATTGGATCAATTTCATGAAAAATATTTGGAACAATTTCCCCCAAATTACATGGCTTGGCCGAATCTTGGAGAACCCTAAAAGTCTTGGATTTTTGATTTTTGATTCATTGGATGAGTTGGAATCATGTTGGGAATGTCGATTTAATGTTGAATTGGATTCAATTGGATTGGATTTAAAATTGGACATAAAATTCCCAACATTGCCGAGACTTGAATAGCATGAATTGGGTTTGATTTTTTGTTAAAATGTGTTGGACATGTTTTAATGTAGATAAGCATAATTAATTAGGCTAATTGGTGTTTTGGAAATATTGATTTGGGTGATTAATTATGGCATTACACTTTGGTTAATTAAATATGAAATTTGGAATTTTTGTGATTTAATTAATTTGGCTAATTTTGGAAATTTGGCTTAAAAGTTGTTATTGGGCTAATTGGGCTTGGTTGTACCAAGATGGGTTTAGGCAAATTGGTTGGATCCAATTGGGCCCAAAACCGTTTCCATAAAGCCCAAATGCGACTAATTGACCTTTAATTATTTAATTGGGCCTAAATTGATTTATAGGCTTATGGGGTTATTCCTTGATTGGGCTTTGGTTATTGGGTTTGACCCAAGTTGACCAAATGTCCACGCCTTAAGAAATTAATTAAAAGCCCATTGGACTTTAATTAAATTAACATTGGATGTTAATCAGGCTTTGAGACCCGTAACGATTAAATTTGAAATTTAAGTCTTAAAGGTTCGTTAATAAAGTATAATATTTAATTTGGAATTAAATAAATGAATTAGTATTAAATACAAGTTAAATTGGATTTAATGTTGAAGTTTAATTTAATTCAAGAATTTGTACTTTGAGTACTTATTCGCAAAACGAGTTTGACTCGCGTAAAATCAAATCGTTGTTTGAACATTGGATGGTCATTAATTATCAGATTAATTAATTGTATTAGATTGATTGATAACATGCTTGTTTGAATACATGGTTGTGATGCATGAATAATGTATATCGGATGGATATTAGATGGGTGAGGGAAATTTTGGAAATTGTTGTAATAAATTTAGAATTTATTAATTGGACCTGCGTGTCCAGCCTATTACCTCCTTACTCTGTGTATTTCTCTTCTCACCTATTCCCCTCAATGTAAATGAGGTTTCTTTAGAAGTGTTATGTAACGGGTAGAAGTAATACTTGTGCTAGCGGGAGAGAGGAAATGGAGAGATTTGATCTAGGATCAATGTGTTAAATATTCATCCGCATATCATTATTATTTATTTATATACGCCTTATTATGTGTTTAGAATGCATGTTTAAGGGTGTATGATGATGAGACCTTAACAAAGATAATAAATTGGTTGTCAATTTGCACGCGAAAAAAAAAAACCTTCACAAAATATTAAGCGTTTTTCCTTCCATTGAGTGATTCTTACTCAAGATCCAAGACTGGCATTGGTTTGTTGGCCAAAGTCAAGGCCTTTGTCCATTGAGGATGTGTTTGAATCATGAGAGCTTTGTTCCATATCAGTATCTTGTCCAGTTGTGGTTTGTTGGCCAAAGTCCAGACCATTTCTTGTCCATCGACATTGATTACGAAGCTTTCCAAGGTCAATGGGTTCTGCTTAACTGGTATCACTAAGTTTGTTGTGCCAAAGCCAATGCTTAGTTGATTCAGAGGAAAAAGTTTAGGCAATATATTAGATATATTGGCGTATATAAGATATATGTTTCGGACTTGGATGTCCACCTACTGGATCTAGGAATTGGATGGGATCCAATTGATCTTAGAGATCTACCTATTTAATTATCATACAATTTGTTGGCCAAAGTCAAGATTGTGTGACATTTAAAGGGATCCTAGCCCACTAGGAAACACAGTTTCCCGAGTACTCAACAGAGGGTTAGAGGCTCGCCGAAAAATAGTGGGAGGCAAGAATTAAATTTGCAATATTCGTTTAATTACTTGCCATACGCGCTCAATCACAATTCATTCGTCGTTAAATTAAATGTTAGTTAGACTAATATTTAAATGGTTGTTTTAATAAACAGTTGGACTGTATTCAAACTATTCATATTATAGTTGATTATATAATTGGATTTTAGTAATCAATATATTTGATTTAATTAATTATAGTTGATTTTATAATTGGATTATAGTAATCAATATAATTGAATTTATCTATTAAATTATAGTTGATTATATAGTTGGACTATAGTAATCATTATAATAAATAGTACCTAAAATCGTTGATTAAATATTTGGACTAGTAAAATCAAGATAAATTAAAAGATTGACATTTAAAACATAATCCTAGGGAAAATGTATTAAATGCTTTATTTTCAAATTGGGAATAAAAGTTTAGGAACTACCCTTCGGGTATGTACTTAAATTAGGAAACTGTTAAAATATAACTAGTTTGACTAGAAACATTATCTTTATATCAGTGTTTAATCCGTTGCGGATATACCTTTATATTCTAGAACACTAAAGTGTTTTATTTATAAAGATGATATTGAGATAAACACATTAGATGTGAATAACAGTATTTATACTTTGAATATAAATAAATCTCAAACATATGACATGAAAAACAAATAGCTCAAACTAATTTGATCAGAAGAGACTTAAATGTGGCATTGTTGTCTGGGACACAATTAAACAAGAATCGTATATCCACACTTTTGAAGAGTGGGTACTAGGACAAATTTGATACTAATCAAATAATGTCTACGAATCTAGTTTATTGGGCAAAGTGCCTAAAACACTATTTACTTGGTAAAAGTGTAAATGCCACCGATCTATTAGCCCTCGTTCATAGTGACGTAAGTGGGCCCATGTCTAGCTAGGCTATAGGTGGATATGAATATTTCATGGCGTTTACGGATGTGGCATCGCGTTATATTTATGTGTTTCTTTTGAAACACAAATCGGAAACTTTTAGAGTTTCGACACGAAATAGACAAACAAATCGACTAAAGTATTAAATCATCACGGTTAGACCATGATGAAAATACTTAAGCAATAAGTTTCTTATATACTTGAAAGAGTATAATATTATTTCAATGAGGACTCCTCCCGGAACACGTCAATTCGACGGTGTGTCCGAATAGAGAAACCGAATTTTGTTGGACATGATAAAGTTATCATGAGTCGCTCTGAGCTACCATTTCCTTCAACGGATAAGCTTTAAATAATGCAGAACTTATTTAGAATAAGGTTCCATAAGAAATCTGTTTGACAGATTTCATATTAGATATGAACAGGAAAGAAACCGGGTTTTCATCTCATCCTGAAGATTTGGAAATGCTAGGCATATTTTTGGATGATACCAAACTAAAACCCAAATTGGATAAGTGCCTAATTTTAGGTTATCCTAGGGATACCAAAGTATAATACTTATACAACTCACAAGAGAACAATGTAATTGTTGCTCACCATGCATTTTTCCTAAGAGGAATACTGACCGGCGTAAACACACACGTATAACGCAAGCGCACGTATCGTTCAAGTAGTATAAAAATATCGATCCCACGAGGACTTAATTCCTACTGTTGTTATTAATTATTGAATCTATTTAATTACAAATATCTAATTAAAAGGGAGAATGGAATTGATTGCTTGATTGATTTGGTTGATTGAAGATTTTACAAAATAAATAAATAAAAAGATAAAAGAAAATACTAAGGAAAATAACAGATAAAAAGATATAGGTTGTGATTTCCTTTAATATCATTTAAAAGATGAAGTGATTATTTTATGTTTCTGCAATAAATTAGTTTACTAACCTGGAACACTAAATTATGTAAAAGCCTCTTCCGATGGTCAACTACAAATACCCAGTATAACCCAATTGAACCATATTCCTATGTCAACCACATTACCTGGATTCATTAAGTCTAAGTTCCAATTATGATTACCCCCGCCCGACAGGTATATTCCTATCCTGTAAGGAAATCTATTAAAGGGTTATCTATCCTCAAGGAAGATCGTGGGCTATTAAGTCTACGGCTGAAACCTAAAATCCCTATGTCTAGTTCATTTTAGATTTACCATATCAATCTTATTGGTGATCAGACAATAAAAAGCATTAAGCTTAAGACTTAATAAGTAAACTTATAAATTACCCAACTATAAAATAATCCCTTATAAACCGGTGATATTAAAAGTCATCACAACCTCAGAAAACTAACACATAACTAGGACTAGTAAATTCATAAAAGTAAAAGACATAAAGTAAAAATGCTGAAAAGTAAAATACAATAAAATAAAATGCTGAGGTAAAAGGAATTACTTTTACTACTACTAATTTAGATATCTCCCATAAAATAATATATAAACTTGTGATAATATTACCAGCCGACCATCTGGCGGTATCCTGATTAAGTCAAATTAAGTCCAACCAGCCATTAAGGCGGAACCAAAAATAAATTTACCAACCGACCAGTTTGGCGGTATCCTTGATTAGTCAGGTTTAAAACTGATTAAAATTAAATTACCAACCGACCAATATAGCGGTATCCTTATTAAGTCAATATTTTAAATAGTTAATATATTATTTTTAAGGGAGATTAATCTAAATAGCAATAGTAGAAGAATTACCTTTCACCCTAGCTGAGGAAATTATTCAACATGGTGAATAGTAAAAACTGTAAAAAGTAAAAAGTTAAAATTAAATTACTATTATTACAAAAAGTAATTAAAATTATTTACAAACTAAAAATAAAAAAAAAACTAAAAATTCTAGAGAGAGAAACTCTCTCTAGAGAGAGAAATCAAGAGAGAGAGGAGTGTACCAAATTCTGAAATTTCGCGCAGTATTTATAGAAATAATTTTCACTGTTACAGCGTCGCGACGCCAAGGAGCTCAGCGTCGCGACGCTGGATTTGTCGACGTGGCACGCTGAGGAGACGACACGTGGCATGGCGGCTGACTATTCACGCGACACGTGTCAAGGCGGCTAATTCTCAATTATTGTGATGACGTCATTGATGACGTCATGCTGACGCGGCGACGACGTGGCGATGACGTGGCGTGGCGGCTGACTGTACACTTGTCGGCACAATAGGATTGCGACACGTGGCGACACGTGTCAAGTTCTGATTGGTTGAGGCTGACGTGGCAAGTTGACTCGGTTGACTTGCTGACGTGGCTGATGATGTGGCATGACACGTGGTAAGGTTGACTTGTTGGCCGATGATGTGGCTGATGACGAGGCGACACGTGTCAAGTCTGAGTGTCGGCAGCATATGATGATGACACGTGGCACGGCGCATTTTAGCAGATCGGCTATGATGGTGACACGTGGCACGGCGCATTTTAGTAAAGTCAAAACTTCTCAAATTTTTGACCGTTGACCAGGCGCATGTTAGCAGATTCGGCTCACGCTGGGCGTCGCGGCGCGCAGTGTTCCAGCGTCGCGACGCGCAAAAGACGGAAATATCCCTGTTGACGCATTTTTGTCCGGTTTTGCCCCAAATTGCCTCCAGTGCTGTCCAAACTTTATTTATCTGCAAAATAACAATAAAACACATCAAAATGTTCACAAAACTCAAGAAACTATACAAAATATTAAGTTAAATGAGTGGGAAATAGTGATATAAATACCACTCATCACACCCCCAAACTAACATTTTGCTAGTCCTCGAGCAAAATACAAAATAAAATAACATAACAAAATTTAACTAAGCCATTTTCGTAGGGATCACGGTTACATTTAGCATATGCAACAAGCCTTTAAACCCCTAGGTCCCTAGTGGACGAGTGTAGTCTCGTGAGGGTTTACAGCAATGATACCCACAAACATTTTACAAAAGTAAAAAGGTATTAAAACTAATACACACAAAAGCAAAAAGACAAGCGAAAAGAGAATAAAGAAGTTAGTGACTAATCAGGTGAAAATTCTATTCCAAGTTATTAGTTGTTTTGTTTCTTTCTAAATTACCGAATAAGTAAATTCTCCGATTATTTTTTTACCATTCTCCATATACACAGCTAACAAAATATTAATCAACTCATTTTTGCCCACAACAGTCATAAGTGCAGTTGATAAGAGAGTAATATTTTTGTCCTAAAGTTCTATTAGATTTCACACCTTTTTTGTAGTAATGGAATAATTTTTCTGATTTTTCTGATTTTTTTCTTGATTTTTTTTCTTTTTTTTCTTTTTTTATTTTTATACAATATCTTCCGTCTATGTAGCGAGCTTTGGGTCGGTGGCTCCCAAACCAGTTGGCTTTAGGGCACCAGGTGTTAAGACACCCATACGAACTTAATTACTCAGACTTCAGATATATATATATTTTTTGCAGCATCTTCGATCCATGTAGCGAGCTTTGGGCCAATGACTCCCAAACCAGTTGGTTTTAGGGCACTAGGTATTAAAACACCCTGACAGACTTAATAACTCGGATCTCGGACGTTTTTTTTTTTTTTTTTTTTTTTTTTTTTTTTTTTTTTACTCCATCACTATTTGAGATGCTTCTTCCAATTAAACTATAGCACGGAATATTACAAACTTTTCAATTTTAGCTCATGTCCGTATGTTTCCATGTAAGTTCATAATACCTGTCAACTGAACATAAGAAGATTCATTTTAGTCAGATTTATGGAGAATTCACAAATTAAATAATTCAAAATGAAATAAACAAAAATTAACTTATTTCGAAATAGGTTTGAGATACGTCTCAGGAGTGGAAATTCCTTACTCGGCTATCTTTTACCAATTTCACCTTTTTAGTCAAAATAAAAAAACATAAAAAATGCAAAATATTTTGTAATTTTTGAAAATTTTTCAAATTTTTTGTATTTTTCGAAAAATTTTGGACTAAAAATAAAAACAACACATACAAACTAAAAACAAGGTACTAATCAACTAAATCCCTCCCCCAAACCTAAATGAGACATTGTCCCTAATGTCTTAAACAGTAGAAGAAGAGTTAGAAGGTAATACCTGATCAGCTGAAATTTTACAGGAAAAATTACCGATTAAGATTTATGCCCAAATTACGGTTCTTACCATAATTGTTATTTGACCATTTTTCATTAAAAATTTTGGCAGAATCACCTTTAAAAACTCAAACTTTCCCCAAAATTCACCCTACAAAATTATCATCAATCAAATCTCAACTTTGGTATTTTTCAGAAAAATCCAACAGAGTCTCCCCTGAATTTTTGATTATCCAACACAACCTAAATCTATCAAATGCCACAAACACCCCAATTCAACTCTTCGCCCCCACAATCTACGAATCAAATTAATCCACAATCCAACCCTCTTCGTAATCATCAAAATTCCCAAATCAAACCCACCACAATTCAATTTTTCAATTTACCCATTACCAAATCAAATTTTTATCAAATCATTACCGTTAATTTTGATTTTGGCAGTGAAGGATACGGATCGGTTTGGATTTGTGTTTGATTTGTTGAGGCTCGTTTCGGTTGCTGTGGTTGGCAGTGGTATCCGGTGAGGCTCGGTTTTGGTAAGGGTTCGGCAAAGGTGGGTGTATCGGCAGTGGGTTGGCTTCTGGTGACTCTCGGTGGTGGACTTGGCAGTGGTGGGTTCGCGGGCTTTGTGTCTCAGTTGGTGGATCTCTCGGCGATGGTGTTCTGGACATGGCTCTGTTTCGGTTTTGTTCGGTCGTGTGGGTGTGGTTGATGAAGATCGGTTTTGACTCGGCGAGGAAAGGGCTCGGTCACGGCCTCGTGGCTGCTGAGTTTCGGTGGATTCGGCGAAGCTTGGTTCTTGGTTGCTGCTCACGGTGTGGATCTCGGTTTGTCTCGATGGTGGCAAATATGGGTTTCTGGTTTCTGGTAGATCTCGGCAATGGCTGGATCGTGCGTGGTGGGTGGTGATTGGTTTGCTCACGGTTGGAGGTGGTGGTGGTTCTGGTGAGATGGTTGCAGTCTCGGTGAAGGTTGCGGCTGTTGGAGGTGTTTGAGGAAGAAGAAGAAGTAGAGTGAAAGGAGATGCTGCCAGCGCCCTGCTTATGTTCTGTGATTTAGAGGCAGCGTCGCGACGCTGAATTTTTTTTTTTTTTTTTTTTGGCAAAATCATATCTTGCGACGAATAAATCCATAGGGTCGCCTCTCAAGAGGTGACTCCTTACTTGGCCGTCTCCTGGATCAACTTTGTAACTTCGTGATTTTGTCAAATTTTTATTTTGAAAATCCCGCTTGCACTGGCCTCTTTTGTCCTAAAAAAATTCCGTTTTTAATTTTTCCTGCAAAACTAACACACAAAATTAAAAAGTTCACACAAAATATGAAAAATAAATTACAACAAATTGCATGGGTTGCCTCCCTGCTAGCGCTAAATTTTTCGTCTTCAGCTAGACGTGACTGAAATCCTTATGTCAAGGAGGTTTCAATGTCGTTTTGGATGTCCGATTAAAGACAATCCCGTGAGCGTTGCTTTTGAAGGGTCTCTTCCAACGGTAAAATGGCAGAAATAATTTTTTCTCATTCAGTGCTCGTACCACCTTTTTAATCTTTGTTACTCCAGTGGTTCCTGAAAAGAAAGAAAGAAAATCAGGAGGTCTCGTATGGTGTTTGACTTGGAATGGAAGTTCCATTCTGTCAAGCTTCTGGGTGATATCTTTGATTTGTACTCCCCAAAACAGCGATGTTTTTCCTGAATGCTCTGGATTTTTATTAAGTTCTGACAGTTGCTCCTCCATTTGCTCTGTTTCTAGCTCCACCTGAGGATGAAAAGATGAGTCAGACATTAGGTCTTCATCCTCTGATTCGGGTGAAATGATTGGCTCAAGTTGATCTTCTTCAAACATTTGTGCAAAACATTTTCCAAGATCTTCATTTTGAGGATACAGAATTCCATCCTCAACTTTTGATGCAGTTGGTACAAATATATCAGCTTCCTCATCGTCAGAGTCAGAATAATAAAAATCAAATCGAGACTTTGCCGGTTCAAGTTCCTGAACTGATACATCTGGTTGTTGATACTACTCAGCCTCCTCCTCTGTTGAAGTGTCATTCTGAAATGATTGATACTCGAAGGCTTCATCAGTGTCATCTGAAAATGGTTCTTGAGGTATATAGTTCTGGTTTTCTGTGAATTGTCTGATCTGATCTGTCATTCTCTGTATGGATTCTGTTTGACTCTGAAATTGTGCATCAAATTGAGCTGTCTGTTCTTTGAACATGTGAATCATTTGATCTTCCTCTGATGGTTCTGGTTCTTGATAAGGATCGAATGAAGATGGTGGATAAGATGAAAAATGTGGTTATGTGAAATGTGATGGTTCTTCGTACCATGAAGGATCTTGATAGTTCTGCCACCCTGGATGGTAGTTGTTTTCGCAATAATCGCTTGGGTGGTCACCATTACATATGTCACATCTCCACATTGAATTATGTTGAGCAAATGTAGTATTGCTTGGTTCTGGTATCCAGTGATAATTGTTGGGCTGGACAACAGGCCTCAGAAAACTGGACTGTTGTTCCCAGATTTGGGGTGTATCATCTTGTAAAGCACGTAATCTTTCAATCTCCCAGTAGTGTTCCATTTTTAAGTCACCTGAAATCAAAAGAAAGAAATAAAAATTACAGATAAAAATAAAGAAAATTAGATACAAGTAAATTAGATAGCTTCAAAATTAACAACTCAAGAAATATAAGTCCCCGGCAACGGCGCCAAAAACTTGACCGGCGTAAACACACACGTATAACGCAAGCGCACGTATCGTTCAAGTAGTATAAAAATATCGATCCCACGAGGACTTAATTCCTACTGTTGTTATTAATTATTGAATCTATTTAATTACAAATATCTAATTAAAGGGAGAATGGAATTGATTGCTTGATTGATTTGGTTGATTGAAGATTTTACAAAATAAATAAATAAAAAGATAAAAGAAAATACTAAGGAAAATAACAGATAAAAAGATATAAGGTTGTGATTTCCTTTAATATCATTTAAAAGATGAAGTGATTATTTTATGTTTCTGCAATAAATAGTTTTACTAACCTGGAACACTAAATTATGTAAAAGCCTCTTCCGATGGTCAACTACAAATACCCAGTATAACTCAATTGAACCATATTCCTATGTCAACCACATTACCTGGATTCATTAAGTCTAAGTTCCAATTATGATTACCCCCGCCCGACAGGTATATTCCTATCCTGTAAGGAAATCTATTAAAGGGTTATCTATCCTCAAGGAAGATCGTGGGCTATTAAGTCTAAGGCTGAAACCTAAAATCCCTATGTCTAGTTCATTTTAGATTTACCATATCAATCTTATTGGTGATCAGACAATAAAAAGCATTAAGCTTAAGACTTAATAAGTAAACTTATAAATTACCCAACTATAAAATAATCCCTTATAAACCGGTGATATTAAAAGTCATCACAACCTCAGAAAACTAACACATAACTAGGACTAGTAAATTCATAAAAGTAAAAGACATAAAGTAAAAATGCTGAAAAGTAAAATACAATAAAATAAAATGCTGAGGTAAAAGGAATTACTTTTACTACTACTAATTTAGATATCTCCCATAAAATAATATATAAACTTGTGATAATATTACCAACCGACCATTCTGGCGGTATCCTGATTAAGTCAAATTAAGTCCAACCAGCCATTAAGGCGGAACCAAAAATAAATTTACCAACCGACCAGTTTGGCGGTATCCTTGATTAGTCAGGTTTAAAACAGATTAAAATTAAATTACCAACCAACCAATATAGCGGTATTCCTTATTAAGTCAATATTTTAAATAGTTAATATATTATTTTTAAGGGAGATTAATCTAAATAGCAATAGTAGAAGAATTACCTTTCACCCTAGCTGAGGAAATTATTTCAACATGGTGAATAGTAAAAACTGTAAAAAGTAAAAAGTTAAAATTAAATTACTATTATTACAAAAAGTAATTAAAATTATTTACAAACTAAAAATAAAAAAAACTAAAAATTCTAGAGAGAGAAACTCTCTCTAGAGAGAGAAATCAAGAGAGAGAGGAGTGTACCAATTCTGAAATTTCGCGCAGTATTTATAGAAATAATTTTCACTGTTACAGGCGTCGCGACGCCAAGGAGTTCAGCGTCGCGACGCTGGATTTGTCGACGTGGCACGCTGAGGAGACGACACGTGGCATGGCGGCTGACTATTCACGCGACACGTGTCAAGGCGGCTAATTCTCAATTTGTGATGACGTCATTGATGACGTCATGCTGACGCGGCGACGACGTGGTGATGACGTGGCGTGGCGGCTGACTGTACACTTGTCGGCACAATAGGATTGCGACACGTGGCGACACGTGTCAAGTTCTGATTGGTTGAGGCTGACGTGGCAAGTTGACTCGGTTGACTTGCTGACGTGGCTGATGATGTGGCATGACACGTGGTAAGGTTGACTTGTTGACCGATGATGTGGCTGATGACGAGGCGACACGTGTCAAGTCTGAGTGTCGGCAGCATATGATGATGACACGTGGCACGGCGCATTTTAGCAGATCGGCTATGATGGTGACACGTGGCACGGCGCATTTTAGTAAAGTCAAAACTTCTCAAATTGTTGACCGTTGACCAGGCGCATGTTAGCAGATTCGGCTCACGCTGGGCGTCGCGGCGCGCAGTGTTCCAGCGTCGCGACGCGCAAAAGACGGAAATATCCCTGTTGACGTATTTTTGTCCGGTTTTGCCCCAAATTGCCTCCAGTGCTGTCCAAACTTTATTTATCTGCAAAATAACAATAAAACACATCAAAACGTTCACAAAACTCAAGAAACTATACAAAATATTAAGTTAAATGAGTGGGAAATAGTGATATAAATACCACTCATCAAATACCTATATGCAGTGGTAAGTGGGAGGATAGTAAACTCGATGAAAATCGGAGTAATACTATTCCAGGCGATGAGTCCTTAATGGAACATAAATAGTTCATCAAAGATGAAACTATACCAGTACTCTTCGAATACACAAGAACCACGTAAGTCGGAGAGAGTCAGAAAATAACCTGGGGTATGGGTTTCTGATCTCACCTCATAAATATGTCAATCTTATTAAGGAACACAAACTGACTACGTATGAGGAAGTGATACAGGGTATCGACTCCCAATTATGGCAAAGTGTCATGATGTCCGAAATGGATCTCATGTATACCAACTAAGTTTAGACACTAGTTGTTGTACCGCAAGGCATTGTGCCTATTGTTACTTATAAGTCTTCAATGAAAACATACATGGAAGGAAACAAACCAACATATAAAGCTAGGCTTGTAGCGAAAAGGTATCGTTATCAACATTGTGTCGATAACGACGAAACATTTTACCTGTTGCCACGGTAAATCCATTTGGATAATGCTTGTTGATACTGCATATTTCATTTATGAAATGTGGCTGTTGAATGCTAAAACCGCTTTCCTTAATGGAAACCTTTTGGAGGATGTTTAAAACATCCTGATGGTTTTATCGTACCAAAACTAGCAAACAAGGTTTGCAGGTTATTCGATCCATGTTTGGATTGAAGCAAGCATTGAATCATTGGAATTATTGTTTTGATGTAATCATAATGGTGTGTGATTTAATTCAAAATGAAATGATTCTTCTGTATATAAGGAGGTTAGTGGGAGTGTACTGACAATAAATGTCCTATAAATAATGATAATATATGTCATTTCTTGGAAATGATATTCCCATAATCACAATCGGTGAAAGCTTGCTTTCATGAAAATTCTCCGTAGAATTCTTGGGAGAAAACAACCTTTATTCTAGGAATAAAGATCTATTGGGATAGATTTAAAGTTGTTAACATTCTCCAAGAAATCGTACATTGAAAAATGTACATGACATGGTGTCTCATACGCTTTGAGCATATGGATTCACAATCGGGTCAATCCAAGTGATAGTCAAAGGATTGATGTTAAGAACATCCTTAAGTATCTTAGAGAACTAATGATGATGTCTTAAACTATGGAGATGGAGAACTTGAAATGACTAGGTTCAATGCTGCAAGTTTCCTAACCGATAATAACGACCATAAGTCGCATAAACGGTACTATACAGTTTGAATAACGGAACAGTGAGCTGGAATCTTCCAAGCAAGATACTGTTACTGAATAAACAACTAAAGCGGGTTATTGTTGTAGCTGAGGCAGCAATAGAAGCTTTCTGGGTCAATAATAAATCTAATTGGATTAGAATAGTTCTGTTAGCAGCTGAGCTAGGCTACAGCGCAGGCTAAAGAATTAATGGTCTCATCAACGATCCAGATACATACTTCGACTATTCATCTGATTCGCTTGGATCATACATAGTGTCGATGAGATGATCGAATAAATCGCATCAGATGATAATCATGCAAATCCGCTGACGAAAGCCTTTTCTCAGCAGTTTGAGCCAACCGTACATAGTTCGGGTGTAGGACACTCGAGTGACTGGCTATAAGCCAAGTGGGAGATTGTTGGACAGTTATGACCCATAGCGTCACTATTTGTACAGATCATGGTGTTATTGTACAAATTAACTATGTGACAAAGAGAATTGCTCTCTTATCATTTGTGATTAGATCACCAAGATGTATAAATGATAGGAGGTCCAAATGATTAGTTCTTGGATTGAGATGATATGAGACAGTATCAATCCATAAAGGTTTAATCATTAAATATCCCTAGTCGTAGTATTATCGAGACTGGACATCGATAATGCAGAATAGACTAGTATTACACTTGTCCGCGCTGTGAGGGCATAACGACATAGTTCTAATATATTTGGGTATATGATACTCATGCAGGTGTAGTAGGAGGTTGTGTTTTACCGATGGTACGGAAAACAGCTTCGCTCTGGATAGACCCCTCGGAATTCCATTGGTAGTATTATTATGTGTCTATGGAAGTCCGAATCAGAGTAGCTGTATTTGGTCTTAACCTGAGACTTGCACCGCTAATACTTGCGAAAATCAATATACTTTGGTTTTAGGTCGTCCAGGGCTTTAACAGGTTCTTTGTACGCCTCTGCTGGGTATATTGATTGAGTCGTAGTGTATTGGGTGTGATGTCGAGATGGAAGTATCACTCCATTAATAGTGGAGATGATGATCACGTAGGAAACGAAACTCGTTCTCTTATATGATGCAGCTATCGGGATATTATGACTAGGTCATGTATATCTGATTATAGAGACTAGTTACCAGAGATCCGATATGTGCTTCGTACAGGGCAAACACATTTCCAGCCCCAGGCCTTGCACGTGACATTTGATACTCGATCGAAACACGCAATACTACGTATACTACGCCTGATATAGATCACTATTCCTGTAAGGATGTTTCTGGAGAATTGGGTAGGCATGGCACTTTGCTAGAAACCAACCTTGTCTTGTAAATTGGTACAAACGTAGTACTAGGTACGTACGTGTTCAGATAGTCCTACGACAGAATTTACTGCCATATATCCGGGGATCTCATGGGTCGCTTCCCGAAGATTCGCCGATGACGTATAACTCGCACTTTATTAATCTGGGATTAATTAGATGAGAGAGAAAATTAATCTGGGATTAATTATGGAGATATTTTATCTGGGATAAAATATTAATTAAAGAGAGAAAACGATTAATTTGAAATTAATAGATAAAATATTATATTCGATATATTATACGAAATTGGATTTCGACGCGGAATTGAAATTAGATTTTAATTCAGGCGAACGTGTTAATTTAGAATTAATTGGTAGCGATGAGAATAGTGATTTTGCTAGGCATAATTATTTAATTACGTCACAACGGAAAATTCATTAATTTGGAATTAGCGAACCCGATCCCGGGAATGTTTGCGGTCGCACTCGCATTTCGAATTCGAGTGCGGCCATAAGTCACATCAAGCGTCAAATCACTAATCAACCGATTGATGTGATGTCTAGTCACTTTGAGTGACATGACAACTTATTATATTGATGTGAATAGTTGATAGAGGTGGTTGGCATTAAAGCCTTCACTTTTTGGAAAAGCAAAATTTGAAAATGATTTGAAAATTCATTAAGTGTATTAGATACACAATTTTCACAAACCAACTCCCTCTCTCAACTCTTCTCCCTCTCTGCCACGGTCTAGGACCATCTTTCGCTCTTCATTTTTCTGGTTATTGCCGTGAACTTGAAGGAGAAGCCATGGTGATTTTGCGGCAAAATCACAAAGTGCTAGCACACATTCGGGGTCACGCGAAGGTGATAGGGAACCGCACATGTGAGCATGGAATTTCAACACAAAGCTTGGAGCTTGGAAGATGATCCATGGCCGAATTTTTGAAGACCAAAAACACTCACTGCCGAGAGCTCAAGGAGGGCAGAAAAGATTTTTGTTCTTCACTGCATCGCCTCAACCGATCGATGTAAGTATTCCGTGACTTCCTTGAATGTATTCACTTGTATGTTTCTATGCTTTGATCGATCCTCGGGACTTATAGATTTCCCAACAATGGTATCAGAGCTAGTAAATGCATGAAACTTGAATTTAGGGTTAAAATTGGGTAAATTGATTTTGAGCATGATTTGGTTGATTTGTTTGATTAAGTATGCTTAAATGATATTTTATTGAAGATTGATTGGATTAATTTCATGAAAAATGGTTTGTAATAATTTTCCCCAAATTACATGGCTTGGCCGAATCTTGGAGAACCCTAAAAGTCTTGGATTTTTGATTTTTGATTCATTGGATGAGTTGGAATCTTGTTGGGAATGTTGATTAATGTTGAATTTGATTCAATTGGATTGGATTTAAAATTGGACATAAAATGCCCAACATTGCCGAGACTTGAATAGCATGAATTGGGTTTGATTTTTTGTTAAAATGTGTTGGACATGTTTTAATGTAGATAAACATAATTAATTAGGCTAATTGGTGTTTTGGAAATATTGATTTGGGTGATTAATTATGGCATTACACTTTGGTTAATTAAATATGAAATTTAGAATTTTTGTGATTTAATTAATTGGCTAATTTTGGAAATTGGGCTTAAAAGTTGTTATTGGGCTAATTGGGCTTGGTTGTACCAAGATAGGTTTAGGAAAATTGGTTGGATCCAATTGGGCCCAAAACCGTTTCCATAAAGCCCAAATGCGACTAATGGACCTTTAATTATTTAATTGGGCCTAAATTCTTATGGGGTTATTCCTTGATTGGGCTTTGGTTATTGGGTTTGACCCAAGTTGACCAAAAGTCCACGCCTTAAGAAATTAATTAAAAGCCCATTGGACTTTAATTAAATTAACATTGGATGTTAATCGGGCTTTGAGACCCGTAACGATTAAATTTGGAATTTAAGTCGTAAAGGTTCGTTAATAAAGTCTAATATTTAATTTGGAATTAAATAAATGAATTATATTTAATACAAGTTAAATTGGATTTAATGTTGTAGTTTAATTTAATTCAAGAATTTGTACTTTGAGTACTTATTCGCAAAACGTGTTTGACTCGCGTAAAATCAAATCGTTGTTTGAACATTGGATGGTCATTAATTATCAGATTAATTAATTGTATTAGATTGATTGATAACATGCTTGTGTAAATACATGGTTGCGATGCATGAATAATATATATCGGATGGATATTTGATGGGTGAGGGTAATTTTGGAAATTGTTGTAATAAATTTAGAATTTATTAATTGGACCTGCGTGTCCAGCCTATTACCTCCTTACTCTGTGTATTTCTCTTCTCACCTATTCCCCTCAATGTAAATGAGGTTTCTTTATAAGAGTTATGTAACGGGTAGAAGTAATACTTGTGCTAGCGGGAGAGAGGAAATAGAGAGATTTGATCTAGAATCAATGTGTTAAATATCCATCCGCATATCATTATTATTTATTTATATTCGCCTTATTATGTGTTTAGAATGCATGTTTAAAGGTGTATGATGATGAGACCTTAACAAAGATAATAAATGGGTTGCCAATTTGCACGCGAATAAAAACCCTCACAAAATATTAATATTTTTTCCTTCCATTGAGTGATTCTTACTCAAGATCCAAGACTGGCTTTGGTTTGTTGGCCAAAGTCAAGGCCTTTGTCCGTTGAGGTTGTGTTTGAATCATGAGAGCTTTGTTCCATATCAGTATCTTGTCCAAGTTTTGGTTTGTTGGCCAAAGTCAAGACCACTTCTTGTCCATCGACAATGATTACAAAGCTTTCCAAGGTCAATGGGTTCCGCTTAACTGGGATCACTAAGTTTTTTGTGCCAAAGCCAAGGCTTAGTTGATTCAGAGGAAAAAGGTTAGGCAATATATTGGATATATTGGCGTATATAAGATATATGTTTCGGACTTGGATGTCCACCTACTGGATCTAGGAATTCGATTAGATCCAATTGATCTTAGAGATTTACCTAGTTAATTATCATACAATTTGTAAGTTTCCTAACTGATAATAACGACTATAAGTCGCATAAATGGTACTATAAAGTTGAATAACAGACCAGTAAGCTGGAATCTTCCAAGCAAGATACTATTACCGAATAAACAACTAAAGCGGGTTATTTCTGCAGCTGAGGCAGCAATAGAAGCCTTATGTGTCAATAATAAATCTAATTGGATTAGAATAGTTATGTTAGCAGCTGAGCTAGGCTACAACGCAGGCTAAAGAATAAATGGTCTCATCAATGATACTTCGACTATTCATCTGATTCGTTGGGATCATACATCATGGCGATGAGATGATCGAATAAATCGCATCAGATGATAATCATGCAAATCCGCTGACGAAAGCCTTTTCACAGCAGTTTGAGCCAACCGTACATAGTTCGGATGTAGGACACTCGAGTGACTGGCTATAGGCCAAGTGGGAGATTGTTGGACAGTTATGACCCATAGCGTCACTATTTGTAAAGATCATGGTGTTGTTGTACAAATTAACTATGTGACAAAGGAAATTGCTCTCTTATCATTTGTGATTAGATCACCAAGATGTATAAATGATAGGAGGTCCATATGATTAGTGTTGGGGTTGGTGCTCAGAGGGCCAATCCGGGCCGTATTTATGTCTGATTCATGAATACGAACATCCCTTTATTCCATAATATTACTTATTTATGGTTGCACCTCTTGTTCTTATATACATATTCGATCTGATTACGATTAGATTGAAACTAAATGTGGTTTAGTGATATGTATATATTAGACAAAGGCCCGATAATATATAATGCAGTACACAGTTACAAAGTTAGTTTGTAATTGACATTGGAAAGTGTCACTGCTATATGAATATTATCAAACATAGTTCCTGGTCAAGATTTGCTAACACGGGTCTGTTAGTCAAATCCGTTGAGACCAGTACATGTCGTATATCGAGACTTGGTCCGATGGTTTATCCCAATGAACCATGAGTCTATGGAGACTCGTATAGACGTGTAGGTGTTTATAGTGGATAAACACTGAACGGCTCACCGAAGATTCTTAATGGATGGTACACCAACGTCAATAAGAATCTTCTCGGGTTGAGTAGCATAGTGGTCCTTCGACTTGAGACACCACTGTGGATGTATGAGACATCCTCCACACTTAGATGGCAGTCACGTCACCGATCTATTTAGATCAGACCTCCGCCTGTTCGTTGGGTGTGGATCGATCCTCAGGATATCCTGTGTGTGTCAAGATAGGATCCGTCAGTTCTGTGTACAGAGCATAGGTAGTTCATATATAATTAGCCGTCTGTTAAATCTGTGGCCACAGTATACATCGGAAGTAAGTTCGGAGTGTTATTTAAAGATTGTTAATTGATACGTCGACGAGATAATACCTATAGAGATTTGACGTTTACATCTATATCTCTGGGATTATCTGGATACCTGTGACGGAGGGATTATACGTATGCAATGACCTCGACCTGTATGATTCAGCCAGTTTATCCGTGATCGTCATAATCTACGGGTGGATAGATTATGGACATGAAATTGGATTTCGTGACGGATATACCTGAATCTAGAGAGTCTCAATAATGAAACATACTCGTAGAGCACTAGAGCAACATTTATGAATAATGATGATTATTTATAAATCGTTTAATCGTTAAACGAAAAATACATGCGAACGGGCCGAACCGTCATTTCCTAATTAATGTGTATTTGTATTTAATATATGATATTATTAAATACACATTAATAAATAGTCAAATAAAGGTATTTGACATATATCATCAATATATGTATTTGAGATATTTAAAGTAAATATAATACATATATTTGATATATTTGTATTTAATTAATTATTTAATTATTTAATTGTTAAATGATTAATATAATTAAAATATAAATATATCACCAAATGATAAAGTTAGGAAATGATTATAAGTTGCAATTGTTGACTTATACATTAAAGGAAAAGGTTGTCAAATTGATTTTGACTTCTTAAGATATTTGTTCAAAATTGTTTGAAAATGAAAATATCTTTTTCCTTTATTTTTCATTAAATTCGGCCATACACTTAAATATAAGAGTTATATTATTCTTAGTTGCATTTTTTGACTTAATTAAATATCTAATAAAGTGTTATTAAGATATTTATGCAAGTTGACTAAATGTAAAGTTAAATGAAATTGAAATGAAATTTGGTATATATGTATACACAATTTCGGCCAAGGGCATTTTTTGTCCTAAGTATAAATTGTTTTCATTTCACTTTCATTTGATAACCTAATTCACTTTGACATAAACTCCATTAATGGAAAACAAAGGAAGCTTGTGAGAAAGAAAGAAGAAATCAAAGAAAGCTTGGTTTTTAGTAAGTTTCTTCAACTTACTATTAGAGAGGAAAATGTTCCTTAGGATCTAGGCTTTAACATATGATGTTCTTTGATTATTTCTTTCTTTATTCTTTGTGTTTTTGATGATGGAAGTTTTGGTGAAAGTGTAAAGCATTTATGATGAAAGAAGCTTATGGCTATTGTAGTAATAAGTGTTCTTTTATGGTTTTGGAAACCTTGTTGCTAATCTAGAGTTGTTGACCCACTCTTAGATGACCTAGATTTGATCTTGAGTTGTTTCATTGTGTTGAGACTTTGATTGGATGGAAGAAACATGATTGAAGTAATTGATTTAACCAATTTGGTCTAATTTGTCCAATTTGAAGAAATTGAAAAATTAGGGTTCATGACCAATTCCAAATTTGGGGCTTTTCATATATGTTGTGTATTTGGATGTGTATATGATGCATATAAAGTTTCATGTTCATTGGATTACATCTTGATGTGTTTTGATGCATGAAATCACAAAGTGCACACTTTGGCACCAAGGTGGTGCATTCGGCCAAGAGTTGGATTTTTGGGATTTTTGGTGCTTTTGGTGTTTTGATGTTTTGAACATGCTAAGTTCATCTTAGAAATGATTTAGAATCATTCAAAATTGATTAGATCAATTTCGGACTAAAATGGACAAAATACCAATATAAGGGCAATTTGGTAAATTCAATTGAATATGATTCATTTGAATTTTATTTCATAATTTGATTATTGGATAATTAAATAAATATCTTTATTTAATTAATCCGAGAAAAATTTTTGAAATCGGAAAATTCGATTTTCCACCGCTTCAGCTGCGTTACCGGATTCTGCCCCTGAAAACCCTTACAATTAGTTCCTGGATTGA
Organism: Zanthoxylum bungeanum; assembly: GCA_019454045.1. Classification (NCBI taxonomy): domain Eukaryota; kingdom Viridiplantae; phylum Streptophyta; class Magnoliopsida; order Sapindales; family Rutaceae; genus Zanthoxylum; species Zanthoxylum bungeanum. Next base: position 121,214 of record SKCR01024341.1, read on the forward strand.
GATGATATGAGACAGTATCAATCCATAAAGTTTTAATTATTAAATATCCCTAGTCGTAATATTATCGAGACTGGACATCGATAATGCGGAATATACTAGTATTACACTTGTGCGCGTTGTGAGGGCATAACGACATAGTTCTCATATATTTGGGTATATGATACTCATGCAAGTGTAGTAGGAGGTTGTGTTTTACCGATGGTACGGAAAACAGCTTCGCTCTGGATAGACCCCTCAGAATTCTATTGGTAGTATTACTAGGTGTCTATGGAAGTCTGAATTAGGGTAGATGTATTTGGTCTTAACCTGAGACTTGCACCGCTAATACTTGCGACAATCAATATACTTTGGTTTTAGGTCGTTCAGGGCTTTAACAGGTTCTGTATACGCCTATGTTGGGTATATTGAGAATCGTAGTGTATTGGGTGTGATGTCGAGATGGAAGTATCACTCCAGTAATAGTGGAGATGATGATCACGTAGGATACAAAACTTGTTCTCTTATATGCTGCAAGTATCGGGGTATTATAACTAGGTCATGTATATCCGATTATAGAGAGTAGTTACCAGAGATCCGATATGTGCTTCGTATGGGCAGACATATTTCCAGCCCCAGGCCTTGCACGTGACATCCGATACTCGATCGAAATACGCAATACTACGTATACAACGCCTGATATAGATCACATATTCCAGTAAGGATGTTTATGGAGAATTGGGTAGGCATGTCGCTTTGCTAGAACCAAACCTTGTCTTGTAAATCGGTACAAACGTAGAACTAGGTACGTACGTGTTCGGATAGTCCGACGACCGAATTTAATGCTAACATATCCGGGGATCTCATGGGTCGCTTCCCGAAGATTCACCGATGACGTATGACTCGCACTTTATTAATCTGGGAGTAATTAGATGAGAGAGAAAATTAATATGGGATTAATTATGGAGATATTTTATCTGGGATAAAATATTAATTAAAGAGAGAAAATGATTAATTTGGAATTAATCGATAAAATAACATATTCGATATATTATACGAAATTGGAATTCGACGCGGAATTGAAATTAGATTTTAATTCTGGTGAACAAGTTAATTTAGAATTAATTCGTTAACGACGTGAATAGTGATTTTGCTAGGCATAATTATTTAATTACGTCGCAACAGAAAATTCATTAATTTGGAATTAGCGAATCCGAGCCCGAGAATATTTGCGGACGCACTAGTATTTTGAATTCGAGTGCGGCCACAAGTCACATCAAGCGTCAAATCACTAATCAATCGATTGATGTGATGTCTAGTCACTTTGAGTGACATGACAACTTGTCATTGTGATGTGAATAGTTGATGGAGGTGGTTGGCATTAAAGCCTTGACTTTTTGGAAAAGCAAAATTTGAAAATGAATTTGAAAATTCATTAAGTGTATTAGATACACAATTTTCACAAACCAACTCTCTCTCAACTCTTCTCCCTCTCTCCCACGGTCTAGGACCATCTTTCTCTCTTCATTTTTCTAGTTATTGCCGTGAACTTGAAGGAGAAGCCATGGTGATTTTGCGGTAAAATCACAAAGTGCTAGCACACATTCGGGGCCACGCGAAAGTGATAGGGAACCGCACATGTGAGCATGGAATTTCAACATAAATCTTGGAGCTTGGAAGATGATCCATGGCCGAATTTTTGGAGACCAAAAACACTCACTGCCGAGAGCTCAAGGAGGGCATAAAAGATTTTTGTTCTTCATCGCATCGCCTCAACCGATCGATGTAAGTATTCCGCGACTTCCTTGAATGTATTCACATGTATGTTTCTATGCTTTAATCGATCCTCAGGACTTAGAGATTTCCCAACAATTTAATCCAATAGAGAATATTGACCTTAAACTTAATTGGTAGATTAGCTTAAAATCAAGAAAGATTTTTAATTCCATATATTTTACCTATAACCCAATTTAGCCACCCTCTTAGGAATATAGAGTTTGATTGTCGCTATTGCTTGTAGGTAATTTCAATTGGTATCAGAGAGAGATTTTCTCAATAAAGACCTAACTGTCCGAGAATAGATCATGGCATCTACAAGCTACATAACATACTTTTCTGAAGGAGCATCCACCGATAGACCGCCATTTTATGATGAAACTGACTTCAAATTTTGGAAAATGTGGACGCTCACATTTTTGCTAACCTACGACATTAATGGATATAAGTAAATCATACGAGGAAAAAATCTTCTGTAAATTCTAATGCACTTAATTTTTTTACGAAACATTAGATAAAAGCATAATTGATAGGATTAACAAATGTACAAATGCATATGAATTATGGAAATCCGTAGAATTGCTAAATGAGGGAAATAATGAATTAAATGAATGCAATATTGATTGTAACTCATCAAATGATGAATTTTGTAATTTGGCTTGCATGGATATAGAAAATCTTATAGGAGAATCGGAAAAAGAAATTATTATTGTATATGAAAATGAAATTTTCGATTATGATGAAATGCTTGACATGTTGAATGAGTTGCATGATAAATATGATGCTCTTAGAAAGAAATGTAATTTGATTAAGGAAGAGCATACACCACTTTAACATGAACATGCATCATGTATGGATAAAATTCATACTTTGAAAAATGATAATATTTGCTTAAAGGACAAGTATGAAGATAATATGTTGATTGAACAAAATGAGCATGTATCCCATGTTAAACAAATTCATGCTTTAAATAATGAGAATATGTGTTTAAATGGAGAGCATGAACATTGTGTATAGAACATACAAAATGAAGCGTCTACTTATATATCATCATGTGCTTGTGAATCTTTGAAAATTAAAAATAATGATTTGAATAAGAAATTAGATGATTTACAATGCATTATGACCAAGTTCACTCAAGGTGAAAAAATTTTAAAATGCTACTTGGTTCCCAAAGATGTGTTCCTGGAAAGTGTGGATTATGATACAAGCCTCACATGAAGGAAAAATATTTAAACGATTATTTTATGAAGGCATCCAAGTCATATACACATTCATCTCATATACATGCATTTAAAGTATTTAAATCAAATGTTATCCATGTAATATGATAGGTTACAAAAGTTATGATTATTGGACTAAAAAGATTACACTTGATAATTTTGTAGGGGAGCTTTGGGAAGGATCTTAAAGAGAAATACGAAATGATCACAAAGGCTCAAAAATATAAGGAATGACAACGGTAATAGGTAAACTCCGTACTCACGGAAACATTGGTACCGTTTCCTCCAACTTGTATTAGTATGCATATTTTAATTGGTGAAAATAATTAGAAGCATACTAAGTGATTATGCAATGTATTCAACCTTCCATTGGTATCGATTTTCATTTGATATCATTAAATACCTTAATCATATATTTTAAACCTCATTTTGTATCAATTAGTATCACAATGAATTTATTGAGTTAAATGACATATATGTGATTACTTGATTGATTTGCATTGAACATGCCTTTGCCATTTAACATATTTGAATGAAAATGAAATGCATATATATTGACATAATTTTCCATTGGTATCATGAAATGCATGAATATTTGATTTTTAATTAATTGGTATCATAATTATGGGAGGTAATCGTTAAAAATGCATTGATCATTGTTCAATTGGTAATAATTGGTATAAAACTTGAGAAATACTCTCTGCATGATTTCTACATTTTATGGCAAAAAGGGAAAAATGGTAATTGTACATATTTATAAATTTTCTAATCATCATTTGTTTATGCACATATTAATTGGTATCTCATTAGGACCTAATTTTTACTTGTCCACTTTTTGATTATGTCAAATGGGGGAGAAATCATTAGAAATGAGATTAAAACTTTTTTTACCCTCACCCTTGTATTAAGGGGGAGTAAATGTACTAATGTGTTTGTCTAAGTCTTATAGAGCTATTAGGAAAGCCAATCACACATTGAGGGGGAGCTTATCTTAAGGGGGAGCAAAATCATCAACATTTGGACTCTTAGAAACTCACAAGTTTTAAGGGGTTGCCATCATCAAAAATGGGGAGATTGTTAGTGATATAGTCGCATAATGGATTTTGATGATGCAACGAGAGTGAAGCCTTCGACGCGCAACAACGAGACAATACAAAAAGATGTCGAAGCACAACGGTGATGAAGAGCAAATAATGTGAAGACTTACACACATTGAAGAATTTATATAAAGTCTCAGCTTAGAGCTCTAATTGTAATGTGAATTGTTTATTCTAGTGCCTAAGATGAAGCATGCACATTCACTTAGATGCATTAATTTCATATATAAAATACTTTAAAACCCTCATATTTGCATTTATAGTACATAGATCGACATACAGGTCCCTTACCGGTATCCATACCGGTGAGATGCTCTGTTTTTCATGCTCACCGGAACCGGCATTGACCATACCGGTCATATATCGGTCACCATACCGGTGAACTTGTAGAATGAACACACACTGGAACCGACACAAACCAAACCGGTGTCCATACCAGTCTCATACCGGTGAGCCCAACAGCTAGTTCCTTTATTGGAACCGGCATGACACAAATCGGTCACCATATCGGTGACCATACCAGTCAAGCCCTTCACATTGCATACACACTGGAATCGGTGAGGACCATACCGGTCCTCATACCAGTTTGCATCCCGATCTAACGGTCAGAATCTTCAAACAGTAATAAATCCCTTGGAGACCGGCATACCGGTGTCAGAAAGGGCTGTTGGGGCTTGTCTTGTATTTTACTATAAATTGAGCCCCAATTCACTTTTGTTATGTGAGAGACAAGAGAAAACCTTCATAGTATTTCTTAGAGAGAAAAAACAAGAGTGTTTCATAAACCTTCATAATCATAAACACTCATACATCAAGCTCACACACACTACACGTTCATATACATTTATAGTGAGCTTAGATCACTTGGGTAAGCAACTCACACAATCTTCTTCATCTTTGTGAGTGCCCAAATGTGATTTACAACTTCTTATTTCAAAACACTTGTGATTAGTGAAATCTCATCGTTTGGGTAATTTGTAAAGGTCCGTGAGTGCGCCTACGAAGAAAACTCATTGTAGAGGTTTTTGAGTGAGCTTTGATCTAAAACTCAAAGTGTAAAGGTTCATGAGTGCGCCTACGAAGAAAACTCATTGTAGAGGTTTTTTAGTGAGTCTTGATCTAAAACTCAAAGTATAAAAGTTTAAAGTGAACCTTGTGTAAAACTCTTGGTTGCGAGTGAGCCACGGCAAAACTCGATTGATAATGAAAAACTTCAAGCTCGGCTTGGGGCAGTGGACATAGGCATTGTTGGCCGAACCACTATAAATCTCGGTGTCGTTTTCTCTATCCCTTAAACTCTTTACATATTACAAATTTTATTTATTACATGCTTATTGAATAGAAACTTGCATATAGGTAATTTAATCCAATAGAGAAAATTGACCTTAAGCTTAATTGGTAAATTAGCTTAAAATCGGCAAAGATTTTTAATTCCCCATATTTTAGCCATAACCCAATTCACCCCATGGGAATATGGAGTTGTTTGTCGCTATTGTTTATAGGTAATTTCAATTTTTGTATAGCAACAAATAATAATAATTAGCACCATATATTAAAACTATTATTATAAACACATTGAGTGAAATATTACCTTTATGTAATCTTCCCATTTGTCATCAGACCAATCAAATGTTTGAGTCATGTTATTGTAACCATGTCCTATTGTTGTCATCCTAGTCTAAGTAAGATATTATTTTTCATATAGTCCCATCCATTTTTAAGTTGTTTTTGAATTAAAATTCTTCCCTTTTTCTTACGTATTTCCTCTCCATTTCGAGCCCAAACACTTGGCTTTAATGCTCCTCTTACTCTAAATTCATGTTTCACCTCGTCAATCAATTGCTTTCTTTTTATAGGACCAGTCCAATTTACTCTACTGACTCCAACATTTTGAGCCATCTATAATCGAATAAAAGATATTACCATATGCAATTAAGTGTAAAAGACAACTGAAATTATATGGGAGGTATAGAACAGAATTCAAATTATTCGGAAAATTTATTATTTTATTCACTAATAAAATGCAAGGATTTGAGCACCAAACTAAAAATAGAATCACTGATTTTCACAAACTAATAATAGAATCATTGATTTTCACAAACTAAAAAACATATTCACTGATTCCTTTTTTTTTTAATCAAACTTTTATTTACAAACAATTACTCTGAGAGAAGACCACTTATACATTGTTAATATTAATAATTTAGTTTGTAGGCGAATAAAAGTTTGATAAGATTGCAAGACTTTTAACCTTTCAAAGAATAACGCAGTATGAGATCTATTCATTAAACACCAATTCCTGAAAAATTGGAACACTCCCCTGGAATTTATCAATGAGGGCCTGTACTGATGAATAATTCAGCAACGTTCGTTAATTGAGCTCTCTACTGGCGAATAGATCAAATTGAGCATTCATGCCTACATCATCTGGCGGTAGAATCAAACAAAACTCAACACTTATTAAATTAAAACGAGGGATTACTTGTGAACCGCCAAATAAATTCTCCCCCCCTACGTATATACGTTTCTTGGACATGATCAATCCGCCAATAGAGAGGTCCATGAATAATAAATTAATAAAATCCTATTAAACTATCAGAATATATAATCATTACCGGACAAGTTATTAAGCATATGGAAAATTTCCCTAAATTTATTATTGAAATATTTAGAAGTAACACATAAAAAAAAAAAAAAAAACAATAAATTTAAAGCTGAAAATGTTTAAGCACTAAAAGAGACAAAAAGAAAAATTCAAAAGTGATTATAGATTACTCAAAAATACGTTTAACAATAGTGATTCAGTTGTTATTATGCTTTTCACCGTTCAAAGAAAATGAAACCGTAAGGAAGAAAAATATTAAACAAATAAAAGACTAGGTTTTTTTAAAATAGGGGAAATACTATCTTAAATGATGATATTTTTATAAGATAATATTTAATTTTTGAAGACTTTTTTCCTATTGAGATAAAGTTAAGAAAATCATTTTTTCTATTAAATGATGTGTTGGTAGGATATGTGTTGTAAATCACTTTTTAACATGCATAATTCAAGAAAATTGAAAAATAAATATGCAATTGATTGAAACTTAGAAAAACCGGAAAAAGGTTGAAGATGATTAAAACTTGGTCCAGGTCGAGATAGATCTCTGTCCTTAAGAACTTATCAGCCTCGTCTCGGTGCTTTACGGATTTGTGGCTAATGTTCTCTCAGGATAACCCGGATTCCTCTTGTTCAAGGGGTACACCTTAACAAGATCTCGAACTGAAGAAATGGAGGAACTCCCTCTACTCAAACAATATGAAACTCAACAAATGGATGATTTTCGGATGGATTTTCCAGTGAGTAAAATGAATATAGAAGCCCCCTTATAAATGCATGGAAGGGTGCCAAAAGGACACCCTTTGGGTTGGGGGTGTAGCCCTCCAAGGTTTATACCCCTCCCATGCAAGTTCTATCCACATGGAGGACATGTCCCTCCTCCATCCATACTACACTATTAGAAGAATTTTCTACAATACCCCACAATTCTTCAAATATTCATGCAAACACTTGAGAGAGTTTTCGTGAACTAAAGCCGCATCGAAATAGGTAGCTTTCGCCTTGAATCTTTCCAAGTGAATGACAATCGGATTTACTTGGCAAACCAGTGACCCATAGTCTTGAACTGTTCTGCCGTTGGTGTAAACCAAGAAAACTGCCAACACACAGCTTTACTTCGAATATTTCCCGTTCTACGGTTGTGTTCATTTTGGCCCGGAACAACGATCCTGGATACATCAAGTACTTTAGGGTAACCCGCCTTCAAAAGTTCCCATGGAAGCGGCCTCACTTCTTACTTGAAATAGGTGATCTACTATGAAGAGGTAATATGTCTTTACCCCCATTAGGACTCATCTCCTAATGTAGTGATCATTAAAAGCCTTAGCTTATCCTAACCATGACAGACAGCACTCAGCGTCATTATCGGAATGGGAAAGAGTACAAAACTCTTCAGTGCTTGTTTTGAATTGCACAAAGTTTCTGTTGTCCCTTTTGAACTTAGATCTTAGGATCTCCAGTCAGGTAGGTTGGGTTTCCACAGTGACAATTCTTATATTATAGGCTTCAAACCCATTCCCCTCGATGACTTCTCAACTTGCTCTCGAGGTAAACCTTTAGTTAGTGGATCCGCTAGGTTTTACTTCGACTTAACATAATCGATCGATATTATGCCACTTTGACCGGCGTAAACACACACGTATAACGCAAGCGTACGTATCGTTCAAGTAGTATAAAAAGTATCGATCCCACGAGGACTTAATACCTAATCTATTAATTTTATGAGGTCAAATGATTACTAGTCTAACATGTTGATTGATTGATTTGAAATGGTGATGATTCTAAATTTAAAAACAAGTAAATAAAATTGCACAAAAGTAGGTCTAAGAAAATTCAATATTAAAAACTATCTAGGGTTGTGAATCTTTCTAATATCTTTTAAAAGATGAAGTGGTTATTTCATGGTTGTGTAATAAATCGGTTTACTAACCTGGAACCCTAAATTATGCAAAAGCCTATGTCGATGGTCAGACGTAAATACCCAGTTTAACCCAATTGAACCATATGTATATGTCAACCAAATTATCTAGATTCATTAAGTTTAAGTTCCAAATATGGCTGCCCCCGCCCGACAGGTATATGTCTATTCTGTAAGGAAATCTATTAAAGGGTTATCTATCCTCAAGGAAGATCGTGGGCTATTAAGTCTAAGGCTGAAACCTAAAATTCCTTTGTCAAGTTTATTTTAGATTTACCACATCAATCTTATTGGTGATCAGAGAACAAGAAGCATTAAGCTTAAGACTTAATAAGTAAACCTTAAATTATCCAAATTATAAAATAACCCCTTATAAACCGGTGATATTAGAATTCATCACAACCCCAAATAACTAACTTAGTTACGACACATAACTAGGGCTACTAAAAACTTAAAAGTAAAAGACATAAAGTAAAAATGTTGAAAATTAATTGCGGTAAAGTAAAAGCTGAAAAGTAAATTACAATAAAATAAAATGCTAAGGTAAAATGATCAACTTTTACTATCTACTATTTAGATATCTCCCTTAATATAATATATTAACTTGTGATTATTTTACCAACCGTCCATATAGGCGGTAACCTGATTAAGTCAAATTAAGTCCAACCAGCCATAAAGGCGGAACCAAAATAAACCTGCCATATAGGCGGTAAGAAAATTTAATTACCAACCGGCCAATCTGGTGGTATCCTTGATTAGTCAGGTTTAAACCAGATTAAAATGAATTACCAACCGACCAATATAGCGGTATCGTTTTTAAGTCAAATTTTAAATAGTGAATATATTATATTTAAGGGAGATTAATCTAAATAGAAATAGTAAAAGAATTACCTTTCACCATAGCAGAGGAAGTTACTTCCTCATGGTGAATAGTAAAAACTGTAAGAAGTAAAGAAAGTAAATTACTATTATTACAGAACGTAATTAAAATTATAACAAAACTAAAATTTAAATCAGAAAAATTAGAGAGGAAAGTACATCTGAAACTGAAGGTGATAAGGTGATAAGGTGATTGTCGGCGTGGCAGCTTCTGGTACGTCGCGTGGGATTCTGGATAAGGTGATAAGGTGACACGTGGCAAGGCGGCTGGGAGATCAATGATTGCGACACGTGGTGACTCGTGATTGGATGATTTGAGATTCTTATATGCCATAAGTCAATTCGGATAAATGAGTCAATAATTGAGCTGACTCGGCGCTGACGTGGTGATGACGTGGCACTTACATGGCGACACATGGCGATGGCGATTGTCGGCACCATAGAGTTGCAACATGTGGCACGCTGTGATTGGTTGATGATGACGTGGCGATGATGTGGCATGTTGACTCGGTCAACTGGTGATGTGGATGATGACATGGCAGACACGTGGAGTAACATGTGGCACATTACACGTTAGCAGATCGGCTGTGATGGTGACACATGGCACGGCGCACGTTAGCAAAGTCAAACTTCTCAGATACTGACTTGTGGACCCGGCGCACGTTAGCAAGTCTTGGTGCATGTTAGGCGTCACGACGCCAAAGGCTTGCGCGTCGCGATGCGCCAAAATTACCAAAATGTCATTTTTCCAATTTTCACTGTTTTGGCTCCAAATCACCTCCAGAGAGTCCTGAAACTTATTTATCTACAAAATAACACAAAACACATCAAAATATTCACAAAACTCAAGAAACTATACAAAATATTAGGTTAAATGAATGGGAAATAGTGATATAATTACCACTCATCACCCCCAAAAACCTAACATTTTACTTGTCCTCGAGCAAAACATAGAGTAAAATAACATAAACATCTTTAAAATAAATTTAACTAAGCCACTTTCGTAGGGATCACGGTTGCATTTAGCGTATGCAACAAGCCTTAAACCCCTAGGTGTCCCTAGTGGACGAGTTGTAGTCTCGTGAGGGTTTACAGCAATGATACCCACAAACATTTTACAAAAGTAAAAATGTAGTGAAACTAATGCACACAAAAGCGAAAAGAGAATAAAGAAGTTAGTGACTAATCAAGTGAAACTTCTACTCCAAATTACTAGTTGTTTTCTTTTTTCTAAATTACTGAATAAGTAAATTCTCCGATTATATTTACCATTCTCCATATACACAGCCAACAAAATATTAATCAACTCATTTTTGCCCACAACAGTCTCAAGTGCAGTTGATAAGAGAGTAATATTTTTTTCCTAAAGTTTTATCGGAATTCACACATTTTTGTAGTAATGGAATAATTTTTCTCATTTTCCTAATTTTTTCTTTGATTTTTGATTTTTTTTTATTATATATATAAATATCTTCCATCTATGTAGCGAGTGTTGGGTCGTGGCTCCCAAACCAATTGGCTTTAGGGCACCAGGTGTTAAGACACCCCTACAGACTTAATTACTCAGACTTCAGATATAATATTTTTGCAACATCTTGATTCATGTAGCGAGCTTTGGGCCAGTGACTCCCAAACCAGTTGGCTTTAGGGCACTAGGTGTTAAAACACCCTTACAAACTTAAAACTCGGATCTCAGACCTTTTTTTTTTTTTTTACTCCATCACTTTTTGAGATGCTTCCTCAAATTAAACTAGAGCACTGAATATTACAAACTTTTCAATTATAACTCATGTCCTTATGTTATCATGCATGTTGATAATACCTGCCAACTGAGCATATGAAGATCCATTTTAATCAGTTTTATGGAGAATTCACAAATTAAATAATTCAAAAGGAAACAACAAAAATTAACTTGTTTCAAAAATGGTTTGAGATATGTCTCAGGAGTGAAAACTCCTTACTCAGCTATCTCTTACCAATTTCATATTTTTAGTCAAAATAAAAACACAAAACACAAAATATTTTAGTAATTTTTGAAAAATTTTCAATTTTTTCGAAAAATTTTGGACTAAAAATAAAAAAAAAACTACACAAAACTAAAAACAAGGTACTGATAAACTATTTCTCTCCCCCAAACCTAAATGAGACATTGTCCCCAATGTCTTAAACAGTAGAAGAAGAGTTTAGAAGATAATATCTGGTTAGCTGAAATTCTACAGGAAATTAAAGGTTAAGATCTAGATTAATCCGACGCCTCTTACCACGATCGTTCTGGACCAATTTATCTTTGAAATGATAGGGTCAACTTGTGGTTCATAGGCTAAGAGTTGGTCTATTAGATCCGGAGCAGTTCTGGCAGTGTGAAGATGAATTCTTTTAAAGGTTTTGACACGAACCCATTTCTCCAAAAATCATCAAGAAACAGACAAAGAAAATCATAAAATCCTTCAACGTTGTACAGTCCAAGCGGTTTCTGTTGTATGTTGAGGTTCGCCCAAGATAACACTGTAAAAATTTCCTCCAATGTACCCAAGCCACCTGGCAAAGCAATAAAAATATCAGCACAGTTAATCATTTCTACCAATCGTTCAGACATACCTGGCACGATCAGTTCATCTCCGTTTGATGGTCCAATAAGATTTGCCTCCGCCAAGGGTTTTGGAATGATTCCCAAAACGTGACTGCCTCCTTCCTGTATGACCTTTGAAACGATCCTCATTAGTCCAAGATTGCCTCTGCTTAAATATACTAAGTGCATATTCCTTGCAGCTAAGACTCAACCCAATTCCTGTGTTGCT
>SKCR01024342.1:0-280341 GCA_019454045.1 Zanthoxylum bungeanum
TGAAAGAAAAGTTCACAAGAAAAAAAAAAGAGACAAAGAAGAAACAAATATATATATCATACCATATTGATCATAGAAAAGTAATTACAAAGCTTAATTGAGATATCTAGGTTGGTTTGACCCATCGATCCCAATTTTTAAACGAAATCATTAAGTTGGCTTACCTAGGAATAAAGCTGTGAATGAACCTTTCCACACACACAGTAAGTCAGGCTTATATGATTTATTCAAAGACTTGGATTTGAGTTACGTTGAGTACTTTGAAGTTCTTTGATTTCATTGCTAGACATCATTTGAGGACAATAATATGTATAACTATTGGGACTATTTCATTTTATTTTTGTATTTTTATATGTTTTGAATGACGTTTATGGGTGTCGTCGCTGTAAGCTCTCATGAGACTATAACTCGTCCACTAGGGACACCTATGGGCTTAAAGGCTTATTGCATACACTAAATGCAATCATGATCCCTACGAAAGTGGATTAGATAGTTTCATTTATTTAGTTTAGTTCTTATTTTATGCTTGAATTGCTAGGGACTAGTAATAAGATGGTTGAGGGTTGTGATAAGTGCACGAAAGTGTACTTTGAACATTGCTAACTCGACTTAATTATCTTGTATTTAATCTTAATTAGAGTTTATTTTATGCTTTGTTATTAAGGTGCAATGGAACAAGAAGATTGGAGCAATTACACATATTTCGGGACCATACGGATGCATCAGAAGCACGCGGGAAGAGTGGAAATGAAGAAAGCACGAAACCAGAATTCTTCCCCCTGCCACGCGTCGCGAAGCGCCCCAGAAACAATGTCCAGCCAAAGTGGCTGAGAGTTGGGCACCGCGGCGCCCAAAGATCAGCACCGCGGTGCCCCGAAACACCATAAAACCCTAATTTTGATGTGTTTGACGCGTATAATGACTCCGAGGCTTTTCTATATAAACCCAACTTCGTCCAAACCCTAGAAGAGGAGAAAAAAAGAGGAAAAACTCAGAAACAAGAACCAAAAACATAAAATCAATAGACAAGAACGAAGAACTTGAAGCCAATGATGATGTTTCTCCGATCTATCAACGCTGTTTCTTTCTTCTGCATGGAGAACTAATCTCTTAAAGCCAAGCTAAGGATGAACTCTTGTATTCAACTCTTTTATTCTTGTTATTGATTCTGGGATGAACTTATTTTCTTAATACAATTGATAAACTTATTATTCTCTTTATATTTTGATTATATGAATCAAGAAACTATATTTTGTCAATTTACATATAGATTCAGTCATGCTTTTTCTATGTGTGGTTTGTGAAATCAGTTGTGACTGGTCAAGGTTGTTTTATGAGTTAATCTTTTGCTGTAATATTGCTTGAGAGTATATTGTCGTCGTTAGATAAGTTGCAACGATAGCCTTGTGTGTTGTTAATATAGAGAAGATAATTTATCAATTACCTTAGAACTTAACATGTGTCGAATTGAATATCCTCCAATTGTTGGTTTGGGACGTGAAACCCTTAATTGCGTAATAAAAAGAATCAATAGCTGAATATAAGAACTTGGTACAAAAGTGATTCCTGACGCTTTGCCATCTCTCTCTACTGAAAATCCTGTAACTTTTCATAATCTTTAGTTTAAATTGCAAATTTAATATTTTCTTTAATAAAGTTATTGCTAAACGTTTTTGCTTGAGTAAATTAGTTCATGTGACCATCTCTCTGAGGGATCGACACCCAAGCTTTACTACGATAACCGCAAGTAATATTTCGGCATAATCAACTCACATGTGATTCCTAATAGTTGGAAGTACACACCACCGTCAATAGGAATCTCCTCGAGTCGAATAGCATATGTAATCCTTTGACTACATGATAATATTGATTTTGTGTGAGATATTCCACACTTTGATGCCATATATGTCAGAAACCTTTCATGGTATGGCCTCTAGATGTTCGTTGGGTATGGACTAATGCACTCGGTAATCAAGTACGAAACAAGATAGGATCTGTCGGCCCGTATATGTACCATAAGGGATTTAGGTATCCATGTAAGTAAAGTCACGATTCTTAAAGCTTTGGCCAGAGTCGATCACCTAGGGTGGATCACATCAGTTATGAAGAATCCTGGACATGTCGACATGAGATGTGCACTTTGAAAACTTGAAGGTGTATTCTATATTTCCTAAGCATAACTCAGATAGCCTACGACGAAGGGATTTTTAAACATATGTTATGACCTTGACTTGTATAGTGCAAAAAGGTCGTTCGTGTTCTTCACGAATTCGGAGGTGGCAGAATTGCGTACATATTAGCTAGGCTTATATGATGAACATGTCTGAACTTAGAGAGTCCCAATATGAAGTATACTTGTTAAGCACTTGGGTAACCGATTAATTTTGATAAAAGATAATATTCGATATTATAATTATCAACCAAGATAATCAACTGTTGTTGGATAAAATTGATTATTTACTTTGACCTAATTGGATTAATTCAATAATTACATAAAGGCTTAATTATAAAATCATAATTGTCTCTACTATTTGAGGATACTATGGTAATTGTAAGTATGTAATAATTTGTGGTTTTGGTTTGATTTAATTAGATTAAATCAAATGGTAAATATTGAACTAATCCATTTCCTAATCATTGTCTTGATTTAATTGAATTAAATCAAAGTGGTAGACAATGGAGAGTAGTCACACCTAATTATACATATTTGGACAAATTAGATTAACCCACATAAAATTTGATTAGAACTTTTATTGATTAAAAATTGCCTAAGTTTTGCTATAAATAGCAAGCTTTAGGAAGATTTTAATTAAGTTTGAGAAAGGTAAGTACAAGCAATTCTTGGAGAAATTTGCCTAAGTTAAAGAAGTGTTTAGAGATGCTTTGTGAGGTATCTACAACATTTCATCTAGGAGAAATCAATATTGGATCTTGGAGTGAAGCTTTCTAGCATTGGAATCAAGATTGGATCTTAAAGTCAAGCTTGCAACACTTTGGAAGTTCTCCCGTCATTTCAATAAAGAGAAGGAGATTGGATCTTTGCATCAAGTTTGCTAGGTAAGTTTGAACTTCTTTTAAATTATATTCTTCATTAGTGAGTTTTTCATTAGTGAAACATATAATGATGAATTATGTATTGAATGCATGATTACATAACTTAATGTTGAAAAAAGGCTAATAGATTGTGTTAGGATGCTTTGGAAGTATAAACACAATATGCTTGTTAATTAGGTCCAAGATGTTCCTGTTGGACATGAAATAATTAATAAGAGTTTGGAACTCTAGATTAAAGCTTAGAGCTATGGCTACCATTCTAAAATCACTTGACCACTTTTGGGTGAACTAGAATTGTTCACGGACATTTCATAGTGGGATTCTATATTGGTTTATGTTTTGATTCAAATAAATACATATATGTTTTTAGAATGCATGTATGTTAGTTGTATAAAATGTGTTGTGGTTTATTTTGAAGTTAAAATTGGTTTTAAGATGTATTAAAATGATAGGAGAAAATTGGAAGTGTTTAGGATTGATTTGAAGGTTGAAATTGCTCGCTGCCCTAGTGAGCGTCTCGACTCTGACCCTCCAGCATCGCGACACTAAGCATCAGTTGAAGGCATGGGTAAATGACGGGCTATGCATCAATTGGGGAATGATCAAGAGCTATTCAAATGATGGGACCATTCCTCTAGGTTAAATGAACTTGAGCCCAGATGAATATTGCAAGGTGGTTCCGGCCATTCAACCTCTTTCTGAGGGGAAATTTTCCTGAAAAGTCATGGATTACCATCATTGAAAGAAATCTTCATTGGTGCTAGGGTGGCTTCTAAATCGAAGAAATGAGGATCGGGAAGCTCAAAGACATCTCCAGAGCCCAAAAAGAAAAAGAGCATCGCTCCGAAGAGGGAAAAGAGGAACGGTAAAGGTTCCTCAACCTTCCCCTATCCATCTAGATATTGAGGGAGATACCGTTGAAAGAAATCTTGATAGGTGAAAACTTATAGAAATATAATTGGACTTATTATTTTTTCTAAATATAATACATTCATTTTTCCTTTGTAGAGACTCGGGAGGAAAAAGCAAAGAGCCAATTAATTGTCAGAATGGAGGAAATAAAAAAGTCAAGGGAAGAACTATCTAAGGCAACACATTCCCTCCCCATAGTGTCGATTGCAATTCCTTTTCTTTTGAACCTGAAGATCTCATCGTTGCAAAATCTTTTCTTTTTACATACTATATGATTATTAAAAAGTGACAGCCTTGTTGAGCTTCCTCCCTTCATCAGTAATATTTTGTATCGATGGTATAAACGCCAAAAACGTATTACTCTCAGGATCGAAACCATTACTCCAGAATGGTCGGATGACTATTCGCTCATTTACCACCCAATTCATCTTATTAGAATCATACCATCACGTCAGCTCACTGATTGGAGACTAATTAGTTGGCCATCCAGATTGAATCTTAGAGTTTACTATGAATACGATGATATTTTCCCAGAAGAGATTACTTTCCATCATTCCAGTGATCTTAGAGCTCTCTCCGCACACTCAGTCCTTTGAAGTCTAGAAAGCAATATCGAAGATAGAGCTTGGCAACTCTTCACTACTATCAAAGAGTCATCTAGAAGTATCGTCCAGGGCTACAATAAAATCAAGTTTCCTAACAGTCTCAAAATCCAAATCATGGACAGTCTCATTCCCATGTCTATACGTGCGAAACATCAATGGGAAGGTCATCAATTCGAAGATGATACTGTCCTTGCAACATAACCAAGTTGTTATATTCCATAATGTGATCTTAACTGATATATTTTATTATTTTGTTGGCATTATTGCCTATGTTTGCTTATACATGAGTGTCAACAAAGTCTTCTTTTTCCTTTCTCGAACACCAAAGTTCTAATATCTTGGACCTACTGACTCACAACGATGTTATAACTGCGACATGAGGGTCATATTAGGTACAACCATAGAAATGACGTCAGATACAGCTACAGGAATAGCGATGGAGGCAACTGTCGAAACTAATGGAGGTATAGGTCTAGAACCCTCATTATCCTCAACAATCGGTGGAATACCAGATAAAGCTATATAAAATTCAAGATCTATCGACTAAGTGTGAGGTCTCTCTATACTTTTACTCGACATTCTCAAGCATCGTCAAACTATCCCTCTACCACGTTGAGTACTAGTACCACGGCCACGTCCAGACATTTTACTACGGACACAAAACTACCCTTTTAATACTCTTATCTAATGCAATGTGTCTACAGAACCTAAATCCTAAGCTCTGATACCAAATTTGTCACGACCCCCTCCATAGAGCGGGCCCAACCCTAGAAAGAGGTTCGAAGACTTCTTTAGCTCGAGCATTCTATATGTCAAACAAAATATTAGAATACACAATTATTATATCATAAATTACAAATCCATGAATTGTACACAATTTTTATGGTTTACAACACAAGTCTTAAAAATATGCAAATGATGACACAAATGTCTGGACCAACACGAAAATACAATTGTGGCACGTGGATCAAATCTGGTACTGCTACTGATGTGCTGGCGGACTACCTGGAATTTTTGGGAAAATGGGAGTGAGCTTAAAAAGCTCAACAAGTAAAACACTCATATTATCAACAAGATCTCACCAATAAAATAGGGATATATATATATATATAATATGAAAATAGCATATACTATAATATCATCTCAACAATCATCCCACAACAATACAAACATCCATCAATCATGGTTGCTAATCCGGGTCCAGTATAATAGTGGATTGAAACCAATAGTAGAGTACCTCATCACAACTCCCAAGGTTTCCCACCATATCAAAACCAATGGGAGAGTACCTCATCACAACTCCCAAGGTTTTCCATAATATCATCTCGCTTAATGTATCATCATATCTCATCTCATCTCCGACCACTATCATACAAAACCCGGCAGCATAACTCAACAACATACATCATCCAGTACAATCACATCTCGCATCCAATCTATCAATCTCATCTCAATAATCATGAATTCATTTTTCTCATGCTTTCAATTAACCAATGTTTATATATCCATATATATATATATATATATATAATTATAATTATACCAACACATTTATATAGACTTTCACTACAACCATCAATCAACAAACAATTATGTTAAGGGAATCAACGTGCCTTGTACTTACCTCTATCCACGTAAAGTCATTAATATGAATATATCCTCGCTAAGAATCTGAAAAATTTAAAATTACGATAAGGTCCCTCAATTTATCCAAAATTATGATATTACCCCTAAACTTTCTAAATTTCCATTTTAGCCCCTAAACTTTTCTATTATGTCCAAATAGTCCTAAAACTCTTAAATATTACTATTTAACCTCTAAGAACTAGAATTTATAATTTTACCCTCTTAATCATGCAAATATACAATTAAGTACAAAACTTTCAAATTCTATCATTTACACTCCCAAAACGGTATTAATCACATACCGAGCTCCAACGACCTCCAAATCTCACAACGAAAGAGTCACTAGTCAGCAAACATCTCAATGATCACGATGACGGTGGTGGTAGGGGCTGAAACACGTCGGTTATCGACGATCGATTAAACACCGATAACAACCGTATTTTGCTCGTTTCTCAACCATCGAAAGTCCGATTTGGACAAATGAGGTGTCCAACTCGCGTATCTCGACGAGGGAAAAATTCTGGTCCGAGAGGTGTCATACAGCACGGCGGTGCATGAAGCGCGTGGGCAGCAAGTCACCGGTGCGTGGCCAGCGCGTGGGGGCGCGTCCGGTGGTGGATTGATGGCAGTTCGGTGGCAGTGGATTCGTCTCGACGAGGGGATGCTCCAGATATGGTCGCTTTTCGAAAACATAGATCGAACGATGTTGAAAACTTCATTTCTCTCTATGTCCATGTATTTCTCTCTATTCTAGATAATCATCTCTCATGCTCTGGTTTCTCTCTCTAAACTCTAAGAAATCGCTCTCTAAACTCTCTGGAATTACTCTCAAACTCCTCTGGGATTGTCTCAACACACCTCACCCTCCTCTCTCTAAATCATAACTCAAAATTCTTCTTGCATGGCCATGAGAAGTATTGTTCCCATAACCAAATACATGCAAAGTTTCGTCTCTCTCTCTATCCTCATCAGTAAATCCTTAGCAGATTTTATTGCAGCATAAATGATACTGAAGAATGAGTAGAGAAGATTGTTCCTCATTGATCCATGAAAACGACACGATTTTCTCAAAACAACATGATATTCTTAACATGCTAAAGAATCCATCCACTTGATTTAGTTGGTCAAGAACACTTTAAACCAAGCCATGAAGAAGAATGTGAGTGCCTGCTCGGTAGACATTCCAACTAGTGAAGTTTAGTGGTTAGAATGATTGAAATGGTATGGTTGAATAATTTTGTTTGGTTGTAATGATTTGTAGACATGGAATATGCTTTTAGGTAATATAATAACATTGTGGTGTTTTGGTTAGGTATGAATGTGATAAGGAGAGAAAGAAAAATAATAAAAAAAAATGAGGTATTACAATCTACCCACCTTACAAAAATTTTATCCTCGAAATTTCTCATTTCTCAAAAAACTCTGGGTATTTCTCCCTCATATTCTGTTCCACTTCCCAAGTCGCATCCAGAATGTGATGATTAAACCACATGACATTCGCAAGAAGAATACATCTAGATCTCAGCTCTTGAACCTTAAGGTCTACGATCGTCACAGGCTTTTCTTCATAAGGGAGGTTCTCGCTTAACTCCATCGGTTGACTCTCCAAAATGTGAGAAGGGTTTGGTACAAATTTCTTTAGTACAGGTATATAAAACACTTTATGAATCCTTTCTAATTCCAGTGGTAATGCCAGACGATATGGAGTCATGCCGATACTAGTCTGAAAGCTATGGTAGTAGGTGAACTCGATTAGTCGTAAATGCTCATCCCAACTCCTAGTGAATGTCAAAACACACGATCTCAACAAATCTTCTAGCGTCTGAATAGTCCACTGTGACTGACCGTCGGTCTGAGGTGCTCGTAGAAATCTTTGATCTTATAGTCTTCAAGAAATTCTACCGAAAATGAGAAGTAAATCCGACAACTCTATCTGATACAATCAATAAGGATACATCATGTAATCGTAAAATCTACTCCACAAATAATTTCGCTAGTCTCTCAGGTTGCCATATAACTAGAATCGCTAGAAAATGAGCAAATCTAGATAATCGATTCACTACTACCTAAATTGCATCATAACCCTACTGTGTCCTCGGTAGCCCTACTACAAAATCTATCGCGATATTTTCCCATGGCCACTCAGGTATAGGTAAAGGCTAGAGTAATCCGGCTAGATGTTGATGTTCTGCTTTAACCTACTGACAAACCAAACACCGAGATACAAACTCTGAAATCTCTCTCTTCATTCCCGACCACCAATAAGTCTTCTTTAGATTTTGATACATCTTGGTGCTCTCAGAATTCATATAATAAGGATCATCGTGTACCTCATCCAAGATCTCCTACTTGACCGTTCCAGTAGGTGGTATCACAACTATATCACTAATAATTATATATTCTTTAAACTCAATCTAAAAGTAGCAGTCTCATTCCTCACAATCTCTACTCTCCATCTTTTTTAACCTCGTGCCATAACTTACAAACCAGCTATCCCATCTCCTAAAGAAAAGGCTCCATCTAGGGTCCTGCACAGACAACAGCTACAAATAGCTTTTAGCAGTTTACGTAAAATCCACCACCTTAAGATTCCCACTACTGAAAATAGGATTTGCAGGTCCCTCACATTTCTATTTTACATCTTGTCACCGCGACAATTATTATCCTTTCCAATTATGCATGGATACTGTGAAAGTGTCTTTTCACGAAGAAATTATTGTTATCTCTTCCTATAAAAGATACTTGAGTTCTTAAGGAATTACTCAAAACTTCTTCCATGGCATCCTCCTCTACCAATCCTAACCCCTATTCAAAGTCAGCCAGAGCTAAGATGATATACCAAAAGCTTTGTAAATGACCAGTCACTGATCAAGCAATTATAGATTCTAAATATGTTCGAGACCTTTGGAGAGATATATACGATTGTCTCAATGAAGCTCAATCCGCTCTTTTGCCTAAAGAGATTGTAATGGATATCGTGGAAAGAGTTCCTACAAACTTCATGAGGTGGTGTTTCATTCTTAGAACCATATGGAATGGAAAAACAGATGGTTTAATCCAATACAAAAATAATTCTGCGATTGTTCACTGTGGATATCATAGATTCCATTCCACAGTTTTCATCAACAGTCATGATTTCTTCAATCATTGCCAGTGGAGTCTTGGAGTGAAGCTTTCTAGCATTAGAATCAAGTTTGGATCTTAAAGTCAAGTTTGCAACACTTTGGAAGTTCTCCCGTCATTTCAATAAAGAGAAGGAGATTGGATCTTTGCATCAAGTTTGCTAGGTAAGTTTGAACTTATTTTAAGTTATATTCTTCATTAGTGAGTTTTTCATTAGTGAAACATATAGTGATGAATTATGTATTGAATGCATGATTACATAACTTAATGTTGAAATAAGGCTAATAGATTGTGTTAGGATACTTTGGAAGAATAAACACAATATGCTTGTTAATTAGGTCAAAGATGTTCATGTTGGACATGAAATAATTAATAAGAGTTTGGAACTCTAGATTAAATCTTAGAGCTATGGCTACCATTCTAGAATCACTTGACCACCTTTAGGTGAACTAGAATTGTTCACGAGACATTTCATAGTGGGATTCTATATTGGTTTATGTTTTGATTCAAATAAATACATATATGTTTTTAAAATGCATGTATGTTAGTTGTATAACATGTGTTATGGTTGATTTTGAAGTTAAAATTGGTGTTAAGATGTATTGAAATGATAGGAGAAAATTGGAAGTGTTTAGGATTGATTTGAAGGTTGAAATTGCTCACTGCCCTAGTGAGCGTCTCGACTCTGACCCTCCAGCATCGCGACACTAAGCATCAGTTGAAGGCATGGGTAAATGACGGGCCATGCATCAATTGGGGAATGGTCAAGAGCTATTCAAATGATGAGACCATTCCTCCAGGTTAAATGAACTGGAGCTCAGATGAATATTGCAAGGTGGTTCCGGCCATTCAACCTCTTTCTGAGGGGAAATTTTCCTGAAAAGTCATGGATTACCATCATTGGAAGAAATCTTCATAGTTGCTAGGGTGGCTTCTAAATTGAAGAAATGAGGATCGGGAAGCTCAAAGACATATTCGGAGCCCAAAAAGAAAAAGAGCATCGATCCGAAGAGGGAAAAATGGAACGATAAAGGTTCCTCAACCTTCCCATATCCATCTATATATCGAGGGAGATACCGTTGAAGGAAATCTTGATAGGTGAAAACTTATAGAAATATAATTGGACTTATTAATTTTTCTAAATATAATACATTCCTTTTTCCTTTGTAGAGACTCGGGAGGAAAAAGCAAAGAGCCAGTTAATTGTCAGAAGGGAGGAAATAAAAAAGTCAAGGGAAGAACTATCTAAGGCAACACATTCCCTCCCCATAGTGCCGATTGTAATTCCTTTTCTTTTTAACCTGAAGATCTCATCGTTGCAAAACCTTTTCTTTTTACACACTATATGATTATTAAAAAGTGATTCCTGTAATGACCCCCTCCCGAGAGCGGGTCCAACCCTAGAAAGAGGTTCACGAACTTCTTTAGCTCAAGCAATCTATATTTCAAACCAACCATTTAAATACACACAATTATTACATCATAAATTACAAATCCATGAATAGTACATAATTATTTTGGTTTAAAACACAAGTATTAAAAATATGCAAATGATGACACAAATGTATTACTCTCTGGATCGGTTTCCTAAATAGATTTATTCTTGGACCGAGTCCAATCCATCCCAACTATCCTGGTATCTCAGAAGCCAGCCTTGTTGAGCATCCTCCCTTCATCAGTAATATTTTGTATCGATGGTATAAACGCAAAAAATGTATTACTCTCTGGATCGAAACCATTACTCCAGAATGGTCGGATGACTATTCTCTCATTTACCACCCAATTCATCTTATTAGAATCATACCATCACGTCAGCTCACTGATTGGAGACTCATTAGTTGGCCATCCAGACTGAAGCTTAGAGTTTACCATGAATACGATGATATTTTCCCAGAAGAGATTACTTTCCATCATTCTAGTGATCTTAGAGCTCTCTCCACAGACTCAGTCCGTCGAAGTGTAGAAAGCAATACCGAGGATAGAGCTTGGCAACTCTTCACTACTATCGAAGAGTCATCTAGAAGTATCGTCCAGGGCTACAATAAAATCAAGTTTCCTGACAGTCCCGAAATCCAAATCATCGACAGTCTCATTCTCATATCTCTACGTGTGAAACGTCAATGGGAAGATCATCAATTCGAAGATGATCCTGTCCTTGTAACGCAACCAAGTTGTTATATTCCATAATGTGATCTTAACTAATATATTTTATTATTTTATTATCATTATTCCTATGTTTGCTTATACATGAGTGTCAAAAAAGTCTTCTTTCTCCTTTCTCGAACACCAAAGTTCTAATATATTCGACCTACTGACTCACGACGATGTTATAACTGCGCAATAAGGGTCATATTAGGTACAACCTTTACTGGAGGTATAGGTCTAGAACCCTCATTATCCTCAACAATCGGTGGAATACCAGATAAAACTATACCTAATTCAAGATCTATCGAGTAAGTGTGAGGTCTCTCTATACTTTTACTCGACATTCTCACGCATCGTCAAACTATCCCTCTCCCACATTGAGTACTAGTACCACGGCCACGTCCAGACATTTTACTACGGACACAAAACTACCATTTTAATACCCTCATCTAATGCAATGTGTCTACAGAACCTAAATCCTAAGCTCTGATACCAAATTTGTCACGACCCACTCCCTAGAGCGGGCCCAACCCTAGAAAGAGGTTCTCAGACTTCTTTAGCTCGAGCATTCTATATGTCAAACCAACTATTAAAACCACTCGCTAGAAAATGAGCAAATCTAGACAATCAATTCACTACTACCTAAATTGCATCATAACCTTACTGTGTCCTCGGTAGCCCTACTACAAAATCTATCGCGATATTTTCCCATGGCCACTCAGGTATAGGTAAAGGTTAGAGTAATCCGGCTGGATGTTGATGTTCTGCAATTATAGATTCTAAATATGTTCGAGTCATTTGGAGAGATATATACGATTGTCTCAATGAAGCTCCATCCGCTCTTTTGCCTAAAGAGATTGCAATGGATATCGTGGCAAGAGCTACTACAAACTTCATGAGGTGGTGTTTCATTCTTAGAACCATATGGAATGGAAAAACAGATGGTTTAATCCAATACAAAAATAATTCTGCGATTGTTCATTGTGGATATCACAGATTCCATTCCACAGTTTTCATCAACAGTCATGATTTCTTCAATCATTGCCAGTGGAGTCTCGGCACCTTGTTTGAACTCGGTTTCCAAAATGGATTTATTCTTGGACCAAGTCCAATCCATCCCAACTATCCTAGTATCTCAGAAGCCAGCCTTGTTGAGCTTCCGCCCTTCATCAGTAATATTTTGTATCGATGGTATAAACGCCGAAAAAGTATTACTCTCTGGATCAGAACCATTACTCCAGAACAGTCGGATGACTATTCGCTCATTTACTACCCAATTCATCTTATTAGAATCATACTATCACGTCAGCTCACTGATTGGAGACTCATTAGTTGGCCATCCAGAATGAAGCTTAGAGTTTACTATGAATACAATGATATTTTCCCAGAAGAGATTACTTTCCATCATTCCAGTGATCTTAGAGCTCTCTTCGCAGACTCAGTCCGTCGAAGTCTAGAAAGCAATACCGAGGATAGAGCTTGGCAACTCATCACTACTATCGAAGAGTCATCTAGAAGTATCGTCCGGGGCTACAATAAAATCAAGTTTTCTGATAGTCTCGAAATCCAAATCATCGACAGTCTCATTCCCATGTCTCTACGTGCGAAACATCAATGGGAAGATCATCAATTCGAAGATGATCATGTCCTTGCAATGCAATCAAGTTGTTATATTCCATAATGTGATCTTAACTAATATATTTTATTATTTTTTTGGCATTATTGCCTATGTTTGCTTATACATGAGTGTCAACAAAGTCTTCTTTCTCCTTTCTCCAACACCAAAGTTCTAATATCTTCGACCTACTGACTCACAACGATGTTATAACTGCGACAGGAGGGTCATTTTAGGTACAATCGTAGAAATCACGTCAGGTACAACTACAGGAATAGTGATGGGGGCAACTGTCGAAATTACTGGAGGTATAGGTCTAGAACCCTCATTATCCTCAACAATCGGCGGAATACCAGATAAAACTATATCAAATTCAAGATCTATCGACTAAGTGTGAGGTCTCACTATACTTTTACTCGACATTCTCACGCATCGTCAAACTTTCCCTCTCCCACGTTGAGTACCAGTACCACGGCCACGTCCAGACATTTTACTACGGACACAAAACTACCATTTTAATACCCTCATCTAATGCAATGTGTCTACAGAACCTAAATCCTAAGCTTTGATACCAAATCTATCACGACCCCCTCCCTAGAGCGGGCCCAACCCTAGAAAGAGGTTCGCAGACTTCTTTAGCTCGAGCATTCTATATGTCAAACCAACCATTAAAATACACACAATTTTTATGGTTTACAACACAAGTCTTAAAAATATGCAAATGATGATACAAATATCTGGACCAACACGAAAATACAAATGTGGCACGTGGATCAAATCTGGTACTGCTACTGATGTGCTGGCGGACTACCTGTAATTTTTGGGAAAAGGGGAGTGAGCTTAAAAAGCTCAGCAAGTAAAGCACTCATATTATCAACATGATCTCACCAATAAAATAGGGATATATATATATATTATATATATATATATATATATAATATATATATATGAAAATAGCATATACTATAATATCATCTCAACAATCATCCCACAACAATACAAACATCCATCAATCATGGTTGCTAATCCGGTCCAGTATAATAGTAGATTGAAACCAATGAGAGAGTACCTCATCACAACTCCCAAGGTTTCCCACCATATCAAAACCAATGAGAGAGTACTTCATCACAACTCCCAAGGTTTTCCATCATATCATCTTGCGTAATGTATCATCATATCTCATCTTATCTCCGACCACTATCATACAAAATCCGGCAGCATAACTCAACAACACACATCATCCAATACAATCACATCTCGCATCCAATCCATCAATCTCATCTCAATAATAATGAATTCATTTTTCTTATGCTTTCAATTAACCAATGTTTATATCTCCACAATATATATATATATACCAACATATTTATATAGACTTTCACGACTACTATCAATCAACAAATAATTATGTTAAGGGAATCAACGTGCATTGTACTTACCTCTATCCACGAAAAGTCATTAATATGAATATATCCTCGCTAAGAATCTGAAAAATGTGAAATTACGATCAGGTCCCTCAATTTATCCAAAATTATGATTTTACCCCTAAACTTTCTAAATTTCCATTTTAGCCCCTAAACTTTTTTATTATGTCCAAATAGTCCTAAAACTCTTAAATATTACTATTTAACCCCTAAGAACTAGAATTTACAGTTTTACCCTCTTAATCATGCAAATATACAATGAAGTCCAAAACTTTCAAATTCTATCATTTACACTCTCAAAACGGTAATAATCACATACCGAGCTCCAACGACCTCCAAATCTCACAACGAAAGAGTCACTAGTCAGCAAACATCTCAATGGTCACGGCGACGGTGGTGGTAGGGGCTGAAACACGGCGGTTATCGACTATCAATTAAACCTTGATAACAACCGTATTTTACTCGTTTCTCAACAACCAAAGGTCCGATTTGGGCAAAGAGGTGTCCAACTCGCGTATCTCAACGAGGGGAAAATTTCGGTCTGGGAGGTGTCATACACGCGCGGCGGTGCGTGGAGCGCGTGGGCAGCAAGTCACCGTTGCGTGTCCGGCGCGTCCGGTGGTGGATCGGCGGCGGTCCGGTGGTAGTGGATTCGTCTCGACGAGGAGATGCTCCAGATATGGTCACTTGCCGGAGACAGAGATCGGACGACGTCAAAAACTTCATTTCTCTCTCTGTCCATGTACTTTCTCTCTCTTCTAGATAATCCTCTCTCATTCTCTCGGTTTCTCTCTCTAAACTCCAAGAAATTGCTCTCAAAACTCTCTGGAATTACTCTTAAACTCCTCTGGGATTATCTTCAACACACCTCACCCTCCTCTCTCTAAATCACAACTCCAAAATCTTCTTGCATGGTCATGAAAAGTATTGTTCCCATAACCAAATACATGCAAAGTTTCGTCTCTCTCTATCCTCATCAGCAAATCCTTAGCAGATTTTATTGCAGCATAAATGATACTGAAGAAGGAGTAGAGAAGCTTGTTCCTCATTGATTCATCAAAACGACACGATTTTCTCAAAACAACATGATATTCTTCACATGCTAAAGAATCCATCAACTGGATTTAGTTGGTCAAGAACACTTTAAACTAAGCCATGAAGAAGAATGTGAGTGCCAGCTCGGTAGATATTGCAACTAGTGAAGTTTAGTGGTTAGAATTAGTGAAATGGTAGGGTTGAATAATTTTGTTTGGTTGTAATGATTTGTAGACATGGAATATGCTTTTAGATAATATAATAACATTGTGGGTTTTGATTAGGTATGAATGTGATAAGGAGAGAAAGAAAAATAATAAAAACAAATGAGGTATTACAATGCCGTTATCAAACAGTAGCACCTTCATGAATTTTATAAGCTTTTGGGGCATATTCTAAAACCAAATAGCCATGAGTTTTATGGCTATCTTCCAAGTAATATATAGAGTACGTTCTGAATAATTAAAGAAGTTCCCAAACTCTCTTACATTTATATCACCAGTGATTGCCAATATACTATTGAATATGGCATATCAGACAAAATATAAAGCCAAGCAAGAAAGGGTACCATCAGTGCCTGGAAGAAAGAAATCATACGCTGAACAAGAGAAATATTATTACCAGTTGCAACAAAGAATATCTATACTTAAAAGAGAAAGTATAATAATAAATGCAGAAGTAAATTCAACCAACAAACATCGACTGTTAAAAGAACTGAAAAAAAAATTAGGAATACGACAAGAATCAAGAGAAACTAAAATAGAAAGAACGATCTGAAAAGCTGCATTATCATAAAGCTTTTTCGCCATGATCTCATAATTTCATTTTCCTATTTTGTAGAGCCATGGCTTCAATGCATTTATTTTTGCAAATTCATATGCATCGTCTATATTAAACCCTCCCCGAAACTCACAGTGTTGGAATCCTCGTGTGCTGGACTATCCTTTATCGTACAGTCTCCCTCAAAGCTTTATCGCAAATTCATACGCTGGGACGATCTTGCTGATATGATCATACTTATATTTTTTAGTTATTCTCATATACAATGCATATTCTGTATAGGCTTAATACTGGAGACCAGGATCAGTTAGCCCTTTACCAATGGCAAAATCCTGTTTAGGAATAACAAATTTAGCAAAACAGTAGCTAAATTGACCAGTGTCAAGTCTATATCATTAATGACAATACCTTCAAATTAATTTGAATGCCTTCTTTAGCTTCGACTCCACGGTGGATTAGAGAAGCAAACAAAAGAATATAAAAATCATTACAAGCAGTGGATGCTCCTCAAAAAAGGCCTAATATTATACAAGAGCCCAGTGAGCTCTAAAGATATTAAAATATTTTGTTAGAAGAGCTTGAAAAGTAAAGAAGCCCTCATGTAAAAATCATAGAGGTCATTGCTAATTCCATTTTCATTTTGATGAATGTCATGTTTATCAGAAGTTTAACTAAACCCAGTCCCAATAGGTTATCACTGCCTTCACATCAACCAGCAATCCACATCAGTTCATTGAATCATCCCCAGGCTATACAAAATGCTGCTTCTGTTGGCATATTTACGGTTTTATCGGGTGGCGCAACGGAACGGAACGTGAAAAATCCGATTTTTCAAATTTCAAAAATTTTTATTTGGAATATTAAAATAAATTATTTATTTTAATATTTAATCCCAAATCAAATTTGGAATTACCCAAATTACCCTTTAGCCGAAAATTACCTAAAGTCCAAACTTTTTACATTTTGCTCATTTTAGTACAAAAATATCAATTATACAATTAAGTGTTTCCAAAACGCTACCAAAATGATTAATATACATCTAATGTACCCAATTGAATCCATAGAATGAAAAACCCCAATTTAGTATTAGGCATAAACCCTAGAAATTTCAATTAATCAAATTAACTAAATTTCCACCAAATTAACTTTCAATCTAGCATTAGATTAATCAATACAATATTTTTAAAGTCTCACCACATTCAAAAAACCCAAAAATAATTCTATGTTTCTATAAAGTGGCATAGAAATTCTAGAATGACAACTTTATTTCCAAGATTAAATTGAACTCAAATAACAATTATTAAGTCCAAAGAATCATCACACATGCAATTAATTTTCCCAACAAGCATCCAACAAACAAAAAACCCAAATTCAAGAGAGGGAAAAATAATATACATCATATGTATAATCAAAAATTCAAAAGAAACAATTTTCAACCTAAAAGGTTAATAAACTTACCTTAAATTTGAATAATCTTTAAGCCTTTTACTTGAATTTTTGATCTTTCAATTTTTCTTTTCTCTCTTAGGTTTTTCTCTCCTTTTGTTGTTGAAGAAATGATAATAGTTCCCATTTCTTAGTGTTGGCCGAAAATATAAGGCCTTGGGAGACATAATTTTTTTATTTTTTTTTAATTTAAAACAATTTCCATTAAAAAAATATCTCATTCCACTCACTTCCAACAATGCCAAATATCAATATAATAAAGCATCCTACACATATCTAATACATGTGAAATATATACTTATGAAACCATACATGGAACCATTTCGGATGATATAGCACTTTGCCATAATAGGGAGTCGATACCTTGTATCACTTCCTCATACGTAGTCAGTTGGTATACCTCAATAAGATATACATCTTTATGATGTGAGATCAGAAACCCATACCCTAGGTTGTTTTCTGACTCTCTCCGACATACGTGGTTCTTGTGTATTCGAAGATTAATGATATAGTTTCATCCTTGATGAACTATTTGTGTTCCATTAAGGATCGGTGCCTGGAACAGTATCACTCTGATTTTCATCGAGTTATACTATCCTCCCACTTACCACTGCATATCGGTATTCCTTGTAGGAAATCCGCATGGTGAGCAACAATCTAATTGTTCTCTTGTGAGTTGTATAAGTACTATACTTATGTATCCCTAAGATAACCTACAATTCGGCACTTATCCAATTTGGGTTCTTGTTTGGTATCATCCAAACATATGCCTAGCATCCCAAATTATCAGGAATGTGAAACCTGGTTTCTTTCCTGTTCATATCTAATATGATATCTGTCAAACAGATTTTTATGGAACCTTATTCTAAATAAGTTCTTGCACTGTTTTAAAGCTTATCCATTGAAGGAAATGGTAGCTCAGAGCGACTCATGATTAAACTTTATCATGTCCAACAAGATTCAGTTACTCTGTTCGGACACACCGTCAAACTGACGTGTTCCGGGAGGAGTCCTCATTTGAAAGAATATTTTACTCTTTCAAGTATATTAGAAAATTATTGCTTAAGTATTTTCCATTATGGTTTTACCGTGATGGTTTAATACTTTAGCCGATCTGTTTGTCTATTTCGTGTCGAAATTTAAAAGTTTCCGATTTGTGTTTTTCAAAAGAAACACATAACCATAACGAGATGCCACATCCGTAAAGGTCACGAAATATTCATATCCACCTCTAGCCTAGCTAGACATAGGCCCACTTGTTTCACTATGAACTAGGGCTAACAGATCGGTGGCATTTTCAATTTTACCAAGTAAATAGTGTTATAGGTACTTTGCCCAATAAACTAGATTCGTAGACTTTATTTGAATGGAATCAAATTAGTCCGAGTACCCACTCTTCAACAGTGTGGATATACGAGTCTTGTTTGATTGTGTCACAGACAACAATGCCATAATTAGTTTCTTCTGATCAAATCAGTTTGAGCTATTTGTTTGTCACGTTATATGTTTGGGATTTATTTATATTCAAAATATAAATGTTTTTATTCACATCTAATGTATTTATCTCAATATCATCTTTATAAAATAAAACACTTTAGTTTTCTAGAATATAAAGGTTCACCCGCAGCGGGTTATACACTGATATAGAGATAATGTTTCTAGTCAAACTAGTTACATTATAACAGTTTCCTAATTTAAGTACATACCCAAAGGTAGTTCCTAAAATAGGTATCTACGGTTGAAACAACGATTTTCATCCCGTTTCCAATTGGCAGATTAAATCTCAACTGAAGTCAGTATCCTGCTCAAAGCAGATTCTGAACATCAATGTATATATTTATGTATCACACTAAGTATTTAAAATCTAATTTTAATACTAGTAGTGAACATAATTATGACAAACATATTTGAAGTCAGAGCCTTGCTCGTCTTCAATTCCTTCATGTCTGCTTTGTCCAAACGGCAGTCACGCTTCCGCGATCCCGTTTGCCACATTTAGCAGACATTTAGGGATATGTCATTTATCTTCCTAGAAGATTATAATGATTTTGCCTTTGCCAGTTTCAACACTCCAGAAGCCTTTGGCCAAGCCTTGGCCTTCTAGAATATCGAAGTAAGGTGCGCCTTGCGCTATTTGCCTTATTGCAAATTTTGACTTTGTCTCCTTGAGAATAGTCATTAACTCTCCAAGAGTTATTTATTGCAATTTAGTACTTCTAAAATCTAAGCATAGATTTATGAAGATCCTTCAATTTCTTTATCATACTTTAAGGATCTAATCCTTAGTTCTGATTCAGAAATTAAGGAGTCTACTGCGAAAAGCTTAATGGATTAAGCACTTAAGTTATCATTGCATGATCTTCCAAAGATTATGCTCTACTGTTTGCTTAACTCCGGGCTTAGGCTTAATATATTATTTTATCAAATAAAATAACTTATTATTTTCCAGGACCATCCAGAAATTTATTCCCAATTTGAAAATTAAACCATTTAAATACATTTTCCCTAGGATTATGTATTAAACGTCAATATTTCAATTTTATCTTGATTTTAATAGTCCAACTATTTAATCAACGATTTCGGTACTATTTATTATAATGATTACAATAGTCCAACTATTTAATCAACTATAATTTAATAGATTAAAATCAATTATATTGATTACTATAATCCAATTATAAAATCAACTATAAATGAATAGTTTGAATATAGTCCAACTATTTATTAAAACAACATTTAAATATTAGTCCAACTAACATTTATGTTATATGACGAATGATATTTGTTTGAGCGCGTATGGCAAGTAATTAAACGAATATTGCAAATTTAATTCTTGCCTCCCACTATTTTTTGGCGAGCCTCTAACCCTCTGTCGAGTACTCAGGAAACCGTGTTTCCTAGTGGGCTAGGATCCCGTTAAATATCACACAATCTTGACTTTGGCCAACAAATTGTATGATAATTAACTAGGTAAATCTCTAAGATCGATTGGATCCAATCCAATTCCTAGATCCGGTAGGGGGACATCCAAGTCCGAAACATATATCTTATATATGCCAATACATCCAATGTATTACCTAACCTTTTTCCTCTGAATCAACTAAGCCTTGGCTTTGGCACAACAAACTTAGTGATCCCAGTCAAGCGCGACCCATTGACCATGGAAAGCTTCGTAATCAATGTCGATGGACAAGAAGTGGTCTTGACTTTGGCCAACAAACCACAACTTGGACAAGACACCAATATGGAACAAAGCCTTCGTGATTTAAACACATCCTCGACGGAAAAAGGCCTTGACTTTGGCCAACAAGCC
This sequence comes from Zanthoxylum bungeanum, assembly GCA_019454045.1. Classification (NCBI taxonomy): domain Eukaryota; kingdom Viridiplantae; phylum Streptophyta; class Magnoliopsida; order Sapindales; family Rutaceae; genus Zanthoxylum; species Zanthoxylum bungeanum. Next base: position 21,079 of record SKCR01024342.1, read on the forward strand.
AATGCCAGTATCGGATCTTGAGTGAGAATCACTCAATGGAAGGAAAGACGCTTAATATTTTGTGAGGGTTTTTCGAGTGCAAATTGGCAACCAATTTATTATCTTTGTTAAGGTCTCATCATCATACACCCTTAAAAATGCATTCTAAACACATAATAAAGCGCATATGAAAAATAATAATGATATGCAGATGGATACTTTACACATTGATCCTAGATCAAATCTCTCACTTTCTCTCTCCCGCTAGCACATGTATCAATTCTACCCGTTACACTACACTTCTAAAGAAACCTCATTTACATTGAGGGGAATATGTGAGAAGAGAATACAAAGAATATGGAGTTATAAGGCTGGAAACGCAGGTCCAATTTAATAAATCAAATTTATTACAACAATTTCTAAAATTGTCTCACCCATCTAATATCCATCCGATATACATTATTCATGCATCGCAACCATGTATTCACACAAGCATGTTATCAATCAATCTAATCAAATTAATTAATCTGATAATTAGTGATCATCCAATGTTCAAACAACGATTTGATTTTGCTCGAGTCAAACTTATTTTGCGAATAAGTACTCAAAGTACGAATTCTCGAATTAAATTAAACTACACAATTAAATCCAATTCAATATGTATTTAATTCTAATTCGCTATTTAATTCCAAATTAAATACTACACTTTATTTACGAACCTTTACGACTTAAATTCAAAATTTAATCGCTACGGGTCTCAAAGCCCGATTAACGTCTAACGTCAATTCAATTAAAGTCCAATGGGCTTTTAATTAATTTCTTAAGGCGTGGACTTTTGGTCAACTCGGGTCATACCGAATAACCAAAATCCAATCCGAGAATTACCCCATAAGCCCAGAAATCAATTTTGGCCCATTAGGCCCAATTAAACTTTAAAGGTCCATTAAGTCGCATTTGGGCTTTATGGAAGCGATTTTGGGCTCAATTGGATCCAACCAATTTTGCCTAAACCCAACTTGGTAAAACCAAGCCCAATAAACCCAATAACAACTTTAAAAACCCAAATCTAATTTTAAGGCCCAATTAATTAAACACAAAAAATTTCAAATTTCACATTTAATTAACCAAAGTGTATTACACAATTAATTACCCAATTAACATTTCCAAAACACCAATTAGCCTAATTAATCATGCTCTTTAATATTAAATCATGTCCAAAACAATTTAATTAAAATCAAACCCAATATACATGCTCAATGTCTCGACAATAGTGGGGAAAATATATCTGATTTGGTTTCAATCCAATTAAATCCTCAATCGACATAAATCAACATTCCCGAATGATTTCCAACACATCCAATGATCAAAAAATCAAAATCCAAGACATTTTAGGGCTAGTCAAGTTTCGGCCAAGCCTACTCAATTTGGGGAAAAATATTCCAAACACAAATTCATGAAATTGATCTAATCAATATTCAATTAAACATCAATTAAGCATATTCATTCATCAAATTTCACAAAATCATGCTCAAAATCAATTTACCCAATTTTAAGCCTTAAACGTTTTCATGCTTTAACCTTGCTCTAGATGCCATTGTTGGTTTCGATTAAGGTCCCAATATCATAAACAAGCATGAATCAAGTGCGAATACAAATCAACGAAGTTGCGGAATACTCACATCGATCGGTTGAGCGACGCGTGAGGCAACAAAACTGATTTTCTGCCTCAATAGACTGCTCGACAGTGACTGATCTGCAGCCCTCCATTTTCGATTTTTGAGGTCCTTGAACAAGCTCCAAGCTTCGTCAAACGACTTCCGGCTCATGGGTGGATTTCCCTATCACCTTCACATGTCTTCTTAGTGTGCTGCACTCTTGATTTTGCCACAAAATCATGACCTTAAGCTTCCCATCCTCTCGGTTTTTCACAGCAAACAGAACCAGAAAAATGGCCCCAAGGGTGTGTGAGAGGAAGAAGAAAGAGAGGAGAGAGAGATGGTTTTTGTTACAAAAATTGGTAAATGATTTTCCCAAAATCATATACACAATTTTTGCCTCAAAAAAGTCAAGCAATTAAAGCAATAAATGCTTGCCAACCACACACATCACCTGCCATCAATCAATGAATAATGACTGGCGTCAATCACTCAAAGTGAAAGACATCCATCACTTGAATGACGAATGATATGACGCTAGATGCGACTAGCGATTTGACGCTTGATTTGACTTGCGTGCCGCACTCAAATTCGAAATGTAAATGCGCTCGCAAATAATCCTGGGATCGGGTTCGCTAATTCCAAATTAATGAATTTTCCATTGCGACGTAATTAAAGCTAATTTAATTAAATAATCATGCATAGCATAATTACTATTCACGTCGCTAACGAATTAATTCTAAATTAATTCGTTCGCCCGAATTAAAATCTAATTTTAATTCCGCGTCGAAATCTAATTTCGTTTAATATATCAAATATATTAATTTATCGATTAATTCCAAATTAATCGTTATCTCTCTTTAATTGATATTTTATCCCAGATAAAATATCTCCGTAATTAATCCCAGATTAATTTTCTCTCTCTTCTAATTAATCCTAGATTAATTAAAAGGTGCGAGTCATACGTCATCGGTGAATCTTTGGGAAGCGACCCATGAGATCCCCGGATATGTTGGTAGTAAATTCGATTGTCGGACTATCCGAACACGTAAGTACCAAGTACTACGTTTAACCGATTTACAAGACAAGGTTGTCTTCTAGCAAAGCGCCATGCCTACCCAATTCTCCGGAAATATCCTTACAGGAATAAATGGTCTATATCAGGCGTAGTATACGTAGTATTGCGTATTTCTGTCCAGTATCGGATGATCACGTGCTAGGCCTGGGGCTGGAATTGTGTCTGCCCCGTACGAAGCAAATGTCGGATGTCTAGTAACTAGTCTCTATAATCGGATAAACATGACCTTGTCATTTTATCCCGATGACTGCAGTACTTAAGAGTACTAGTACCGTATCCTGCGTGACCATCATCTCCATATTACTAGAGTGACACTTCCATCTTGACATCACACCCAACACACTACGATTCTCAATATACCCAGCATTGGCGTACACAGAACCTGTTAAAGCCCTGGATGACCGCAACCAAAGTATATATGTATTTCCGCAAGTATTAGCGGTGTAAGTCTCAGGTTAAGACCAAATACACCTACCCTGATTTCAGACTTCCATAGACACAAAGTCATACTACCAATGGAATTCTGAGGGGGTCTATCCAGAGCGAAGCTGTTTCCCGTACCATCGGTAAAACACAACCTCCTATTACAGTTGCATGAGTATCCTATACCCAAATATATGAGAACTATGCCGTGTTGCCCTCACAACGCGCACAAATGTAATACTAGTCTTTTACGCATTTATCGATGTCCAATCTCGACAATGCTCTGACTAGGGATATTTAATGATTTATCCTTCGTGGACTGATACTGTCTCATATCATTCTCCGTCCAGGAACAAATCATAGGGACCTCATATCATTTATATATCTAGGTGATCTAATCACAAATGATAAGAGTGCAATCTCATTTGTCACATAGTTAATTTGTACAACAACACATGATCTGTACAAATAGTGACGCTATGGGTCATAATTGTCCAATAATATCCCACTTGGCCTATAGCCAGTCACTCAAGTGTCTAACACCCGAACTATGTACGGTTGGCTCAAACTGCTGAGAAAAGCTTTCGTCAGCGAATTTGCATGACTATCATCTGATGCGATTTATTCGATCATCACATCACCACGATGTATGATTCGAACGAATCAGATGAATATCGAAGTATGTATCTGGATCGTTGATGAGACCATTAATTCTTTAACCTATGCTGACGCCTAGCTCAGCTGCTAACAGAATTATATCTAATCTAATTAGATTATTTTCGACCCAGAAGGCTTCTATTGTTGCCTTAGCTGCAGCAATAACCCGAATTTATTGTTTATTCGGTAACAGTATCTTGCTTGGAAGATTTCCAGCTCACTGTTCAGTTATTCAAACTTTGTAGTACCGTTTGCAACTTGTAGTCGTTTTATTGCTTTAGGAAACTTGCAGTAGTGATCCCAGTCACTTCAAGTTCTCCTTCTCCATAGTCTAAGACAACATCCTTAGTTCTCTAAGATACTAACGGATGTTCTTAACATCAATCCAGTGACTATCACTCGGATTGGCCTGTTTGTGAATCCATATGCTCAAAGCGTGTGAGACACCAAGTAACGTACATTTTTCAATGTACGAATTCTCGGAGAGTTTTAACAACTTAATCTATCCCAGCAGATATTTATTCCTTGGATAAAGGTTGTTTTCTCCCAAGAATTCTACGAAGAGTTTCTCAAAAGCCAAGCTTTCACCGATTATTATTATGGGAATATCATTTCCAAAAAAATGACATATTATCATTATTTATATAGGACAACCACTGTCAGTGCGCTCCCACTAACCCTCTTATATACACAAGAATCGTTTCGTTTTGAATTAAATCATATACCATTATGATTACATCAAAATGATAATTCCAAGAACCTAATGCTTTCTTCAATCCATACATGGATCGTATAACTCGCAAACATTGTTTGCTAGTTTTAATACGACAAAACCGACAGGATGTTGTAAACATCCTCCAAAAGGTTTCCTTTTCAGGAAAGCGATTTTCCCGTTCAGCTGTCATATTTCATAAATGAAACATGCAGCGTTAGCAAGCATTATCCAAATGGATTTACCGTGGCAACAATTTAAAGGTTGAATCGTAATCAACACAATGTTGATAATGATACCTTTCCGCTAATAGCCTAGCTTTATACGTTGGTACGTTGCCATCCATGTATGTCTTCCTTGAAGACTAATACAGTACCAATAGGCACAATGCCTTGCGGTACATCAACTAGTATCCAAACTTGTTGATATACATGGAACCATTTCAGATGATATACACTTTGCCATAATAGGGAGTCGATACCTTGTATCACTTCCTCATACGTAGTCAGTTTGTATACCTCAATAAGATATACATCTTTATGAGGTGAGATTATTGGACAGTTATGACCCATAGCGTCACTGTTTGTAAAAGACATTGTGTTTTTGTACAAAATTAACTATGTAGTAATGAACTTGCCTTTTACCGTTTTGTAATTTATTTACTTTGATATAGAAATGGTAGAAGTCCTTATGATTAGTTCCGGATTGAGATGATATGAGACAGTATCAATCCATAAAGGTTTAATCATTAAATATCCCTAGTCGTAGTATTATCGAGACTGGACATCGATAATGCGGAATAGACTACTATTGCACTTGTGCGCGTTGTAAGGGCATAACGGCATAGTTCTCATTTGTTTAGGTATTGGATACTTATGCAAGTGCGATAGGAGGTTGTGTTTTACCGATGGTATGGAAAACAGCTTCACTCTGGATAAACCCCATGAGCTATTGGTAGTATGTATATGTGTCTATGGGAGTCCGCTTCAGGGTAGGTGTATTTGGTCTTAACCTGAGACTTGCATCGCTAGTACTTGCGACAGTCGGTAAACTTTGGTTTTGGTCATCCAGGGCTTTAACAGGTTCTGTGTACGCCTCTTCTAGGTTTATTGAGGATGGTAGTGTATTGGATGTGATGTCAAGATGGAAGTATCACTTCAGACATATGGAGATGATGATAACGCAGGGATTCAGAACTAGTTCTCTATAGTGTTGCAACCATCGAGATAATATGACAAGGTCATGATTATCCGATTCAAAGAGACTAGTTGCTTGATATCCGATATGTGCTTCGTACGGGGCAGACACTATTCCAGCCCCAGGCCTTGCACGTGACATCAGATACTGGATCGCTATACGCAATACGACGTATACTATGTCTGACATAGATTATATATATTCCAGTAAGAATATTTCTGGAGAATTGGGTAGGCACAGTGCTTTGCTAGAAGCCAACCATGTCTTGTAAATCGGTAAGCACGTGGTACAAGGTACTCACTTTATCGGACAGTCCGATAACCGAATTTACTGCTAACATATCCAGAGGTTTCTCGGGTCGCTTCCCAAAGATTCACCGATGACAGTTGACTCGATTAGAATTAATTTATGATTAATTAAGAGAGAGAAAATTAATCTGGGATTATTTGAAGCTTTATTTAATTTGGGATTAAATGTGTTCGGAAGATAGAGAACACGATTAATTTGGAATTAATCGGTAAAATAAATTTAATAGTTAAATTTGATTTTTCTATTTAATTTATTCGTATGGGCTAAAATTGATATATCAGATATATTAATATGAATTGGATTTCATTACGAAATTAAAGTCGGACTTTAATACGAACGAACGAATTAATTTAGAATTAATTCGTAAATGACGTTCGTAATATATTTACGAGGCATCATTATTTAATTAAATAAGATTTAATTATTTAGTGATGAGAGTTCGTTTAATCGGATTAAACGGATCCATGCCGCGGTAAATGTTCGTAGAGACATTTGAATTTTGAATTCAAATGTGGGGCCCACTTCACATGTGGTAGTTGGGAGGGTAGTTGGCATTTAAGCCAATACCACTTGCTTTTCAACCACCAAGTTTTGGTTTTCTGAAACCAAGACTCTCAACTACCAAGTTTAGGTGAAAAGGGTAAAACCCTTTCACTAAAACTGATCTCTCTCTCTCATTTTGTACCACTTGAACAAAACATAAACCCTAATACACATGGCTTGGGCGTGAATGTGGGCTTCTTATTCTCTTTGATTTTGTGGCAAAATCAAGTTAGCTAGCACTTCAAGGAATCAAAAAAGGTGATAGGGAAACAACTCAAAGCTTGGAATCAACACAAAGGTTGGATCTCGGAGATCTTCATTCCTAACTCAAAGCTTGGAATCTACAAATGTTGGATCTTGGAGATCATCTTCTCAAAAAATTTAAAAGCTCAAATCCGTTCATTGTAAGTATATTTCGCAACTTATAATGATCTTAATCACATGTTTTCATGCTTATTAGATCCTTGGCATGTTCTAGGAACACTAACAATGGTATCATGAGCCAATTTTAAGCATGAAAATTTTTAGGGTTCTTGAGCCTAAAATTTGAGGCTTTTATGTTTTGAACATGATTCTTTCAAATTGATGCTTTGAGCATGCTTAGAATATGATAACTTAGAGTTATGCATGATTACATTTGGAATAAATTGAATGAATCAAAAATTAAAAATTTCTTAGGGTGGCCGAAACTCACTGCAGTGGACTGCACTGTTTTTTGATTTTTGTAACATGAAACAATGTGTTTAAATGCATGTTTAAATGTTTATTGTTGGTTTGATTGGATTATAATCAAAGTCAATAATGTTTATGTTAAAATCAAAGAGCATGTTGAGCATGAAATGATGTATTTTGGATTCAATTTGTGTTGAGCATGAAATGATGAATTTTGGCTTCAATTTGTGTTGAGCATAAATTGTTGGTTTAAGCATGATTAATTAAGTTAATTGGTATTTTGGAAATATCGAGTTTAATTAATTAATCGTGGCTAATACACTTTAATTAAAATAATTATGATATTTGGAATATTATAATTATGTTAATTAACCTTTAAATATGATTTGGGCTAAAAGTGTGTATTTGGGCTTAATGGACTTGGTTTGACCAAGTTTGATTTTGGACTTTTGGATTGGATCCAATTGGGCCCAAAACCAATTCCATAAAGTCCAAATACATGACTTGGCACTTTAAAGAATTTAATTGGGCCTAAATTGATTTGTTGGCAATAGGGTGATTCCTATTGGGCCTTGGCATTTTGGGTTTGATCCATTATGGCCAAAGCCCATGCCTTAAGAATCAATTAAAAGCCCATTGGACTTTAATTAAAATGACATTGGATGTTATTGGGCCTTTGAGACCCATTAAGATTGGATTTGGAATCCAAGTCTTTAAGGCAAATAAATTATTGTAAATATTTAATTTGGAATTAAATTGGAACTAGTATTGAATACAAATAAATTGGATTTAAAGTTGTAGTTCAAAATAATTCAAGAATACTTACTTTGAGTATTTATTCTTAAACGAGTTTGACTCGCGCAAATCAAATCGTTGTTTGAACATTGGATGATCATTAATTCAAAGATAAATTAATTGGATTAGATTGATTGAATAACATGATTTGTATGAATACATGAATGTGTTGTATGAATAATGTATATCAGATGGATATTAGAAGGGTGAGGGCAATTTTGGAAATTGTAATAAATTTAGAATTTATTAAATTAGACCTGCGTGTCCAGCCTTTTATCTCCTTATTCTTTGTATTTCTCTTCTCACCAATTCCCCTCAATGTAAATAAGGTTTCTTTATTGTATTATGTTATTGGGTAGAAGTTAGAATAGTTCTAGCCGGGGAGAGCAAATGGAGTGATTTGTTCTAGGAACAATTTGTGACATATCCATCCGCATATCATTATTAATTTACTTTTTGCGCTTTATGATGTTTTAGAAGCATGCTTAAGGGTGTATGATGAGACCTTAACAAAGATAATAAATTGGTTGCCAATTTACGCGAAAAACCCTCAAAACATATTAAGCATTTTTCCTTCCGTTGAGTGATTCTTACTCAAGATCCAAAGTTGGCATTGGTTTGTTGGCCAAAGTCAAGACCTTTGTCAATTTCGGATGTGTTTGAATCATGAGAGTTTTATTCCATATCGGTGTCTTGTCCAAGTCGTGATTTGTTGGCCAAAGTCAAGATCACTTCTTGTCCATCGACATTGATTACGAAGCTTTCCATGTCAATGGGTCCCGCTTAACTGGAATCATTAAGCTTGTTGTGCCAAAGCCAAGGCTTAGTTGATTCAGAGGAAAAAGGTTAGGAAAATATATTGGATATATTGGCATATATATTGTATATATGTTTCGGACTTGGAGGTCCACCTACCGGATCTAGGAATTGGATGAGATCCAATTGATCTTAGAGATCTACCTAGTTAAATATCATACAGCTTGTTGGCCAAAGTCAAGGTTGTGTGTTATTTAACGGGATCCTAGCCCACTAGGAAACTAGGTTTCCCGAGTACTCGACAGAGGGTTAGAGACTCGCTGAAAAATAGTGGGAGGCTAGTATTGAATTTGCAATTTCATTTAGATACTTAGCTTTAAGCGCTTTCAAATTATTTCGTCAAAATTATTTTAGTTGAACTAATACAATGTTATTTTTCTTGTAACAGTTAGACTGTACCCAAATATCGTTGACTAGATAGTTGGACTATCGTAGTCAAGATGACAGGAAAGGGAAATGTCCGAGACATTATCATGGGTGAAAATGTCTTCAAGGGCATGAACTTTGCCGATTAGGAAATGAATCTAAGGATTGTCCTTAGAGCCGAGAGGCTACTATATACTATACAGAGACCTCTTAGGCCTAAGCCCAAACCTGATGAGCTGCTTGAGCTGGAGCTTTGGAAGACTCACAGCGATGATTGTGATACTGCTCAGTCTATTATGTTTGCTTCTATGACTCAGCATTTCCGTCGACAGAACAGAGACTTGGATCCCTATAACATGTTGGCGAGGTTGCAAGATCTTCACCGATCTAACCGAAGGTCATGGGGATATGAGTTAGTGAAGAAGCTCTTCCGTTCACGTTTGTCAGAAGGCATGTATGTTGAGTCCCATGTGGCACAGATGATTGCTGACATAGATGAGCTGGCTGAGATGGGGATAGTCTTTGAGGCTGAGATTACCATAGATATGGTCCTGCAATCTTTCCCCGACACTTGGAGACAGTTCATCATAAACTATAATTTGATGAACACTGATGATACACTTGGAGACTTATTGTCGGTTCTCAAGGAAGCCGAGAAAGAGCTGCTTAAGGGCAACAAGCACGAGGCGCACTTTTCTTCGACATCTCAGACACCGAGGGCTGGGCTCAAGGCGACTGGATGTGTGAAGAAGAAAAAACATAAAAGAAAGGGCAAGGCCAAATCGTCAAAGGCTTCCGGGAAGCCTAAGGAAAAATCTCAGGATGTTTGCCTCCAGTGCGGAAAGCGGGGTCACTGGAAGCGTGACTGCCGCGAGTACAAGGCGCTCCAGAAGAAGATTAAAGCGGGCAAGGCACCGACTTTAGGTATGTTTGTTATTGAGATAAACATGACTACTTCTAGTTTAAAAAATTGGATTTTTGATTCTGGTTGTGGTACTCATATATGTACTGATGTGCAGGATCTACAGATTAGCAGGAGACTGGCATCAGTGGAGATTGATCTACGCGTCAGAAATGGGGCATCAGTCACCGTTTTGGCCGTTGGCACTTTTTTTTTAGAACTGCCTTCGGGGCATGTACTTAAACTTTCAGATTGTTATTATGTACCTAGTTTGACTAGGAATATTATCTTTGTATCTTGTTTGACCCAATGCGGGTACACTTTTGTATTCCGAAACACTGGGTGTTTTGTTTATAAAGATGATTTTGAGATATGTTCTGCTGATGCTAATAATGGTCTTTATATTTTGAATATAAATCAATCTCAAACATATAATGTAACAAACAAAAGGCTCAAACTAAGTAACCAATATGAAACTTATATGTGGCATTGTCGTCTGGGACACATTAACAAGACTCGCATATCCACACTTTCTAAGAGTGGGAACTTGGACGGATTTGATCCAAATTCATATGACATCTGCGAATCTTGCTTATTAGGAAAAATTCCTAAATCACATTTTAGCGCTACGGGTGAACGCGCCACCGAACTGTTAGCCCTCGTTCATAGTGACGTTTGTGGGCCCATGTCTAGCCAGGCTAGAGGTGGATATGAATACTTCGTAACCTTTACGGATGATGCATCACGTTATGGTTATGTGTATCTTATGAGACACAAGTCGGAAACTTTTGAGAAATTCAAAGAGTTTCGACACGAAGTTGAAAAACAGACCGACAAGAGTATAAAGAGATTACGGTCGGACCGTGGTGGCGAATACTTGAGCAATGAGTTTCTAGATTACTTGAAAGAATATGGTATACTGAACTTTGTTAGACATGGTAAGGTCTATGATGAGTCACACTGAGCTACCTATTTCCTTCTGGGGATACGCATTAAACAGTGCAATTCTTATTTTGAATAAGGTTCCGTCAAAGTCTGTACAACAGACTTCGTATGAGATATGGACAGGAAAGAAACCGAGTTTCTCATTCCTGAAGATTTGGGGATGCTGGGCATACGTCAAACATTTGGAAGGTACCAAACTCGAGCCTAAATCGGATAAATGCCTATTCGTAGGATATCCTAGGGAAACCAAAGGATATTACTTCTATCACCCACGAGAGAACAAAGTATTTGTTGCTCTACATGTGGTTTTCCTTGAGAAGGAATTCCTAAATGCAGTGGTTAGTGGGAGGAAAATAGAACTCGATGAAAATCGGAGTGATACTGTTCCTGGCATAGAATCCTCAACGGAACAAAAACAGTCCATCCGGGATGAGACTGTACCACAATCTTCTATTACACAAGGACCGCGTAGGTCGGAGAGAGTCAGGATACAACCTGAGAGGTATGGGTTTCTGATCTCACCTCATGTAGATATTAATCTCATTGAGGATACTGAACTGGCTACGTATGAGGAAGCGATACAAGATATCGATTCCGCTTTATGGCAAGAAGCCATGAAGTCCGAAATGGATTCCATGTACACCAACCAAGTTTGGACACTGGTTGATGCACCAGAAGGCGTAAAGCCTATTGGATGCAAATGGGTCTTCAAGAAGAAGATCGACATGGATGGCAACGTACAAATGTACAAAGCTAGGCTTATAGCGAAGGGGTATCGTCAACGACATGGTGTCGATTACGATGAAACTTTCTCACCCATTGCCATGATTAAATCCATTCGGATAATGCTTGCTATTGCTACATATTTCGATTACGAGATATGGCAGATGGACCTTAAAACCGCTTTCCTTAATGGAAACCTTTTGGAGGATGTTTATATGCAACAACCTGACGGTTTTATCGTGCCTAAACTTGCAAACAAGGTTTGTAAGTTAAATTGGTCTATTTATGGACTGAAGCAAGCATCGCGGTCATGGAACCAACGTTTTGATGAGATAATAAAAGAATATGATTTCATTCAAAACGAAGATGATCCTTGTGTATATAAGAAGGTTAATGGGAGAGCACTGACTTTTATTGTCCTTTATGTTGATGATGTATTGCTTATGGGCAATGACATTCCTATGTTAACATCGGTGAAAGCTTGGCTTTCATTAAAATTCTCCATGAAAGATATGGGAGAAGCAGCCTATATTCTAGGAATAAAGATCTACCGGGATAGATCTAGAAAGCTGCTTGGACTCTGCCAGAGCACGTACATTGATAAAGTATTGAAAAGATTCAGCATGGATCAGTCCAAGAGGGGACTGTTGCCAGTATCACATGACATCACTCTATCTAAGGACATGTGTCCTACAACTCAAGATGAGAGAAACAGCATTAGTCGGATACCGTTCGCCTCGACAGTCGGATCGATCATGTATGCCATGATATGTACGCGACTTGATGTCTCGTATGCTTTGAGCATGTGTAGTCGTTATCAGGCCGATCCAGAAGGTCACTGGATGGCGGTTAAGAACATCCTTAAGTATCTTAGACGAACTAAGGATGCTTTCTTAGTTTATGGAGATGGAGAACTTGAGGTAACTGGGTATACCGATGCAAGTTTCCAAACCGATAAAGACGACTCTAAGTCGCAATCCGAGAACATATTTTGTTTGAACAACGGAGCAGTAAGCTGGAAATCTTCCAAGCAAGAGACTGTTGCCGATTCAACAACAGAAGCGGAGTATATCGCTGCAGCTGAAGCATCAAAAGAGGCAGTTTGGATCCCTAAATTCCTAATTAGATTATGAGTAGTTCCGTTAGCAGCTGAGCCCATTCCATTGTATTATGACAATAAAGGGGCTATAGCGCAGGCTAAAGAACCGCGGTCTCATCAACGATCCAAGCATGTTCTTCGACGTTTCCATCTGATACGTGAGATCACACATCGTGGTCATGTGAAGGTCGAGAAGGTCGCATCAGATGACAACATGGCAGATCCGCTGACGAAAGCTATTCCTCAGTAAGAGTTTGAGTGACATGTACATAGTTCAGGTATTATATGCTTGAGTGACTGGCTATAGGTAAAGTGGGAGATTGTTGGATAGTTATGACCCATAGCGTCATTGTTTGTAAAAGACATTGTGTTTTTGTACAAAATTAATTATGTAGTAATGAAATTGCCTTTTACCGTTTTGTAATTTATTTACTTTGATATAGAAATGGTAGAAGTCCTTATGATTAGTTCCGGATTGAGATGATATGAGACAGTATCAATCCATAAAGGTTTAATCATTAAATATCCCTAGTCGTAGTATTATCGAGACTGGACATCGATAATGTGGAATATACTAGTATTGCACTTGTGCGCGTTGTGGGGGCATAACGACACAGTTCTCATATGTTTAGGTATTGGATACTTATACAAGTGCGATAGGAGGCTGTGTTTTACCGATGGTACGGAAAACAGCTTCGCTCTGGATAGACCCCGCAGAATCCCATTGGTAGTATGTATATGTGTCTATGGGAGTCCGCTTCAGGGTAGGTGTATTTGGTCTTAACCTGAGACTTGCATCGCTAGTACTTGCGACAATCGGTAAACTTTGGTTTTGATCGTCCAGGGCTTTAACGGGTTCTGTTTACGTCTCTTCTAGGTTTATTGAGAATTGTAGTGTATTGGATGTGATGTCAAGATGGAAGTATCACTTCAGACATATGGAGATGATGATCACACAGGGATTCAAAACTAGTTCTCTATAGTGTTACAACCATCGAGATAATATGACAAGGTCATGATTATCCGATTAAAATAGACTAGTTGCTTGATATCCGATATGTGCTTCGTACGGGGCAGACACTATTCCAGCCCCAGGCATTGCACGTGACATTAGATACTGGATCGCTATACGCAATACGACATATACTACGCCTCACATAGATTATATATATTCCAGTAAAAATATTTCTGGAGAATTGGGTAGACACTGATGAGTGGTATTTATATCACTATTTCTCACTCATTTAACCTAATATTTTGTATAGTTACTTGAGTCTTGTGAATATTTTGATGTGTTTTGTGTTATTTTGAAGATAAATAAAGTTTCAGGACATTCTGGAGGTGATTTGGGGCAAAACAGGAAAAATTGGCAAAAAAAGGCATTTTGGTAAATTATCCGCGTCGCGACGCCCAAGTTAACAGCGTCGCGATGCCTAACGTGCACCAGATCTACTAACGTGCGCCGGGTCAACGGTCAGAATTTGAGAAGTTTGATTTTGCTAAAATGCGCCGTGCCACGTGTCAACATCACAGCTGATATGCTAATGTGCGCTGTGCCACGTGTCATCATCCTACGGTGCCGACACTCACAATTGCCACGTGTGCCACGTGTCATCCATGTCATCGCCACATCATCGGTCAACGAGTAAACTCAGCCACGCGTCGTGCCACGTCATCGTCCACATCAGAAGGTCAACCGAGTCAACATGCCACGTCATCATCATCCAATCACGCCTTGACACGTGTCGCAATCCTACGGTGCCGGCAATTGATCTCAGCCGCCGTGCCACGTCAGCACCACGTCATCACCACATCAGCATAATAATTGAGCTCTTAGCCGCCTCTCCACGTGTCGCCTTATCTTCTTATCCGAATTGCCACGTGTCAAAACCAGAGCATGCCACGCCAACTGCAGCTGGCGTAGCTACGCCAAAGCCCTTGGCGTCGCGACGCTGGAACCCTATCGAGGCCTATAAATTCAGCTTGAGATTTCAGATTTTGTTGTACCATTTTCTCCCATTTCTTTGATGTAAATAGGGAGTTCTTCTCTCTCTAAGTTTCGTTTTAATTTTTAGTTTTTAGTTTTGTAATAATTTTAATTACGTTTTGGAATAATAGTAATTTACTTTCTTACTTTTTACAGTTTTTACTATTCATCATGAGGAGGTAACTTCCCCAGCTAGGGTGAAAGGTAATTCTTTTACTATTGCTATTTAGATTAATCTCCCTTAAAAATAATATATTCACTATTTAAAATTTGACTTAAAAAGGATACCGCTATATTGGTCGGTTGGTAATTTAATTTTAATCTGGTTTAAACCTGACTAATCAAGGATACCGCCAGATTGGTCGGTTGGTAATTTAATTTTGGTTCCGCCTTTATGGCTGGTTTATTTTGGTTCCGCCTTTATGGCTGGTTATAGACAAATATTACCGCCTTAATGGCTGGTTGGACTTAATTTGACTTAATGAGGATACCGCCAGATTGGTCGGTTGGTAATATTATCACAAGTTTATATATTATTTTATGGGAGATATCTAAATTAGTAGTAGTAAAAGTAATTCCTTTTACCTTAACATTTATTTTATTGTAATTTACCTTTCAGTATTTACTTTACCGCAATTACTTTTCAGCATTTTATGTCTTTTATTTTACCAGCCCTAGCTATGTGTCGTAACTAAATTAGTATCTAAGGTTGTGATGAATTTCAATATCACCGGTTTATAAGGGATTAGATTATAGTTTGGGTAATAGAAAGATTTATTTATTGAGTCTTAATCTTAATACTTTTTAATTAACTGGCCATTAATTAAATTGACTAGGTAAATTTAAAATGAACTAGACATAAGGATTTTAAGTTTAAGACCTCAGACTCAATAGCCCACGATCTTCCTTGAGGATAGATAACTCTTTAATAGATTTCCTTACAAGATAGGAATATACTTGTCGGGCGGGGGTAGCCATAATTTGAACTTAATCTTAATGAATCTAGGTAATTTGGTTGACATAGACATATGATTCAATTGGATTATACTAGGTATTTGTAATTGACCATCGGAAAAGGCTTTTACATAATTTAGTGTTCCAGGTTAATAAATCAATATTTTACCCAACTTTAAGATAACCACTTCATCTTTAAAATGATATTAAAAGAAATCAAAACTCTAGATAGTTTTTAATATTGAATTTTCTTAAAATCTACTTTCGAACAATTTTTACTTGTCTTTAAATTTAGAATCGTCGCCATTTCAAATCAATTAAACAACCTGTTAGATACTAGTAATCATTTGACCTCATAAAATTAATAACTTAGGTATTAAGTCCTCGTGGGATCGATATTTTTTATACTACTTGAACGATACGTACGCTTGCGTTATACGTGTGTGTTTACGCTGGTCAAGTTTTTGGCGCCGTTGCCGGGGACTTATTTATCTTTTATTATTAGTTTAGGGGTTAGATACCTTTACTTGTATCTAATTTTTTTTTACTTATTGTTTTTATTTTCTTGTGTTTCAGGTTCTCAGAAACTTCATGAGACAAACCAGAAGCTTTGAACTTCGACCGCTTGACCCGGAAATTGAAAGAACCATCAGACAGTTGAGAAGGGAAAGGCGAGAAGGCCAAGAAGCTTTAGTCAACATGGAACCTGAACCTTTGGAGGTTGCACCACCAATTCCCATTCGAGACAGAACCATTCCGGTGATTGACAGACTCATTTCTTGTATTGTACTTCCTCCCTTACCAGCAAATGCAGGAGACATCAAAACATGCATTCAAATGATTCAGTAGTCAGTTCAGTTTGGGGGGAATGCAACTGAAGATCCTAATGCCCACATCAGCAACTTCCTGGAAGTTTGCGGCACTTTCAATTACAACCGAGAAGCTGAAGAAGCAATGAGATTGCGTGTTTTCCCATATTCCTTGAAGGACAGAGCTAAAGCTTGGCTACATTCATTACCAACAGGTTCTATCACAACATGGAACACTTTAGCCACCAAATTTCTTGCAAAGTACTTTCCACCAGCCCGAACCGGAAAGCTGAGGAATGAATCACATCCTTTGTGCAAGAAGACTCAGAAACTCTCTACGAAGCTTGGGAAAGGTACAAATATTTACTCCGGAAATGTCCACACCATGAGATTCCAAAATGGCTTCAAGTCCAAACATTCTATAATGGACTTTCTGGAATAATGAGAACCACAATTGATGCTGCTGCTGGAGGAGCTTTAATGGCAAAAGGAGAAGATCAAGCCTGGGAACTAATAGAAGAAATGGCCAACAACAATTCCTTGTGGCCAACTGAAAGGAGCATGATCCAAAGAATTGCAGGAATTTATGAAAGTGGAGCTAATACAGCAGTCAACACCAAGCTAGATCAGATATGCAAATTCATGGAGACTCTTACCACTCGATCCACAAGTTCACCATATTGAGGAGCACCAGAATCAAACCAACTTGAAGAAACTGTGAATTTTGTCAACAATTTCAAAAAACAGGGGAACAATCCATATTCCAACACCTATAACCCAGGGTGGAGGAATCATCCTAGTTTTTCATGGAGCAACAATTCAGGCCAACAGCGGAACTATCCACCACCTGGATTCCAGCAACAGAACAAAGGCCCGGAGCAGGCAAATGAACCAGGAATAACAGAAGTGCTGGCTCAGTTAAAAAAGTACGATGCTATCTTTCAGAGCCAATCAGCTTCCATCAAAGCACTGGAGAATCAAATCGGACAACTGGCCAATGCTCAGAGTTACAGACCACCAGGAAATCTTCCCAGCAACACAGAACCCAATCCAAGGAACCGAGGGAAGGAGCAATGTCAAGCCATTACTTTGAAAAGCGGTACTGAAATCAACAAAGATGTTGGAATCCAGATGTCCCAAGAAGAAGTTCCAAAAGAAGCTGAGAAACAAATGGAGGAAAAAGAAGCAAAGGAAAAAGAAGAAAAGGAAAAAGAACCAGAAAGAATCATTCCACCTCCACATTTTCCTCAGCGTCTTCAGAAAAACAAATTGGACAAGCAGTTTGCTCGATTCCTGGAGGTTTTCAAAAAGCTGTACATCAACATCCCATTTGCAGAAGCCTTGGAAGAAATTCCCAGCTATGTAAAATTCATGAAAGATATTCTTTCACGAAAACGAAGATTGGGAGACTACGAAACAGTAGCATTAACAGAAGAATGCAGCGCCATTATTCAGAGGAAACTTCCCCCGAAGTTGAAAGATCCTGGCAGTTTCACAGTTCCATGCACCATTGGAGAACATTATATCGGTAAGGCTTTATGTGATTTAGGTGCTAGTCTTAACTTGATGCCTTTTTCTATTTACAGGAAACTGCAGATTGGAGAAGCAATGCCTACCTCAGTTTCATTGCAACTTGCTGACCGAACACTTGCATTTCCAAGAAGTGTTGTTGAAGATGTGTTGGTGAAAGTAGACAAACTAATTCTCCCAGCAGATTTCATCATCCTTGACATGGAAGAAGACAAAGAAATACCTATCATTCTTGGGAGACCATTCTTGGCTACAGGTAAAACTGTGATTGATGTGCAAAAAGGAGAACTGACCATGAAAGTACAGGACCAAGAAGTGACCTTTAATGTTTTCAAAGCCATGAAATTCCCGAGTGATGAAAAGGAAGAAGAATGCTTCAGAGTTGATTTTATTGAAAGTATCATTCAAAATACTGAGCCAAATCCTACAGATACACTTGAAGTTTGCATCACCAACATGACTGACAGTGAGCTAGATGCTGAAATCCTGGAATGTATCAACTACCTTGACAAACCATTCCGATTCAAAGCAACACCACCAGTTGAAAGTTTGGAACTACCAAAGAAAGATCGAATCAAGCCTTCGATTGAAGAACCACCACAGTTGGAGCTGAAGTTACTTCCGAGCCATCTCAGGTATGCATTTCTTGGAAACCCTTCTGAATTACTTGTTATTATTTCTTCTTCACTAACATTGGAGCAGGAAGAAAAGTTGCTGAGAGTGTTACGAGAGCACAAGAAAGCCATTGGCTGGACTGTAGCAGACATTCGAGGCATTAGTCCATCATTTTGCATGCACAAAATCTTGATGAATGATGAGTACAAACCCACAGTGGAGCATCAACGGAGACTCAATCCAATCATGAAGGAAGTCGTGAAGAAAGAAATCATCAAATGGTTAGATGCTGGCATCATTTACCCCATCTCAGACAGCAGTTGGGTGAGTCCTATGCAGTGTGTGCCAAAGAAAGGAGGAATTACTGTAGTCACCAATGAAAAAAATGAGCTAATCCCAACAAGAACAGTAACTGGATGGAGAGTATGCATGGATTACCGAAAACTGAACAAAGCCACGAGGAAAGACCATTTTCCATTACCATTTATTGACCAGATGTTAGACAGACTGGCAGGACATGAGTTCTATTACTTTCTGGACGGATATTCAGGGTACAATCAGATTGCCATCGCACCAGAAGACCATGAGAAAACTACCTTTACTTGTCCCTATGGTACTTTTGCTTTCCGCAGGATGCCATTTGGATTATGTAATGCCCCTGCCACATTTCAACGTTGCATGATGGCCATTTTCTCAGACATGCTAGAGCAGAGTATGGAGGTTTTCATGGATGACTTTTCTGTATTTGGAGATTCTTTTGATCATTGTTTGCAAAATTTGGAACATGTGTTACAAAGGTGCGAAGATACAAACCTGGTACTCAACTGGGAGAAATGCCACTTTATGGTGCAAGAAGGCATTGTTCTTGGACACCGGATCTCACAAAAGGGGATTGAGGTAGACAAAGCTAAGATAAAGACAATTGAAAAACTACCTCCACCAACATCAGTTAAAGGTATTCGAAATGTTCTTGGACATGCAGGTTTTTACAAGAGATTTATCAAAGACTTTTCCAAGATTGCTAAACCTCTATGCAATCTTCTGGAGAAGGATGTGCCTTTCAACTTCACCAAAGAATGTCAGGAAGCCTTTGAAATCTTAAAACAAAAGCTGGTCTCTGCTCCCATCATAGTAGCACCAGACTGGACCATTCCATTTGAGGTAATATGTGATGCTAGTGATTTTGCTGTAGGTGCAGTTTTGGGACAACGCAAAGCAAAGATTTTCCACACAATTTACTACTCCAGCAGAACTTTGAATAAAACTCAACTCAACTACACAATCACCGAAAAGGAGTTGCTCGCAGTTGTGTACGTTTTTGACAAATTCTGTTCCTATCTGCTAGGTCCCAAAGTGGTGGTCTACACAGATCATTCAGCAATCAAATATCTGATCACAAAGAAAGATGCCAAACCCAGATTGATCCGTTGGATACTTCTTTTGCAAGAATTTGACGTGGAGATTCGAGACAGGAAAGAGACAGAGAATCAGGTTGCAGATCATCTATCGAGGCTCGAAAATGGAGAAACAGCTGACAAAGAATTGTCAATCAAAGAAACTTTTCCAGATGAACAGCTTTTTGCCATGAAACAACAGGAAGTCCCTTGGTATGCTGACTATGTCAACTACATTGTGTCAGGAAAATGGTCGTTGGAATGGAAAACTCAGCAACGGAAGAAGTTCTTCAAAGAAGTCAAACACTATGTCTGGGATGAACCGTACATGTTCAAACGGTGTGCTGATCAACTACTGAGATGATGTGTTCCACATGAGGAAGTCAACAGTGTTTTGCAACACTGTCATTCATCACCATATGGCAGACACTTCAGCGGAAACAAAACTGCAGCCAAAGTCCTACAATCAGGTTTGTTCTGGCCCACTCTTTTTAAAGATGCTTATCTTTTTGCTTTTCAATGTGACAGGTGCTAGAGAATGGGAAATATTTCCAGGAGAAACGAAGGACCGTTGCAAAACATTCTAGAAGTGAAAATATTTGATGTATGTGGTATTGATTTCATGGGACCCTTTTGTTCCATCATTCGGAAACCTGTACATCCTGGTTGTTGTAGACTACGTCTCCAAATGGGTCGAAGCAATTGCACTGCCATCCAATGATTCAAAAGTCGTGATCAAATTCCTGAAAAAGAATATTTTCACTCGGTTTGGAACACCTCGGGCAATTATCAGTGATGATGGCTCTCATTTCTGCAACAGATACTTCGATGCACTCCTATCCAAATACGGAGTTACTCACAAAGTTGCCATTGCTTACCATTCATAGTCAAATGGACAGGTTGAGGTTTCAAATAGGGAGATCAAGAGAATCCTAGAAAGGACCGTTGGATCAACAAGGAGGGACTGGTCAACAAAACTAGATGATGCATTATGGGCCTACCGGACAGCTTACAAGACACCCATTGGTATGTCCCCATATCAATTGGTGTTTGGGAAAGCGTGCCATCTACAGTTGAGCTTGAGCACAAGGCGTACTGGGCACTGAAGAAGTTGAATTTTGATTCACAAGCTGCAGGAGAGAAAAGACTGCACCAACTCAACGAATTGGAGGAGTTTCGTCTACAGGCTTATGAGAATGCCAAATTTTACAAGGAAAAGACCAAAAAATGGCATGACCAAAAAATAGTGCACAGACAGTTGGAACCAAGGCAGCATGTGTTGTTGTACAACTCGAGGTTGAAACTTTTCCCTGGAAAGTTAAAATCTAGGTGGTCAGGTCCATTTGTGATCACTCAGGTTTTACCATATGGAGCTGTTGAGTTACTGGATCCTAATACCAACAACACATTCAAGGTTAACAGTCAGCGTGTCAAGCACTACTGGGGAGAATCATTTGAGCGATAAAAAGAAAGTGTCACACTTTCAGATCCTGCCTAACGTTCAAGAAGTCACGTCTAGCTGACGACTTTAAACTTAACGCTCGCCGGGAGGCAACCCATGCAAATCTTGTATATATTGTGATTTGGAGTGATTTAATTTTATGTGTTTAGTTTTTGCAGATTAAGACATTTCAATATGGAAGAAGCTCTCGCAAGTCTTCACAAGCAATTTCCTTCTCTCCCTCAAAAATCTCTGATAAAAGTCTACAAAACTCGCTTGGAACGGATGAGGTTACTAACAATCCATGGTGTTTCTAATGATATTCGTTGGGTAATTGAAGCACGAGTCCGATTGGCAGGTGGGTCTTCTGACTCTTTTATTTCACATCTGCCTGGTTGTGGAAGAAGCACCTATGCAAAGAAACGTAGAGCTAAACAAATGGATGTTTGTTACAAATGTGCACGATGGAATTGCAATACTCGTTGTCGTTCTTTAGGAATGGTGTCTGATAATCACGAAGAAAAAATTAAATTCATTAGGGATGGCTTGAGTAAGGAGTCTTTAGATGATCTATCTTCGACTCTTGAGACGCATCCCAGTGGATATGTTCATATAGCCCTTCGCAAATTACATACACAATTTCAAAAAGAAAGACAACTGTTAAGTCTCGGGAATCTGACTCAAAAAGCCCTTGTTTGCCAATTTATAAGAAAATTGGATGGGAAGCTTGTCCCTGACGCATAGATGTCAATCAAACTGTAAATTTTTGTACATATTATATCTCTTTGTCTTTTCTTAATAATTATAATTTGTTTTGTTGTTTTCTTTTATTTTCTCCGACAGAGTCCAGACCTTTTTTGACTATCACAATATTATTTCGCTACTAATCGTCCTCTGGAAGATACTTGTGCTATTTTTACTCACCCTTTTCAGGTACTATAAATTCAACCCATCATTGCACTTTTGAAAACATCCAGAGTAAAACATGGAAGCCACTTCAAGAAGACGAGTTGAAAACATCTGTGTGTTTTGCGGTAGTAGTGTTGGTACTAAACCACAATACATAGAAGCAGCACATGAATTGGGTCGAGTCTTAGCTGCAAGAAATATGCACTTAATATATGGCGGATGCAATCTTGGACTAATGGGGATCGTTTCGAAGGCCGCACAGGAATGAGGCAGTCACGTTTTGGGAATCATCCCAAAACCCTTGGCAGAGGCAAATCTTATTGAACCATCAAACGGAGAGGAACTGATTGTGCCAGGTATGTCTGAACGACTAGTGGAAATGATTAACCATGTTGATGCTTTTATTGCTTTTCCAGGTGGCTTGGGTACATTGGAGGAAATTTTTATTGTGTTATCTTGAGCGAACCTGAACATACACCAGAAACCAATTGGACTGCTCAACGTTGATGGATTTTATGATTTTCTTTGTGTGTTTCATGATGGTCGGAGAAATGGGTTCGTGTCGAAACCTTTAAAAGAACTCATCTTTACTGCCAGAACTGCTCCGGATCTAATAGACCAACTCATAGCCTATGAACCACGAGTTGACCCTATCCTTTCAAAGATAAATTGGTCTGAGGACGATCGTGGTAAGAGACGTCGGATTAATCTGGATCTTAACCTTTAAATTCCTGTAGATTTTTAGCTAACCAGGTACGACCTTCTAAACTATTCTTCTACTTTTTAAGACATTGGGGACAATGTCTCATTTAGGTTTGGGGGAGGGAATTAGTTGATTAGTACATTGTTTTTAGTTTTTATGTTGTTTTTATTTTTAGTCTAAAATTTTTCGAAAAATACAAAAAAAATTGAAAATTTTTCAAAAATTACAAAAATATTTTGTGTTTTATTGTTTTTTTGTTTTGACTAAAAATGTGAAATTGATAAAAGATAGCTGAGTAAGAAGTTTCCACTCCTGAGACGTATCTCAAACATATTTCGAAACAAGTTAATTTTTGTTTATTTCCTTTTGAATTATTTAATTCGTAAATTCTCCATAAAACGGACTAAAATGGATCTTCTTATGCTCAGTTGGCAGGTTTTATCAACATACAAGGAAACATACGGACATGAGCTAAAATTGAAAAGTTTGTAATATTCAGTGCTCTAGTTTAATTGGACGAAGCATCTTAAAAAGTGATGGAGTAAAAAAAAAAAAAAGTCAGAGATCCGAGTTATTAAGTCTGTAAGGGTGTTTTAAAACCTAGTGCCCTAAAACCAACTGGTTTGGGAGTCACTGGCCCAAAGCTCGCTATATGGATCGAAGATGCTGCAAAAATATATATATCTGAAGTCTGAGTAATTAAGTCTGTAGGGGTGTCTTAACACCTGGTGCCCTAAAGCCAACTGGTTTGGGAGCCACCGACCCAACACTCGTTACATAGACGGAAGGTATTGTATATAAATAAAAAATAGAAAAAAATTAAAGAAAAAAATCAGAAAAATTAGAAAAATTATTCCATTGCTACAAAAAGGTGTGAAATCTGATAAAACTTTAGGACAAAAATATTATTTTCTTATCAACTATACTTGTGACTGTTGTGGGCAAAAATGAAGTTGATTAATATTATGCTGGCTGTGTATATGGTGAATGGTAAATAAAATCGGAGAATGGTAAATATAATCGGAGAATTTACTTAATCAAGTAATTTAGAATGAAACAAAATAATTAGTAACTTGGAGTAGAAGTTTCACTTGAATAGTCACTAACTTCGTTATTCTTTTTTCTCTTGTCTTTTTGCTTTTGTGTGCATTAGCTTTAACTAACTTTTTACTTTTGTAAAATGTTTGTGGGTATCATTGCTGTAAACCCTCACGAGACTACAACTCGTCCACTAGGGACACCTAGGGGTTTAAAGGCTTGTTGCATATGCTAAATGCAACCGTGATCCCTACGAAAGTGGCTTAGTTAAATTTTGATTATGTTATTTTATTCTGTGTTTTGCTCGAGGACTAGCAAAATGTTAGGTTTGGGGGTGTGATGAGTGGTATTTATATCACTATTTCCCACTCATTTAACCTAATATTTTGTATAGTTACTTGAGTCTTGTGAATATTTTGATGTGTTTTGTGTTATTTTGTAGATAAATAAAGTTTCAGGACATTCTGGAGGTGATTTGGGGCAAAACAGGAAAAATTGGCAAAAAATGGCATTTTGATAAATTGTCCGCGTCGCGACGCTCAAGTTAACAGCGTCGCGACGCCTAACGTGCACCAGATCTGCTAACGTGCGCCGGGTCAACGGTCAAAATTTGAGAAGTTTGACTTTGCTAAAATACGCCGTGCCACGTGTCACCATCACATCCGATATGCTAACGTGCGCCGTGCCACGTGTCATCATCCTACGGTTCTGACACTCATAATTGCCACGTGTGCCGCGTGTCATCCATGTCATCACCACGTCATCGGTCAACGAGTCAACTCAGCCACGCGTCGTGCCACGTCATCATCCACGTCAAAAGGTCAATCAAGTCAACATGCCACGTCATCATCAGCCAATCACGCCTTGACACGTGTCGCAATCCTACGGTGCCGACTAGAGATGGCAAAAATACCCGGACCCGGCCCGGGTCCGCATGGACCCGGACGACCCGGGTCCGGGTAGACCCGGGTCCGGAATCAAAAAATCCGGACCCGGGTCTTTAATATTAAGACCCGGGTGATCCTGGGTCCGGACCGGGATCGCCGGTCCGGACCCGGGTAGACCCGGGTCCGGAAAAATTAAAAAAAAATAAATTAAAAAATTAAAAAATAAATTAGATTTTAATAAAAAAATATAAATATATATGGGCATATATATATAAAAATAATAGAATTAATAAAAAATTAAAAGAATTGAAATAAAACTAATAAAATACAAATATGAATATAAAATAATACAATAAAAATTTTAAAAAAAATTAAAAAAAAATTAAAAAAAAAAAGAATCCGGGTAAACGGGTCCGGACCGGGTCTACCCGGATCCGGACCGGGTAGACCCGGGTCCGGACCCGGAATATTTACCCGGGTCCGGAACCGGACCCGGGGAAGTGAATTCTCTTCCGGATCCGGACCCGGGTCCGGATCCGGAAATTGCCATCCCTAGTGCCGACAATTGATCTCAGCCGACGTGCCACGTCAGCGCCATATCATCGCCACGTCAGCATAATAATTGAGCTCTTAGCCGCCTCGCCACGTGTCGCCTTATCTTCTTATCCGAATTGCCACGTGTCAAAACCAGAGCATGCCACGCCAACTGCAGCTGGCGTAGCGACGCCAAAGCCCTTGGCGTCGCGACGCTGGAACCCTATCGGGGCCTATAAATCCAGCTCGAGATTTCAGATTTTGTTGTACCATTCTCTCCCATTTCTTTGATGTAAATAGGGAGTTCTTCTCTCTCTAAATTTCGTTTTAATTTTTAGTTTTTAGTTTTGTAATAATTTTAATTACGTTTTGTAATAATAGTAATTTACTTTCTTACTTTTTACAGTTTTTACTATTCATCATGAGGAGGTAACTTCCCCAGCTAGGGTGAAACGTAATTATTTTACTATTGCTATTTAGATTAATCTCCCTTAAAAATAATATATTCACTATTTAAAATTTGACTTAAAAAGGATACCGCTATATTGGTCAGTTGGTAATTTAATTTTAATCTGGTTTAAACCTGACTAATCAAAGATACCGCCAGATTGGTCGGTTGGTAATTTAATTTTGGTTACGCCTTTATGGCTGGTTTATTTTGGTTCCGCCTTTATGGCTGGTTATGGACAAATATTACCGCCTTAATGGCTAATTGTACTTAATTTGACTTAATCAGGATACCGCCAGATTGGTCGGTTGATAATATTATCACAAGTTTATATATTATTTTATGGGAGATATCTAAATTAGTAGTAGTAAAAGTAATTCCTTTTACCTTAACATTTATTTTATTGTAATTTACCTTTCAGTATTTACTTTACCACAATTACTTTTCAGCATTTTATGTCTTTTTTTTTACCAGCCCTAGCTATGTGTCATAACTAAATTAGTATCTAGGGTTGTGATGAATTTCAATATCACCGGTTTATAAGGGATTAGATTATAGTTTGGGTAATATAAAGATTTATTTATTGAGTCTTAATCTTAATACTTTTTAATTAACTGGCCATTAATTAAATTGACTAGGTAAACTTAAAATGAACTAGACATAAGGATTTTAAGTTTAAGACCTCAGACTCAATAGCCCACGATCTTCCTTGAGGATATATAACCCTTTAATAGATTTCCTTACATGATAGGAATATACCTGTCGGGCGGGGGTAGCCATAATTGGAACTTAATCTTAATGAATCTAGGTAATTTGGTTGACATAGACATATGATTCAATTGGATTATACTAGGTATTTGTAATTGACCATCAGAAGAGGCTTTTGCATAATTTAGTGTTCCAGGTTAATAAATCAATATTTTACCCAACTTTAAGATAACCACTTCATCTTTAAAATGATATTAAAAGAAATCACAACTCTATATAGTTTTTAATATTGAATTTTCTTAAAATCTACTTTCGAACAATTTTTACTTGTCTTTAAATTTAGAATCGTCGCCATTTCAAATCAATTAAACAACATGTTAGATACTAGTAATCATTTGACCTCATAAAATTAATAACTTAGGTATTAAGTCCTCGTGGGATCGATACTTTTTATACTACTTGAACGATACGTACGCTTGCGTTATACGTGTGTGTTTAAGCCGGTCAGGCACGGTGCTTTGCTAGAAGCCAACCACGTCTTGTAAATCGGTAAGCACGTGGTACAAGGTACTCACTTTATCGGACAGTCCGATAACCGGATTTACTACCAACATATCCAGAGGTCTCTTGGGTCGCTTCCCAAAGATTCACCGATGACAGTTGACTCGATTAGAATTAATATGAGATTAATTAAGAGAGAGAAAATGAATATGGGATTATTTGAAGCTTTATTTAATCTGGGATTAAATGTGTTCAGAAGAGAGAGAACACGATTAATTTGGAATTAATCGGTAAAATAAATTTAATAGTTAAATTTGATTTTTCTTTTTAATTTATTCGTATGGGCTAAAATTGATATATCAGACATATTAATATGAATTGGATTTCATTACGAAATTAAAGTCGGACTTTAATACGAACGAACGAATTAATTTAGAATTAATTCGTAAATGACGTTCGTAATATATTTGCGAGGCATCGTTATTTAATTAAATAAGATTTAATTATTTAGTGACGAGAGTTCGTTTAATCGGATTAAACGGATCCGTGCAGCGGCAAATGTTCGTAGAGACATTTGAATTTTGAATTCAAGTGTGGGGCCCACTTCACATGTGGTAGTTGGGAGGATAGTTGGCATTTAAGCCAATACCACTTGCTTTTCAACCACCAAGTTTTGGTTTTGTGAAACCAAGACTCTCAACTACCAAGTTTAGGTGAAAGGGGTAAAACCCTTTTACTAAAACTTATCTCTCTCTCTCATTTTGTAACACTTGAACAAAACATAAACCCTCATACACATGGCTTGGGCGTGAATGTGGGCTTCTTCTTCTCTTTGATTTTGTGACAAAATCAAGTTAGCTAGCACTTCAAGGAATCAACAAAGGTGATAGGGAAACAAATCAAAGCTTGGAATCAACACAAAGGTTGGATCTTGGAGATCTTCATTCCTAACTCAAAGCTTGGAATCTACAAAGGTTGGATCTTGGAGATCATCTTCTCAAAAAATTTAAAAGCTCAAATCCGTTCATTGTAAGTATATTTCGCAACTTAAATTGATCTTAATCAGATGTTTTCATGCTTATTAGATCCTTGACATGTTCTAGGAACACTAACAGAGATCAGAAACCCATACCCTAGGTTGTTTTCTGACTCTCTCCGACATACGTGGTTCTTGTGTATTCGAAGATTAATGGTATAGTTTCATCATTGATGAACTATTTGTGTTCCATTAAGAATCGGTGCCTGGAAAAGTATCACTCCGATTTTCATCGAGTTATATTATCCTCACACTTACCACTGCATATCGGTATTCCTTTTAGGAAATCTACATGGTGAGCAACAATCTAATTGTTCTCTTGTGAGTTGTATAAGTACTATACTTATGTATCCCTAGGATAACCTACAATTTGGCACTTATCCAATTTGGGTTCTAGTTGGGTATCATCCAAACATATGCCTAGCATCCCAAATTATCAGGAATGTGAAACCTGGTTTCTTTCCTGTTCATATCTAATATGATATCTGTCACACAGATTTTTATGGAACCTTATTCTAAATAAGTTCTTGCACTGTTATAAAGCTTATCCATTGAAGGAAATGGTAGCTCAGAGCGACTCATGATTAACCTTTATCATGTCCAACAAGATTCGGTTACTCTGTTCGGACACACCGTCAAACTGACGTGTTTCGGGAGGAGTCCTCATTTGAAAGAATATTTTACTTTTTCTGGTATATTAGAAACTTATTGCTTAAGTATTTTCCATTATGGTCTTACCGTGACGGTTTAATACTTTAGCCGATCTGTTTTTCTATTTCGTGTTGAAACTTAAAAGTTTCCGATTTGTGTTTTTCAAAAGAAACACATAACCATAACGAGATGCCACATCCGTAAAGGTCACGAAATATTCATATCCACCTCTAGCCTAGCTAGACATGGGCCCACTTGCTTCACTATGAACTAGGGCTAACAGATCGGTGGCATTTTCACTTTTACCAATTAAATAGTGTTATAGGCACTTTTCCCAATAAACTAGATTCGTAGACTTTATTTGAATGGAATCAAATTAGTCCGAGTACCCACTCTTCAAAAGTGTGGATATACGAGTCTTATTTGATTGTGTCACAGACAACAATGCCACAATTAGGTTCTTCTGATCAAATCAGTTTGAGCTATTTGTTTGTCACGTTATATGTTTGAGATTTATTTATTTTCAAAATATAAATGCTGTTATTCACATCTAATGTATTTATCTCAATATCATCTTTATAAAATAAAACACTTTAGTGTTCTAGAATATAAAGGTTCACCCGCAGCGGGTTATACAATGATATACAGATAATGTTTCTAGTCAAACTAGTTACACTATAACAATTTCCTAATTTAAGTACATACCCAATGGTAGTTCCTAAAATAGGTATCTACGGTTGAAACAGCGATTTTCATCCCGTTTCCAATTCGCAGATTAGGCTTAATATATTATTTTATCAAATAAAATAATTTATTATTTTCCAGGACCATCCTGAAATTTATTCCCAATTTGAAAATTAAACCATTTAAATCTTTAAGATCGATTAGATCCAATCCAATTCCTAGATCCGGTAGGGGGACATCCAAGTCCGAAACATATATCTTATATATGCCAATACATCCAATGTATTACCTAACCTTTTTCCTCTGAATCAACTAAGCCTTGGCTTTGGCACAACAAACTTAGTGATCCCATTCAAGCGCTACCCATTGACCATGGAAAGCTTCGAAATCAATGTCGATGGACAAGAAGTGGTCTTGACTTTGGCCAACAAACCACAACTTGGACAAGACACCAATATGGAACAAAGCCTTCGTGATTCAAATACATCCTCGATGGACAAAGGCTTTGACTTTGGCCAACAAGCCAATGCCAGTCTCGGATCTTGAGTGAGAATCACTCAATGGAAGGAAATACGCTTAATATTTTGTGAGGGTTTTTCGAGTGCAAATTGGCAACCAATTTATTATCTTTGTTAAGGTCTCATCATCATACACCCTTAAACATGCATTCTAAACACATAATAAAGCGCATATGAAAAATAATAATGATATGCAGATGGATACTTTACACATTGATCCTAGATCAAATCTCTCACTTTCTCTCTCCCGCTAGCACATGTATCAATTCTACCCGTTACACTACACTTCTAAAGAAACCTCATTTACATTGAGGGGAATATGTGAGAAGAGAATACAAAGAATATAGAGGTATAAGGCTGGACACGCAGGTCCAATTTGATAAATCAAATTTATTACAACAATTTCTAAAATTGTCCCACCCATCTAATATCCATCCGATATACATTATTCATGCATCGCAACCATGTATTCACACAAGCATGTTATTAATCAATCTAATCAAATTAATTAATCTGATAATTAGTGATCATCCAATGTTCAAATAACGATTTGATTTTGCTCGAGTCAAACTCATTTTGCGAATAAGTACTCAAAGTACGAATTCTCGAATTAAATTAAACTACACAATTAAATCCAATTCAATATGCATTTAATTCTAATTCGCTATTTAATTCCAAATTAAATACTACACTTTATTTACGAACCTTTACGACTTAAATTCCAAATTTAATCGCTACGGGTCTCAAAGCCCGATTAACGTCCAACGTCAATTCAATTAAAGTCCAATGGGCTTTTAATTAATTTCTTAAGGCGTGGACTTTTGGTCAACTCGGGTCAAACCGAATAACCAAAATCCAATCCGGGAATTACCCCATAAGCCCAGAAATCAATTTTGGCCCATTAGACCCAATTAAACTTTAAAGGTCCATTAAGTCGCATTTGGGCTTTATGGAAGCGGTTTTTGGGCCCAATTGGATCCAACCAATTTTGCCTAAACCTAACGTGGTACAACCAAGCCCAATAAACCAAATAACAACTTTAAAAGCCCAAATCTAATTTTAAGGCCCAATTAATTAAACACAAAAAATTCCAAATTTCACATTTAATTAACCAAAGTGTATTACACAATTAATTACCCAATTAACATTTTCAAAACACCAATTAGCCTAATTAATCATGCTCTTTAATATTAAATCATGTCCAACACAATTTAATTAAAATCAAACCCAATATACATGCTCAATGTCTCGGATATAGTGGGGAAAATATATCCGATTTGGTTTCAATCCAATTAAATCCTCAATCGACATAAATAAACATTCCCGAATGATTTCCAACACATCCAATGATCAAAAAATCAAAATCCAAGACATTTTAGGGCTAGTCAAGTTTCGGCCAAGCCTACTCAATTTGGGGAAAAATGTTCCAAACACAAATTCATGAAATTGATCCAATCAATATTCAATTAAACATCAATTAAGCATATTCATTCATCAAATTTCACAAAATCATGCTCAAAATCAATTTACCCAATTTTAAGCCCTAAACTTTTTCATGCTTTAACCTTGCTCTAGATGCCATTGTTGGTTTCTATTAAGGTCCCAATATCATAAACAAGCATGAATCAAGTGCGAATACAAATCAACGAAGTTGCAGAATACTCACATCGATCGGTTGAGCGACGCGTGAGGCAACAAAACTGATTTTCTGCCTCAATAGACTGCTCGACAGTGACTGATCTGCAACCCTCCATTTTCGATTTTTGAGGTCCTTGAACAAGCTCCAAGCTTCGTCAAACGACTTCCGGCTCATGGGTGGATTTTCCTATCACCTTCGCATGTCTTCTTAGTGTGTTGCACTCTTGATTTTGCCACAAAATCATGACCTTAAGCTTCCCATCCTCTCGGTTTTTCACAGCAAACAGAACCAGAAAAATGGCCCCAAGGGTGTGTGAGAGGAAGAAGAAAGATAGGAGAGAGAGATGGTTTTTGTTACAAAAATTGGTAAATGATTTTCCCAAAATCATATACACAATTTTTTCCTCCAAAAAAGTAAAGCAATTAAAGCAATAAATGCTTGCCAACCACACACATCACTTGCCATCAATCAATGAATAATGACTGGCATCAATCACTCAAAGTGAAAGACATCAATCACTTGATTGACGAGTGATGTGACGCTAGATGTGACTAGCGATTTGATGCTTGATTTGACTTGTGTGCCCCACTCGAATTTGAAATGCGAATGCGCTCGCAAATAATCCCGGGCTCAGGTTCGCTAATTCCAAATTAACAAATTTTCCGTTGCGACGTAATTAAATCTAATTTAATTAAATAATCATGCCTAGCATAATTACTATTCACATCGCTAACGAATTAATTCTAAATTAATTCGGTCGCCCGAATTAAAATCTAATTTTAATTCCGCGTCGAAATCTAATTTCGTTTAATATATCAAATATATTAATTTATCGATTAATTCCAAATTAATCGTTATCTCTCTTTAATTGATATTTTATCCCAGATAAAATATCTCTGTAATTAATCCCAGATTAATTGTCTCTCTCTTCTAATTAATCCCAGATTAATTAAAAGGTGCGAGTCATACGTCATCGGTGAATCTTTGGGAAGCGACCCATGAGATCCCCGGATATGTTGGCAGTAAATTCGGTCGTCGGACTATCCGAACACGTAAGTACCAACTACTACGTTTTACCGATTTACAAGACAAGGTTGGCTTCTAGCAAAGCGCCATGCCTACCTAATTCTCCGGAAATATCCTTACAGGAATAAATGATCTATATCAGGCGTAGTATACGTAGTATTGCGTATTTCTGTCTAGTATCGGATGATCACGTGCTAGGCCTGGGGCTGGAATTGTGTCTGCCCCGTACGAAGCACATGTCAGATGTCTGGTAACTAGTCTCTATAATCGGATAAACATGACCTTGTCATTTTATCCCGATGACTGCAGTACTTAAGAGTATTAGTACCGTATCCTACGTGACCATCATCTCCATATGACTGGAGTGACACTTCCATCTTGACATCACACCCAACACACTACGATTCTCAATATACCTAGCATTGGCGTACACAGAACCTGTTAAATCCCTGGATGACCGCAACCAAAGTATATTGATTGTCGTAAGTATTAGCGGTGCAAGTCTCAGGTTAAGACAAAATACACCTACCCTGATTTCGGACTTCCATAGACCCAAAGTTATACTACCAATGGAATTCTGAGGGGGTCTATCTAGAGCGAAGCTGTTTCCCGTACCATCGGTAAAACACAACCTCCTATTACACTTGCATGAGTATCCTATACCCAAATATATGAGAACTATGTCGTTGTGCCCTCACAACTCGCACAAGTGTAATATTAGTCTTTTACGCATTTATCGATGTCCAATCTCGACAATGCTCAGACTATGGATATTTAATGATTTATCCTTCGTGGACTGATACTGTCTCATATCATTCTCCGTCCAGGAACAAATCATAGGGACCTCCTATCATTTATATATCTAGGTGATCTAATCACAAATGATAAGAGTGCAATCTCCTTTGTCACATAGTTAATTTGTACAACAACACCATGAATTGTACAAATAATGACGATATGGGGTCATAATTGTCCAACAGGGACAACTCCCAATTTTGTGACAAAGTTTCTAATCCAGACATCTTCTTTTGCAACCTCAGATGTCGCAATATATTTCGCCTCTGTGGTGGAATCAGCTGTCGATCCATAGTTGGAAGTTTTCTAACTCTCTGCAGCACCGTTAAGGGTAAATACGAATCCCGATGTAGATTTTTTATCATTTGGATCCGATTTGAAATCTGAATCTGTATACCCATTAACTTGCATTTCTCCTTCTCCGTAAATCAAAAATTTATCCTTAGTACCTTTAAGATATTTCAGGATATGTTTAATGGCCATCCATTGGTCGTTACCCGGATTTGATTGATATCTACTGGTTACACTAACCGAGTAACTAGTATCAGGTCGCGTACACAACATGGCATACATAATGCTACCCAAACACGAAGCATAAGGTAGATTAGACATTCTAATATTCTCATTTTCAGTTTGCGGACATATTTTCTTCGAAAGATGTATACCATGTCGGAAAGGTATATTAACTGTCTTACAATTACTGAAATTATACCTTTCTAAGATCTTATCTATGTACGTGGACTGAGACAATCCAATAAGCTTCTTTTCTCTATCTCTATAGAGTTTTATACCCAAGATATAAGAAGCTTCACCCAGGTCTTTCATAGAGAAGTTTTTACAAAGATAAGCTTTTACGCCCTGCATCATCCCGATGTTATTCCCAATTATCAGGATGTCATCCATATAGAGTACCAAAAATACCACCATGCTCCCACTGACTTTTTTATACACACATGATTCTTCTGTATTCTTGAGGAAACTAGACAATCTAATAACCTCATCGAATCAAAGATTCCAACTCAGTGAAGCTTGTTTAAGTCCATATATGGACTTCTTAAGCTTACAAATCATATCTAAGTCTTGGCTGGACGCAAAAACCTCCGGCTGTTCCATATAGATTTCTTCATCAATAAATCCATTCAAGAATGCCATTTTGACATCCATTTGCCAAATCTCGTAGTCATGGTAGGCAACTATAGCCAATAAAATCATAATAGACTTCAACATCGATACTGGCGAAAAAGTTTCATTATAGTCGACATCCGGTCGCTGTGTGTAACCCTTTGCAACCAACCGGGCCTTGAAAGTTTTAATACTTCCATCAGACCCTCTCTTCCTCTTGTAAACCCATTCACAACTGACATGAACTATTCCCTCAGGAAGAGGAACCAAGTCACAGACTTGATTCTGATGCATTGAGTCTAACTCTGATTTCATGGTTTCCTGCCATTTCACGGAATCGATGTCTAACATCGCTTCTTCATAAGTCATCAGGTCTGTCTCTTCTACCAAGAGCATATCAAGACCTATGTCTTGTATCAAAGACAAACGCTCAGGAGGTCTTATGACCCTACTCGACCTACAAAGTGTGTGCGTCAAATATCCCTCACCTTCTTGAACCTCATGTTCCTCATGTGGTTCTTCAGTTATAGGCTGAACTTCATCAAGTTCAACTTGTCTATGATCTCCTCCTTCTGTTAAAAATTCTATTTCTAGAAATTTTACGAAGCGAGTTACGAACACATTTCGACGCTCGAAATCATAGAACAAATCTCATTTCCTATTGGAAGGATACCCAACAAACCTAAACTTTTGCCCTCAAGGCAAAAGCTTATCCTGCTGCGCCACTCTGACGTACGCATGACAGCCCCAAACCCTAATATAATTAAGGTTCGATTTCCTACCAGTCCATATCTGATATGGGGTCATAGGAACAAATTTTGAAGGAACTCTGTTCAAAAGATGAATTGCAGTAAGAAACACATAGCCCCACAGGTAATATGGAAGATCTGTATAACTCAACATAGAACGAACCATATACAATAAAGTTTGATTTCTCCTCTCAGACACTCTATTATGCTGTGGAGTACCTGTAGGAATATATTGAGCGAGAATCTCATTCTCCTTTAAATAATCAGTGAACTCACTGCTCATATATTCACCACATCGATCCGATCGAAGGCACTTGATGAATTTTCCAGTTTGCTTTTCCACTTCATTTCTGAAATCTTTGAACCTTTCAAAAGTTTTCGATTTATGTTTCATCAAATAAACATAACCATACCGAGACAAATCATCGGTAAAGGTAACGAAGTATGAATAGCCAATGTGAGCAATGAGACGCATGGGACCACATACATCAGAATGTACTAGTTTCAATAAGTCTGAGGCTCGATGTCCTACACCGGTAAATGGGGCTTTTGTCATTTTACCCTGAATACAAGATTCGCAAGTCGGTAAGGCTCAACAATGAGATTCTCAATCAAACCATTCCTAACCAACTGGGCAAGGCGTTATACGCCAATATGACCTAACCTCATGTGCCACTGTTCAGTATCATTAACATCAGATCTATTTCATTTATTAGTCCCAACATTCAAAATATCTCTTGATGAATGCAAAATGTAATGACCATTCTCATTTTCACATTGAAGGATAGGAATATTATATTTATCATATAAATATAAAGAACGATTCTTAATATTTACAAAAAAAATCTTATGTATATAATACAAAAAGTGATATAATATTTGTCACACATCCTGGCACAAAATAATAGTCATTTAACAAAATGCTCCCACTGGATAAACGAATCTCATATACCCCAACTGCAACTGCATCCAAAGAGTCTTCACTCCCGAAACGCAATTGCAACGATCCAGATTTCATCTTTCTACTTTCCTTCAGCCCCTGCAATGAATTGTAGATGTGAACAGGACAATCAGAGTCTAAAATCCAACTGAAAGAAATAGTTTCACAAGCTAAAGAGATATCAATAACAGGAAAAATAAATATATCTAAAGTAGAGGCTCTGTCTCTCTTCAACTGCGCAAGATATTCATGATAGTTACGTTTCCAGTGTCCAACCTTATTACAATGGTGGCATGTGTCTTCGACAGCTCTCTTGGGTTTAGGTTTCCCTATCTTACCATGAGGAGCAATCTTTTTACCTTTCTTATTATTTCATTTGCCCTTCTTTTGAGAAGCAGCAGAAATAGAAGTAGGTTTCAGAAGGCGAGTCGGCACTCCTTTCTTAAAATCCTTCTCAGCGGTGAGCAGAATCCTATGCAACTCATTGTAAGAAAAGCGAATCCCATGCATATTGAAATTCAGCAGAAACTGGCAAAATGTGCTCGGGAGTGAGCCTAGTATCAAACTACGCCCAAAAGTTTCATTAAGTGGAAATTCATATCACCTCAATTAATCAATCAAATCAATCATATGAAGCACATAAAGATTGACCGGTTGACCCTCATCCAGTCTGGAGTGAAACAGATCCATCACCACTCTATGAACAGTAATTTGCTCTTGATTCATAAAGAGCTCCATAAGCTGAGAGATTATGCTATATGAATCAGGCATATCAATATATTACCTCTTAAACTTCAAAGTCAACGATCCGAGGATGTATGATTTCACTTTTAGATCATCATCCTTCCATTTCTGGAAGGTTTCATGTTCCTCGGGTGTTGACTCGGGTGGTTAGCTAGAGGAACTGGTGTTGGACAATTATGAATCATAACATCACTATTTATACAGAACATGGTGTTGTTGTACAAATTAACTATGTGACAAATGAAATTACTCTTTTATCACTTGTAATTGGATTACCGGGATATATAATGATAAAAGTCCATATGATTAGTACCGGATTAATAAGTTATGAGACAATATTAATCCACGTAAGGTTTAATCATTAAATATCTCTAGTCATGGTATTATCGAGAGTGGACATCGATAATGCGGACTAGGCTAGTATTACACTTGTGTATGTTAAGGAAGCCTAACGACATAGTTCTCATATATTTGGGTATTGGATACTCATGTAAGTGTAATATGAGGTTCTGTTTACGGATGGTACGGAAACATTTTCACTCTGGATAGACCCTTCGGAATCCCATTGGTAGTATGACTATGTGTCTATGGGAATCCGAATCAGGGTAGGTGTATTTGGTCTTAACCTGAGACTTGCATCACTAATACCTACGACAATCAGTATACTTTGGTTTTGGTCATCCGGGGCTTTAACAGGTTTTGTGTACGCCTCTTCTGGGTATACTAAGAATCATAGTGTATTGGGTGTGATGTCAAGATGGAAGTATCACTTCATTCATATGGAGATGATGATCACGTAGGATACGGAACTGGTACTCTTAAGTACTGCAGTCATCGGGATAATATGACTAGGTCATGATTATCCGATTATATAGACTAGTTGCCAGTGATCTGATATATACTTCGTACAAGGCAGACACAATTCCATTCCCAGGCCTAGCATGTGACATCTGATACTGGATCGTAATACGTAATACTACGTATACTACGCCTGCCAAAGATCTTATATTTCATAGAATAATATTTCTGGAGAATTGGGAAGGCATGATGTTTTGCTAGAAGCCAACCATGTCTTGTAAATCGGTAAGAATGTGGTACTGGGTATGTACGTGTTCGGACAATCCAATGACCGTATTTACTGCCAACATATCCAGGGATCTCATGGGTCGCTTCCTGAAGATTACCGTTGAGATTTGACTCGAACATAATTAATCTAGGATTAATTATGAGAGAGAAAATTAATCTGGGATTAATTACGGCAAGAATTAATCTGGGATTAATTGCGTCGAGGATTTATCTGGGATTAAATTCGTCGAGAAGAGAAACGCGATTAATTTGGAATTAATCGGTAAAAATGAATTTAATGGTGAAATTAGATTTTACTATTTAATTAATTGGGCTAAAATAATATATTAGATATATTAATTGAAATTAGATTTCAACGCGGAATTGAAATTGGATTTTAATTCAAGCGAACGAATTAATTTAGAATTAATTCGTAAGCGACTTACGTAATAATATTGTGACACATTATTATGTAATTAAATTGAATTTAATTAAGTCGCAATGGGAAATTCATTTAATTCAGAATTAAACGAACCTGGGCCCGAGCGAAGTTGCGTATTGGATTGCCCGACTTAAATTTTGAATTTAAAGTGGGGCCCACCAACTTACATCAAATGTCTACACTAGTGATGGAAGTTGTTAGTTGGTTGAGAAAAGGTTAGATTGCTTTTTGCACACTCAAGCCAATTACAACACTCAACTTTAGTATATATTAATTTTGTCAACTTTGGAAGTAGATAGAGTTACTATTCACAGCAAACACATTTTTCTCTCTTCCTCCTCTCCTTAGCCGATTCTTTGCTACTCTTGGAGGGTAATTTTTCTTTCATTTTTGTTATTGCTAGCACATAAAGGATTGAATCAAGGTGATATGGAAACTCACCCAAGTGTA
Source organism: Zanthoxylum bungeanum (assembly GCA_019454045.1). Classification (NCBI taxonomy): domain Eukaryota; kingdom Viridiplantae; phylum Streptophyta; class Magnoliopsida; order Sapindales; family Rutaceae; genus Zanthoxylum; species Zanthoxylum bungeanum. The sequence goes on from SKCR01024342.1 coordinate 60,268, forward strand.
GGAAAAACTCAAAGAAGGCTTGGAATCTTCAACATCCATGGAAAAATTTTGAACTTCAACTGATCAATGTGAGTATTTCGCAACTCCCTTTGATTAATTCACACACAAATCACTCTTAGAGGATCTTGGCATGTTCTAGGAACACTAACGATGGTATTAGAGTGAGATCTAAGCTTGATTTGGATTTAGGGTTTATGGACTTTATTTGGGGTTTTTGTGTTTAGAACATAATTTCTTCAAATTGGTTGTTTGGTTGAGCTTTGATGATGATAAATAGGATTTTTGCATCAATAGAATTGAGAAAATTGGTTGGATCAAAATTTCCCTAATTCTTCATGCTTAGCCGAATGCTACCCTAATAGTGTCTCATGGTGATTTTTTGATTTTAGACAATTGGATATGTTTAATGCATGAAATAAATCTTGTATGTTGATTTAATTGGATTGAAATCAAATTGGGTGTTATTTTATGCACAATTGCTGTGACATTGATAAGCATGTATAGATTGATTTTGCTTCAATTTATGTTGGACATGAATTGGAAATGTTGAGCATGATTAAATTGGATTAATTAATGTTTTGGAAATATTAGATTAATTGATTAATTATGTTAATTGCACTTTAATTAAATTAATATGTAATTTGGAATGATGTGTTAATTTAATTTGTTGTAATTGGGCTTAATGGGCTTGGTTGGGCTAAGTTTGGTTTAGGACAATTGGGTTGGATCCAATTGGGCCTAAACCATTTCCATAAAGTCCAACTATGACATTTGGGCCTTTAAATATTTAATTGGGCCTAATGGGCCAAAATTGATTTTATGGCATAATGGTGATTCCTTATTGGGCCTTGGCATCTTGGGTTTGATCCATAATGGCCAAAGCCCACGCCTAAAGTATTAATTGAAAGCCCATTGGACTTTAATTGAATAATATTGGATACTAATTGGGCCTTTGAGACCCATGTAGATTGTATTTGGAATCCAAGTCTAAAAGACACTTTTAAAATTGTAATTATTTAATTTGGAATTAAATATGAATTAATATTGAATATAATTTAAATTGGATTTAAATTTGTAGTTCGATATAATTCAAGAATACGTACTTTGAGTAATTATTCTTAAATGAGTTGGACTTGCGCAAATCAAATCGTTTTTTGAACATTGGATGGCCATTAATTCAAAGATTAATTAATTGGATTAAATTGATTGAATAACATGCTTTGTGTGAATACTTGGATGTATGAATGAATAATGTATATCAAATGGATATTAGAAGGGTGAGGGCAATTTTGTAAATTGTTGTAATAAATTTAGAATTTATTAAATTCGACCTGCGAGTCCAGCCTATTATCTCCTTATCTTATTGTGTTTCTCTTCTCACCAATTCCCCTAAATGTAAATGAGGTTTCTTTAGAAGTATTATGTGATTGGGTAGAAGTATGAATAGTGCTAGCGGGAGAGAGGAAATAGAGAGATTTGTTATGGGAACAAAGTTTGTTATATATTCATCCGAACATCATTATTATTTTATTCGCGCCTTATTATGCTTTTAGAATGCATGCTTAAGGGTGTATGATGAGACCTAATTAAAGATAATAAATTGGTTGCCAAATCGCGACAAAAACCCTCATTTTATATTAAACGTTTTTCCTTCCATTGAGTGATTCTCTCTCAAGATCCAAGATTGGCATTGGTTTGTTGGCCAAAGTTAAGATCTTTGTCCATCACGGATGTGTTTGAATCACGAAAGCTTTGTTCCATATCATACGTCTTAGGCAAGTTGTGATTTATTGGCCAAAGTTAATGTCATTTCTTGTTCATCGACCTCGACTACGAAGCTTTCCCACTATCAATGGGTCACGCTTAACTGGTTTTATTAAGCTTGTTGAGCCAAAGCCAAGGCTTAGTTGATTCAGAGGAAAAAAAGTTAGGCAATATATTGGATATATTGACATATATTGGGTATATGTTTCGGACTTGGAGGTCCACCTATTGGATCTAGGAATTGGATGAGATCCAATTGATCTTAGAGATCTACCTAGTTAAGTTTCATACAACTTGTTGGCCAAAGTCAAGGTTGTGTGTTTTTTAACTGGATTCTAGCCCACTAGGAAACTAGGTTTCCCGAGTACTCTACAGAGGGTTAGAGGCTCGCCGAAAAATAGTGGGAGGCAAGTATTAAATTTGCAATTTCTTTTAAATACTTGCCAATACATGCTCATTTCATTTTTCGTCATTAATAATTTATAAATATATTAGTTGGACTAATATTCAATTGTTCTTTTAATTGAATTGTTGGATTGTATTCAAACTACTTCATTTTAGTTGGTTATATAGTTGGACTATAGTAATCAATACATTTGAAAGTAACCAATCAAATTGTAGTTAATTATATAGTTAGACTATAGTAATCATTACATTAGATTGTACCCGAAATCGTTGATTGGATAGTTGGACTATAGCAATCAAGATGACTTGAAAGATTAACGTCAAATGACATAATCCTAGGTGAAAAATATGTTTTACGGCTTTAATTTTCATTTTGGGAAATGAATCTCAGGATAGTCTTGGGAGTTGAGAAGTTACTCTATTTGATAGAGCGACCTCTCGGGCCTAAGCCCAGAGTTGAAAAAATAGTAGAGCATGAGCTTTGGAAGGCTCATCGTGATGATAACTTTAGTGCTCAATCCGTTATGTTTGCCGCAAAGACGCCTGAATTTCGTCGTCAGAACTAATGATTAGATTATTATACCATGATGATGAAATTAAAGGATGTTTATAGATCTAACCTTAGATCTTAAAAGTACAAAAGGAGCTCTTTCGCTCGCGCATGTCAGAGGGTACATCTGTCGAGCACTAGGTGTCGTAGATGATTGCTGATATCGAATAACTAAGGTTAGCTTGGCATTACCTACGAGGTCGAGACTTCCATAGATTTGATTTTATAATCTCTGCCCGAAAGCTGGGGCGGGTTCATCTTGAACCAAGAGAAAACTCTTAGAGAGTTAATGGCTATGCTCAAGGAGGCAGTGCTAGAGCTTCTAAAATGGCAAGAAGCGCAAGGCGCATCTTACTTCGACATCCCAGAAAGCCAAGGCTTGGCCGAAGGCTTCTGGGGGTGTGAAAATAAGGGTAAAGGAAAAATCATCATAATCTTCTGGGAATACGAAGGACATATCCCAAGATGTCTGTCTACATTATGGCAAACGGGGTCACTGGAAGCGTTATTGCCGTATGGACAAGGTAGACATGATGGAAGTGAAGAAGGGCAAGGCTCCGAATTCAGGTATATTTGTCATAAACATATCCACTGCTAGTTTTAAAATTGGATTTTTTGATACTAGGTGTAGTACAAAAATATGTACTGATGTGCGGGATATGCTGATAAGCAGGATACTGGCTTCAGATGAGATCGGCCTATGAGTCAGAAACGGGACGAGAGTTGCTGTTTTGGCTATGGGAACCTAAGTTTTGGAACTGCCATTTGGGCATGCACTTAAATTAAGAAACTGTTATTGAAGCTGTCGATCGAAGTAGTTCACCAAGTCGATCGAAGCAAATTGAAGCTGTACTTTGTCTGAAGGAAAGAAGACTGACCAGTCACCAAGAAAATTAGCAGAAGACCTAACCCGACGGGATAGGAAGTTCATCCATACATACACGTAACTTACATCCCTTGTTTTGTATTTTGTGTTTGCAGATTTCAGACAAAAGAGAACCAGCATGGGGCGACCAAAGACATACGGCGCCAAGGAGCACAACGGGGATCTAACCCATCATGAACAGGGATGACCTCTACACTTGCATACGTACGCATCGCATAAACACGTCTTTATTCTGTTGTTTTGTATTCGCAGGTTTCAAAGAATAAAAAAGAGAAAGCGGCAAAGGCAAGCCAACCAGAAGCATCAACAGTGTTATCAGTTTCAAGAATGAATCAGTATTAGTTTCGGGAAGAAATCCTAGGGTTGAGGCCCATCATTGTCGGGAATGGATTCCAGGGGGCGAAACCCATGTTTTCAGCAGTTGAAATGAAGAATTCCATGGAGAGAAGTCTTTGATAGTTAGACATATGTCCGGTGATGACATTGTTTGCTGTAGGGAGAAACCTTAGAAATAAGAAGTACGAGATGTGCTCTCATCCGGTATTCTGAATGGATTGATCTCGGCTAGACTAATGAGCACTGGATCACGTGATCTCAACAGTAGAAGCCTGAGTGGTTGGCTTGATGACTAGTCGAAGAGATGGTGGATCAGTGAATGACCGTTTGCCTGGATGTCCACCCTGGTTTACTTATGCTACGATATATGATATGGTTGGAAACAAAGAAAAAGTCTCTGCAATGAAAAGAAAAATAAAAATAGACCGCCTATAACCGATAAGCGTGAAGCTACCCATGGGCGAGTATTAGGACCACCATGAGGAGAAATGCTACCTTAAAGGGTAGGTGTGTCAAAGAAAGAAAAATAAAGAAAAGAGAAAAAGAATGAAAAGAAAAAAAAAAAGTTCAAAATGAAAAGAAAGAGACAAGGAAAAAAGAAGAAGACCATATCATGTTGAGTATGACGAAGTAATCACATAGTGTGATTAAGACATCTAGGTTGGTTAGACCCACTGATCCAATTCTCCGAGACGAAAGCATCAAGTTGACTTACTTAAAGAATAAGTTGTGAAAGAGCCTTGGCACACACACACTAGGAGTCTAGTTCAGATCACCTATTCAGATGATCGGAATTGAGTGCATCAAGTACTTTGAAGGTTCTCAGGTTTCAACGCGAAGCATTCGTTGGAGACGAAAATATGCCTAACTATCAGGATTGTCTCATGAGAAGCAGTATAATATGTTGAAATAAACCATCACACACCAGTATCAGTTTTGGGGATGAGTCCCGGGGACGAGGCCCACATCAACATCAATATCAATTTTGGAATGAATCCGAGAATGAATCTCAATTTTGGAATGAATCCGAGAAGGAATCTCAGCTTTGGAATGAATCCGAGAAGGAATCTCAGTTTTGGAATGAATTCGAGAATGAATCTCAGCTTTGGAATGAATCCGGGAATGAATCTCAGCTTTGGAATGAATCCGGGAATGAATCTCAGTTTTGGAATGAATCCGAGAATGAATCTCAGCTTTGGAATGAATCCGGGAATGAATCTCAGCTTTGGAATGAATCCGGGAATGAATCTCAGTTTTGGAATGAATCCGAGAATGAATCTCAGCTTTGGAATGAATCCGAGAATGAATCTCAGTTTGGAATGAATCCGAGAAAGAATCTCAGTTTTGGAATGAATCCGAGAATGAATCCCAAGGTCGAGACCCGCATTGTCAGAATTTTGAATGAATCCAGGAATTAATCCTAAGGCCGAGGCCCACATAGTCCGAGTTTGGAATGAATCCAGGAATGAATCCGGGAATGAATCCCAGAGGGCAAAACCCGCATCATCAGCAGTTTCGGGAATGAATCCCAGGGTTGAGGCCCACACCACCAGCAGTTTCAGGATCCCAGGGTTGAGGCCCACATCACCAGCAGTTTCAAGAATGAATCCCAGAGGGCGAAGCCCGTATTGTCAGCAGTTTTTGGGAATGAATCCCAGAGGGTCGTAATTCACATATCAGTATCAGTTTGGGGATGCGTCCAAGGGTTGAGGCCAATATCATCATCATCAATTTTGGGGATGCGTCCCCGGGTCGAGGCCCATTTTGTCAGCGGTATTGGGATACGTCCCAGGGTCGAGACCCCTGTTGTCGGTTGCAGTTATTGGAATACATTTCAGGGTCGTGGACCCACTGCATCATTAGTTACAGGTTGGGGATGCGTCCCCGGGCCGAAGCCCATTTTTTTAGTGGTATTGGGATGCGTCCTAGGGTCGAGGCCCCCGTTGTCGGTTGCAGCTATTGGGATGCGTCCCAGGATCGAGGTCCACTGCATCATCAACTCAGTTCAGAGCAAAATGCAAACCAGGTGGCAGCTGGCGAGCCAGGAAAGTAAAAATGCATTGCACGAACTTTGATAGGATTGTCATTGTCACACACTGCACAGGCTCCATCAAAGTGGGAGTGATTGTAGGCACTGTATTTTTGCATATAAGTCCCGATGATGAGCCTCTTACGGAGGTACTACCTTTTTATGTCGTGGAAGTCGCGAGATACGGACGTCGGAAGGGAAAAATCAAGAACTGACATCCCGTTGGATTTAATTCGCTTGTTTGGCATCGGGTTTGCTCGTCGAATCTTTGTTTCAAAATTTATTGTCGGCCCGAACCTTAAACCTACCCGTATTCCCTCACGTACCCATCACAAATCTAACATAACCAAAACACAAATTGCAGCACACACAAATTCAAACCAAACAAAACAAACAAACACTACAAACCAAAACCAGCTCACATGCCTCACCCTCCATTTTTTAAAATCAAACCCCACATGTTTCCCCCATCCCACGTGAACCATCACAAATTCAACATCACTCACCGAAAGCTTCAAATCCCCCTCAATCATGCACAATCGAAGCCTTTAATTCATGCACGACACAAGGCTTCTCACGCCCAAACTCCCCACCATAAAATACAAGCCTCCACACAATCAACGGAGACCCCTCTAGCCTCATAAACTCGTGTAACAGCTCCCACCTTGATCATCTTCCTCTGACCTTCGCCCACTATCTCTCTCTCAAACTGTGAGACATAAGCCCTAGCTCTCGACAGCCCTCCACGTGAGCAACCATAACATTCAACCTTCTTCACACATCATCAGCCCTTCACACTTCATCAGCCACTTACCCTTCAAATTCCAATCACCCACAAGCTCTAGCTACTTACGGTAGCAACCAACAAGGAATTGGCCCCCTTCACTGCCCCTCTCGGTAGCACCACCTCACGCTAGCCCCATCATACACCTATTGACGGCTCTTAGACTTCACTCATCTCGCTACCCCTCATCAACTCTCCATCTCGGCTTCACCATAAACGCCCTAAAGCCCCATAAGCATAAAAAACATACCCCTCTAGCCATCATCAGCTCCACTGCCTCTCTCGGAAACAGCTCATCATTCACGCCTAAAAACCTCTTCACGTGAAACCATTAATGTGAAAGCAGCCCCATCACCAAGCCCTCAACCCACGCGTCAACCCCCTAACATACATACAGCCACACGCCCTTCAGCAGACCACGCATCCAGTAACCAAACAGCAGCCATTCACATTGAAAACCTTCACGCTAAAGCCTCATTGCAACGCCCCACATGCAGCCCATGTACAAGTAAAAAAACACTGCCATATACTGCCTTCCTTCACGTACCCAGATCAGCTGCACCATAAAACCCCCTTAAACTGCCACATATTGCACCCATAATTGCACGTACAAAACCCCCTTACTGCCCAGTTCAGCCGCACCATAAAACCCCCTAAACAGCCGTATATTAGACCCTTACAAAAGTCCAAAAACCGCAGCCCTTAACCCTCCAAAAACCACCAAAAATAGTCCCCTATTAGCTTAAAACAGTGAACATGAAAATACAACGGAAACCGCAGAAAAACGAAGTGAAAACAGCGAGCAAAACAGTGAAACCGTGAAGGAAAATACCGAAACAGCAAACCAAATGAGTCACGGAAAGTTAGCCCTTCCGACGGCCGTATAACGCACTTCCGAGAGACGACACAAAAGGTTAGACCTGAGGGCATATGTAATTTATTTTTCTTGCATGAAATAATGACTTAGGAAACATGTTATTTATGCCATTTAGCATGAATAATTAGTGTAGCATGTTATTTAATTTATTTTATATAAATTAGTAATTTAGAAAGTATGTAACTTACTTTGTTTAGCATGAATATTAATAATTAGTGTATGGTGTGATTCGGATGAGTGAAATGTGTGTTCCCTCTCGTGGTTTATTGGATGGAAACCCAGACATAAATTCCATAGCCGAATCTGAATAGACGGTATTATGGTTTGCACTCGGGATACAATGCCCCGTACCATTCGAAGGATTCACATATTTCATTTCATCCAAACTTGTATTCGAGAATGATTAGGCCGTTAGAAGGTTATTTTATTTTTAGCATGACTTAGTTATTTTCTTTCACAATAGGAGCTTAATTTACATTATGTTTATGTCGTATTTATTCAACATGCTTATTGTGTGATATCATGCGTTTTCCGTTATGAAAGTTTACTTTTGAAGCATGCAAACCTAGATTTAAGCTTTATAAGAATTTAGACATACTATGACCAATATGTATGTTGAGTAGACTTGGTTAAAATTACACAAATTCGTTCATTACAAGTGACATAAGTAAGGGACCATTCCGAACCCAACGATTTGAGGTCATCCCTTGCGAGGGGTGAGTGCGGCCTTAAATCATTTTCTCGGGTCACACCGGGTGGCGACTCCATTATTCACTGGTTTAGTCCCCCGCGGGCTACTCCGTACTCCCAACCGGGCCGCGAGCCTAAAACAGCATGCGTCGCCCAGTTTCTGTGTCCTAGAGTACATAGTTTGACTAGAAACATTATCTCTATATCTAGTTTAACCTGTTGTGGGTATACCCTTATGTTCCAGAACACTATGTGTTTTGTTTATAAAGATGATATTGAGATATACACATTAGATGTGAATAACAGTACTTATATTATGAATATAAACAAAACTCAAACATTTAACATGATAAACAAAAGCTCAAACTGAATAAATCTGTTGAGACTTAAAAGTGGCATTGTTGTCTGGGACACATTAACAAGACTCGTATATCCACACTTTCGAAGACTGGATACTAGGACGGATTTGATTCTAATTCAAATGATGCCTACGAATCTAGTTTATTAGGTAAAGTGCCTAAAACACCTTTTACTTGGTAAAAGTGCAAGTGTCATCGATCTGTTAGCCCTCGTTCATAGTGACGTAAGTGGGCCCATGTCTAGCTAGGCTAGAGGTGGATATAAATACTTTGTAACCTTTACAGATGTTGCATCGCGTTATGGTTATGTGTATCTTCTGAAACACAAGTTGGAAACTTTTGATATAATCAATGAGCATCGACACGAAGTAGAAAGACAGACCGGCTAAAGTATTAAAACATTACGGTTGGACCGTGGTGGAAAATACTTGAGCAATAAGTTTCTCGATTACATGAAAGAGTATGGTATTCTTTCACAGTGGACTCCTCCCGGGACACCTCAATTTGACTGTGTGTCCGAACAGAGAAACCGAACTTTGTTGGACATGGTAAGGTTAATGATGAGTTGCTCTTAGCTACCAATTTCCTTCTGAGGATACACATTAAACAGTGCAATACTAAATTTGAATAAGGTTCCATGAAAATCTGTTAGACAGACTTCATATTAGATATAAACATGAAAGAAACCAGGTTTCTCATTCTTGATCTCACCTCATAAAAATATTAATCTTATTAAGGATAATGAGACGGGTATGTATGAGGAAGTGATACAAGGTATCGACTCCATTTATGGGAAAGTGCCATGAAGTCTGAAATGGATTCCATGTATACTAACTAATTTTGGACACTAGTTGATGTACCAGAAGGCATTGTGCCTATTGATACTAAATGAGTCTTCAAGGAAGAGATACATGGATGGTAACATACAAATGTACACAGCTAGGCTTGTTTAGAAAGGGTATCGTCAACGACATAGTTTCGATTACGACGAAATTTTTTCACCTATTGTCATGATTAAATCCATTTGGATAATGCTTGTTAATGCTGCATATTTCATTTATGAAATATGGTACATGGACGTTAAAACCGTTTTCCTTAACAGAAACCTTTTGGAGGATGTTAGTATGCAACATCCTGATGGTTTTGTCGTGCCGATACATGCAAACAAGGTTTGCAAGTTAAATCGATCCATTTATGGATTGAAGCAAGCATTGTGTTCTTGGAACCAACGTTTTGATGAGATCATAATGGTATATGATTTCATTCAAAACGAATATGATTCTTGTATGTATAAGAAGGTTAGTGGGAGCACACTGACAATGAATGTCCTATAAGTTGATGATGTATTGCTTCTTAGCAATAACATTCCCATAATATAATCGGTGAAAGCTTGGCTCTCATTAAAATTCTCCATGAAATACCTGAGAGAAGAAGGCTTTATTCTAGGAATAAAGATCTACTGGGATAGATCTAGAAAGCTGCTGACAACCCTCCCAGAGTTCGTACGTTTTTGAAATGTATGTGACCTGATGTCTCATATGCTTTGAGCATATGTAGACGCTATAAGGCTAATCCAGGTGATGGTCACTGGATTGATGTAAAGAACATCCTTGAGTATCTTGGACGAACTAAGGATGCTTTCTGAGAATATGGGGAAATGAGAACTTGAGGTGACTAGGTTCACCACTGCAAGTTTCCAAACCGACAAGATGACTTTAAGTTGCAATACGGTACATATTTAGTTTGAATAACAGAACAGTGAGCTAGAAATCTTCGAAGTAAGATACTGTTTCCGAATAAATAACAAAAGCGGAACATTCTTGCAGCTCAGGCAGCAAAAGAAGCATTTTGGATCTATATAATCCTAATTGGATTAGGTATAGTTCTATTAGCAGCTGAGCTGGGCTACAACATAGGCTAAGGAATCGCGGTCTCATCAACGATCCAAGTATATACTTCGTCTATTTCATCTGATTCGTCAGATCATACATCGAGGTGATGTGATGATCGAATAAAACGCATCAGATGATAACATTGCAAATCCGCTGACGAAAGCTGTTTCTCAGCAGAAGTTTGAGCGACCTGTACATAGTTCAGGTGTAGGACACTTGAGTGATTGGCTATAGGCCAAGTGGGAGATTGTTGGACAATTATGACTCATAGCATCATTATTTGTACAGAACATGGTGTTGTTGTACAAATTAACTATTTGACAAAGGAAATTGCTCTTTTATCATTTGTAATTGGATTACCGGGATATATAAATGATAAAAGTCCATATGATTAGTACCGGATTAATAAGATATGAGACAGTATTAATCCACATAATGTTTAATCATTAAATATCCCTAGTCGTAGTATTATCGAGACTGGACATCGATAATGCGGAATAAGATAGTATTACACTTGTGCGTGTTATGGAAGCGTAACGACATAGTTCTCATATATTTGGGTATTGGATACTCATGCAAGTGTAATAGGAGGTTCTATTTACCGATGGTATGGAAACAGCTTCGCTTTGGATAGACCCATCGGAATCCCATTGGTAGTATGACTATGTGTCTATGAGAATCCGAATCAGGGTAGGTGTATTTGGTCTTAATCTGAGACTTGCATTGCTAATACTTGCGACAATCAGTATACTTTGGTTTTGGTTGTCCAGGGCTTTAATAGGTTCTGTGTACGCCTCTTCTTGGTATACTGAGAATCGTAGTGTATTGGGTGTGATGTCAAGATGGAAGTATCACTTCAGTCATATGGAGATGATGATTGTACGAACCAAAATTGGGCCAAGAATAAAACCGTCTTTTACCTTAAAAGCCCAAAATAGTGTGCAAAGCCCAAAATGGTATGCAAACCCCGAAAGTAAAGACTAGGCCCAAATATATTTATGTATTATTGTATTACAATTAAGTCATAAGCTTAAATACAAAACCCCCTAATTATATCAACTACTCTTCTTCTACTTTGCCCGACACAAAACTTATTTCCACCTGCTCAGACTTTCTATCAAATGCACAAGGCATATGGTGGGACTTACGCCAGCTGCCAAGGATGATAATTTTCATCTATAAATAGGAATGAAATTCAAGAAATAAGGGCAGAGCTTAACTTCTTTCATCCAAGTCTGATACAATTTATTCAGATACTAGTTCTATTTCCCATTTCTAAAAGCATTTGTCATCACCCTCACGGCATCCAAATAAAGTTGAGGCAGAAATAAATCTCAACTTCACTTTTTTTTACATATTTATTGATCATTTCATACTACTGACTTGGGCGTCGGAGTGTCCTCGGTACCAACCACACCGGTGGGCAGTCTACTCCCATTCTTCTTTGTTTTTGCAGGATCGTTAGTGCCCCCAATTTCCAAATTCTGATTGTGGACCTCGGCCGAATTCCAGCATCCACAATTTGGCGCCCACCGTGGGGCCCTAGCGATAATTTCCAGATGAAGATTTTGTATTCTACCAACACTCACAGCTTAGTCACTCATGGCTTCAAGCAATGAACAGACACCTGATCCAGTGGCATCACAACTGGCCATGCTACAGGAAAGATTGAAAGCTTTGGAAGAGGAAAATCTAACCATACGTAATTCCAACATGAACCTTCAGAAACAGTTGGAGTTAGTTTCATCACCATCCCGAAATCATGATATCTCAGATCAGCCCAATAACCGTATCACTCCAGTTAATCTATTGGGAGCATTTAACGAAACAACAGATAACATTCCATCAAATGATGAGGAGCAGAGGGACCTGCCGAATTCTCCCATCAACCAAGCTCAAAAAGTTGCCATCGTTATGAGAAGGGAAATGAAGGAATTTAAAGAAGCGATCATGTCCAGCCTACCAGGAGTGAAACTACCAATAAAGAAGAGCAGAGCTGGAACCATTTCCGACACCCCCTTCACAGAAAACATCACATCCGTTGAGTTACCGCGGAAGTTCAGCCCACTAGACATGAAACTATATGATGGATCCACTGACCCAGACGACCATGTTATCCATTACAAATACAAAATGATGTCAACTGGCTTAGCTCCTCTTCAATGGGAAGCAGGTATGTGCAGAGGATTTGGAGAAACTTTGGGAGGCCCTGCCCTTACGTGGTTCATCAACCTACCATACAGATCCATCAAGTCCTATCAACAGTTAGCAGACAAGTTTGTGGAGCATTTCGCCAGCTCTTGCAAACTTGAAAAAACTACTGACGACCTTAGTACCATCCAGCAACGAAGGGGAGAATCCTTGCGAAGCTACGTGGCCCGCTTCAACAAGGAGAGGATAATAATTCCAGATCTACATCATCCGACTGCTGTGGAAGCGTTCAGAAATGGGTTACTTTGTGATAGCGGACTCTATAAAAAGTTAACCAAATTTCGATGCTACACGATGGACCAGGCCATGGCACGAGCTCAAGTCGAAATCAGGTGGGAAGAAGACAAGAGGAATAAAAGGAAAGATAATTCCTCCAATGTGCAGAATGAAAGAACCCCTCACACTTCCAAACGACATAAAGAATTTGCAAGAATGATACCCAGGCATCATTCAGAGAAGAGGAGTCACCCAAGGAAAGAACATCAGCCCCTCCGAAGAGACTTTGATCGAAGACCTCTGCCAAACAAAGCACAGGAAAGAGTTCAGGTAGAAAAGCCAAGACTCCCAGATTACAATTTTTCTATTTCTCCAACAGAATTAGTTTTGGTACTAAAAAAGATGGGAAATGAAGTAAGATGGCCTCCACGCAACAAAGAAAATTTCAAAAAGAAAGACACTAGTAAATGGTGTGAATTCCATCGAGACTACGGCCATACAACGGCTGAATGTGTGGCATTAAGATTAGAAGTCCTCGAGCTGCTGAACAAGGGGTTTCTAAGGGATTTACTTACAGAAAAAGGAAAAGCTACCTTCGCTCAGGAAAGTGAGAGGGATGGACATGAAGAAGCACCAATTCCACCACCACCAATCGACAACACAGTGAATTTCATTTCAGGAGGATCGGAGATCAGTGGAGTTTCATATTCAGCGGCCAAACGACATGCCAGGGCTATCATGTCAAACACTCATCATTCCACAGTATCTTTGGAGAAAAAGTTTACAAATCTGATGATGGAGTTTCCAGACGACAGCAATTCCGGAAGTATGAACCCTCATCATGATGCTTTAGTGATCTCCCTACAGGTGGCGAAATTTATGGTCAAACGGATTCTGGTAGATACAGGATCTTCAGCCAACATCATCTTTGCAACCGCCTTAGCGGATATGGGAGCTGAATTGGGGAAAGTTAACAAACGAACAACGGTGTTAATCGGATTCAGTGGTGAGCAGAAATTTACTTTGGGAGAAATAAGTCTTCCAGTCTATGCAGGAGGAATCAACCAAATGACTACTTTCCTAGTCCTGGATTGTCCTTCTGTCTACAATCTTATCATCGGTAGACCATGGATTCATGAAATGAGGGCTATGTCATCCACTTATCATCAAACTCTAAAGTTTCCAACGAAGTGGGGGATTCAGGAAATAAGGGGAGACAGGACTGCCTCGAGAGGATGCTTCCAGACTACAATGAAAGCTAAGATCCATTCAGCATAGCAATTACAGAGCGGACCTCATTCTTTGGAGCCTACACTTCCAAGTATTGAAGAATTGGATGAGGTCCAAATTCATTCAGAACATGCAAATCACAAAACTCAAATAGGCGCAAATCTTGATTCTAAGCTTCGAGCAGACTTGAGCGAATTTCTACGAAAACAACACGACCGATTCGCATGGTCGCATGAAGATATGACATGGATTGACCCTGGGTTGATCACCCATCAACTCCACGTAGATCCAGACTACCCTCCAGTCCGGCAAAAAAGAAGGAAGTTCGCCCCAGAAAGGAATCAGATTATTGATGAAGAAGTCCAGAAATTGTTACAAAATGGTGCCATTAAAGAAGTGCAGTTCCCAGACTGGTTAGCCAATGTGGTGGTAGTACGAAAGAAAAATGGAAAGTGGAGAGTTTGTATTGACTTCACAGACTTGAGCAAAGCATGCCCGAAGGATTCTTTCCCATTGCCACATATCGATCAAATGGTTGATGCTACGGCCGGACATGAATTGTTAAGTTTCATGGATGCATATTATGGGTACAACCAAATCCTTATGCATTCAGACGACCAAGAGAAGACAGCCTTTGTGACCAACAAAGGCATTTTTTGTTACAAAGTAATGCCCTTCGGCCTCAAAAATGTGGGAGCTACGTATCAAAGAATGGTCAACAAGATGTTCTCTCAACAGATTGGGAAAACAATGGAAGTTTATGTAGACGACATGCTGGTGAAATCTTCGAGATCTGACCAGCATCTGCAGCACTTGGGAGAAGCATTCAACATAATGAAAAAGTATGGGATGAAGTTGAACCCAACAAAATGCGCATTCGGAGTAGCCTCTGGGAAGTTCTTGGGATACGTTGTCACGCGACGAGGCATTGAAGCGAATCCTGATCAAATCAAATCCATACTTGAAATTCCCTCCCCTACCTGCCCAAAAGATGTCATGCGGCTAGCAGGAAGAATTGCTGCTTTAAACAGATTCATCTCCAAGTCTACAAACAAGAGTTTTATGTTCTTCTCAGCTATTAAGAAAGCAAAAAACTTTGAATGGACTCCAGCCTGCGAAGAAGCACTTAAAGAACTCAAGCGGTATTTAACGTCACCACCATTGTTGTCAAAACCACTCGACAACGAAAGACTTTTCCTGTACTTAGGAGTCTCAGATCAAGCTGTGAGCGCTGTCTTGATCAGAGAAGGAAATAACACCCAACTTCCAGTCTACTACGTAAGCAAGGCATTGCTTGATGCGGAATCACGTTACTCACATTTGGAGAAACTAGTATTGGCTTTGGTAATGTCAGCAAGGAAGCTACGACCCTACTTTCAAAGACACCCGATCACAGTTTATTCAGAGTATCCCCTAAGGAGCATTCTTCATAAGCCGGAGTTGTCTGGAAGATTAACGAAATGGGCGGTCGAATTGGGAGAACACGACATCACTTACCAGCCCAGAACAGCAATCAAATCTCAAGCGTTGGCTGACTTTGTTGCTGACTTCAGTCTCAATCAGAAGGTTTCGATAGATGTAGAAGTCAATTCAATCCAGACCATGTCACTTTGGAAGCTTGCAGTCGACGGTTCCAGCAACAAGAAAGGATGCGGTCTTGGGGTGGTGATCACTACTCCTGATGGAGATATACTGCGTCAAGCAATCAAATGTGGCTTCAGGGTTACAAACAATGAGGCAGAGTATGAGGCGTTGATAGCAGGAATCAGTTTGGCTAAAGAACTTGGAGCAAGTAGAATTGAAGTGATATCAGACTCTCAACTGATAGTCAACCAACTCCGAGGTTCATATCAAGCACGAGATCCTCAAATGTCGTCCTACTTAATGAAAGTGAAAGAAATCCAGTCGACATTTGAAGAATTTACAATAACCCAAGTTCCTAGAAGCGAGAATACTCAAGCAGACGCATTGGCTACCCTTGGATCGACGATGAATGGGGATAAACCACAATCCATTCCGGTAGTGTATTTGAATTGGCCAGCAATTTGGAAAGAGAGCAAGGAGATCACCACCATCACATTAAACGACTCATGGATGACGCCACTCATGAAATATTTGCAAGAAAGACTACTTCTAGAAGACAAAACTGAAGCAAGAAAGATTCAGAGACAGGCAGCAAGATTTACCATGTTCAACGGACAGTTGTTGAAAAGGTCATTCTCTGGAAAATGTCTTTCTCATGATCAAGCACAACATGTATTGTCAGAATTACATGAAGGAGAATGTGGAAATCATTCTAGAGGACGTAGCCTCGCTTTACGCGCCCATTCGATTGGGTATTATTGGCCAACTATGAGAATTGATTCAGCTATTTATACGAAGAAATGCGAGAAGTGTCAAAGGTTCGCCCCGATTTTACATCTCCCTCCTGAGAAATTAAATCCCACTCTCTCCCCGTGGCCATTCATGAAATGGGGAATGGATATTGTGGGAAAGCTACCAACCGCCCCTGGACAACGAGTCTACATGCTGGCATTGACGGATTATTTTTCAAAGTGGATTGAGGCAGACTCCTTCGCCAAGATACGAGATAGAGAAGTTCAATCATTTTTCTGGAAGAACATCATATGTCGATTCGGCGTTCCCAAAGAGATTGTGACTGATAATGGTTCACAATTTATCAGCAATCATTTCCAAGACTTCTGCAAAAATTGGGGGATCAAATTAAGTTTTTCAACTCCTCGATTCCCAAAAGCTAATGGTCAAGCCGAGTCTTCCAACAAGACAATTTTGAACACTCTAAAGAAAAGATTAGAAAAAGCAAAAGGAGCCTGGGCGGATGAACTACCAGAAGTCTTATGGTCCTATAGGACGACTATCCGTTCCTCCACAGGGGAAACTCCGTTCTCTCTTGCATTTGGGACAGAAGCTGTGATACCAACTGAAGAAACCATGCCATCTCCCCGTTACCAATGGCTCAGCGATGATGCGAATCAACAACTTATGAATTTTAACCTGGAAACAATTGAAGAATTGAGGGATCGTGCATCCATTCGACTAGCGGCGCATCGACAAAGAATGACTAGATATTTCAACAAAAATGTCAGAAGCAGAACATTCAAGGAAGGGGATTGGGTACTACGAAGAGTGTTTCAAAATACAAAAGAAGTTGGAGATGGAAAGTTGGGGCCAAATTGGGAAGGGCCATACATCATCACAAGAGTTGTTGGACACGGAGCCTACAAATTACAAACAACTGAGGGGAGACAAATTCACAACAGTTGGAATGCAATTCACCTTAAGTGATTTTACCGGTAATTTATACGTGCATTTATTTAAATTTAAAGATTCGAAGTTGTTTGCTATTTTATGTATTGCTATTCGACTTAATAACAAGACCCGTTTGAAATATTATCCCAAAATATCATTAAGTCATTAAATTGTTCTACAAAAGGCGATAACTTAAAATTAAAATTACAAAGAAATTCAAATTTCCGGAGCAGCTTCTTCCGGAATACGTTCTGCAACAACTTCAGGCGCAGGAATTTCTTGAACTTGATCGGTCGGCTCAACCTCCATTCGACTAAGTTCTTCATTCTTCTTGTCCATCTCTTGAACTCCAGCCGCTTCCTTGGCGCCAGTTATTTCTTTCTCAGCCACTTTAGAGTCGACCTCTTCACCTTTCTCTTCCTCATCTCCCTCGTTGGAAGAAGAAATTCCTGCCAGTAATCGATCATACTCTTGAATCCATTTCTCTGGTTCCCAAGCTACTGTATTCCCTTCAAGGAAATCCTTCATCAGATTACTTCGTTCTTTCATCATAGATTCGAGAGCAATCCTTTCAAGATGCTCAAGTAACTCATCATTCTCCTTCTTTACATTTTCAAATGCATCCTTATAACCTTCAATTGTAACCTCAGAAGTTTCCTTTTCCATCTTAAGAGTAGCCTTCACCTCCTTCAACTCCTTTTCCAATTCTGCATTATTTTTTCCAAGCGACTTCATTTGGACCATTTCCATTTTCATTGCTGCGAATGATTTTTCCATTTCTCTTTGCTTCCTGAGATTCGATTCGACATATCGTTGCATGTGTAAGCTACACTCCATTGCCTAAAAAAAAAGCATTCGATTAGAATCCATTCTACAAATTATAATAAAAAAAATATTTTTTATTTACTTTCTTACTTGGTAATTTAAAGCCGCAGCCTTCTTCATTGATTCGACGGGGCCTATTTTGGATAGCCTTTGTTCATCCTCTTCCAGCAGAAGCTTCTTGATAAAAGGGTCAAGACTTGATGGGTCAGAAATTGCAGTCGACCCTGATGGAATCTTGACAATTATATTGTCAATGTCTTCACTTTCAACCGCTTTCCTTTTTCCCCCTTTGACAATGATTTCAGTCGACTGCCATTTATCCTTGGGAGTTCCAGTCGACATAACCTGTTGTAATTCAGGAACTTCCACCTCTGGCTCCTTTATCTTAAGCTTCCTAGCCTTCTTTCGGCTTTTTAATTCATCAATTGATGCTACCTTTATTTGTCTCGACATCATGTCCTCTGCGCATAAAATTTCTTTTGGAGTTAAAGTCTTTATAAACAACACCTTTCCGTATAAAGCTCGAATCGACCAAGTACAGTAGATGACTTCCAATACGTGTTTACAAAGTGCCAAAGGGGTAGATGTACCTTCTGATTCGAAGATTTCTTTCCACACTAATGTTGCCCTTAATCTCTTCTCTACCAAGACTATTCTCCAATCTCTTTGTTCGACGGGAAGGTCAAGAAGAGCTTTAGTATTGGACAAAATTTGAGGTGTTTTGTCGAATAAACTGTTTCGAAATGGACCTGCATAACAAACAATCCACACATTAGCGTCAAACGACAACAACATTGATAAGTTATCAATAATAGAAGGAACTGATACTCACTAAATACACTCCAATATTCTGAAACACGACCCATTCCTGTCGACCCAAAGATACCCTCATTCCTCACAAAGAAATAATCCGACTGCCAATTACCCCTATCGTTTATTGGAAGGCCCGATACTATTTGTTCCCTCTTACGACGAAGATACAAAGTATACCTCCCTTTTTCAGTTAAGTGCTCCTTTAGGTAGTATGAGTATACTACATCCTTCACCTCAAAAAACAACCCTTGTTCGAATGCTAAGCATTCAATCGACAATAAAATCCTCCAAGCGTTCGGCATCAACTGTGAAGGAGCGATCCCATAATGATCCAAAACTTCCCAAGCTAACCTCGGAATGGGGAATCTAAGCCCATTAGAAAACGGTACTACATAAAATCCAATCCACCCAGGAATTTTATAGTCGATTCTTTCAGTCGGCAAAGGTACTCTCAACTCCATTGATCTAGGAAATATGTACTTACACCTAATTTCCATCAGCATACCAGCCGTCATTCGACTAGCTAGATTCTTGGTTAGCAAGTTGGTTGGCTCACTTGTGCTCACTGCTCCACTAAACTCCGCAACTGCTGCCAATGATCTAATAGGAATTGCATGCACAGGAATTTCACGCGACAAAATGGTAACAGGTCCCTCCTCGTGAAATTCTTGACGCGACCAGTCTCTTGATAATATTTCTTCAGTAGATTCACTCGACGATACTTCTACAAATTTATCAATCTGTTCACCTAAACTTTCTAAAGATTCTCCACTCGACATATTCTACTCGACAACTTTACAAACAAATAATTTCTAAGATTTAAGTTTCTTAAGGATCAAATTCTACTCACCTCTCCAAACACAAATCCACCAAATAGCATATGATTCAAAAGATCAAACAACCTAATTTAGCTAAGAACAGGTTGAAGCTACTTTTGAACATTCAAAGGAAATGAAGAACACGAAGAAGGTTATAAGGAGTACCTTGGAACCTTGAAGCTTCTCTCCCAACTCGTTGATCTTGTTAATGAAGCAAATGAACCCATCAAGCCACTCTTATACTATCTTTTTTGGCGGTTCTTTTCCCGCCAAAAGACTCCTCGTTATTCGCGTTAGGTTTTACTTCATTAAACGACACGTGGAAGATCTAGGAAATATAAAATATTTCGTCGAATAGAATGATGAATTCTGGATTATCACAACTTGACATTACTTGCTCTCAGCAACAAAATTCTCTTCACAACTGCCTTCACCATTTGACACGACATCATTAGATATGAAGGTCGCTTTCATTCAAGAAAAACAAATTAGGCAAACCCCGGTACATGCCTTATAATTACTCGACACATGAAAAATATATTGAATAGATTATGCATTCGACACATTTCAAGTGGAGCTCCTGAACCTACATTCGGTTCAGTCGACCAAGGGACTTTCCCCATGACTTGTGAAGTCAAGTGGAACTCCTGAACCTATATTCAGTTCAGTCGACCAAGGGACATTCCCCATGACTCATGTCGAGTCAAGAGTAACTCCTGAACTTACATTCGGTTCAGTCGACCAAGGGACATTCCCCATGACTCATGTCGAGTCAAGAGTAACTTCTGAACCTACATTCGGTTCAGTCGACCAAGGGACATTCCCCATGACTCATGTCGAGTCAAGAGTAACTCCTGAACCTACATTCGGTTCAGTCGACCAAGGGACATTCCCCATGACTCATGTCGAGTCAAGTGTAACTCCTGAACCTACATTCGGTTCAGTCGACCAAGGGACATTCCCCATGACTTGTGAAGTCAAGTTGAACTCCTGAACCTACATTCGGTTCAGTCGACCAAGGGACTTCCCCCATGACTTGTGAAGTCAAGTTGAACTCCTGAACCTACATTCGGTTCAGTCGACCAAGGGACATTCCCCATGACTCATGTCGAGTCAAGTGTAACTCCTGAACCTACATTCGGTTCAGTCGACCAAGGGACATTCCCTATGACTTGTGAAGTCAAGTTGAACTCCTGAACCTACATTCGGTTCATTCGACCAAGGGACATTCCCCATGACTCATGTCGAGTCAAGTGTAACTCCTGAACCTACATTCGGTTCGACCAAGGGACATTCCCCATGACTTGTGAAGTCAAGTTGAACTCCTGATACTACATTCGGTTCAGTCGACCAAGGGACATTCCCCATGACTCATGTCGAGTCAAGTTGAACTCCTGAACCTACATTCGGTTCAGTCGACCAAGGGACATTCCCCATGACTCATGTCGAGTCAAGTGGAACTCCTGAACCTACATTCGGTTCAGTCGACAAAGGGACATTCCCCATAACTCATGTCGAGTCAAGAGTAACTCATGAACCTACATTCGGTTCAGTCGACCAAGAGACATTCCCCATGACTCATGTCGAGTCAAGTGGAACTCCTGAACCTATATTTGGTTCAGTCGACCAAGGGACATTCCCCATGACTTGTGAAGTCAAGTTGAACTCCTGAACCTACATTCGGTTCAGTCGACCAATGGACATTCCCCATGACTCATGTCGAGTCAAGTGTAACTCATGAACCTACATTCGGTTCAGTCGACCAAGGGACATTCCCTATGACTTGTGAAGTCAAGTTGAACTCCTGAACCTACATTCAGTTCAGTCGACCAAGGGACATTCCCCATGACTTGTGAAGTCAAGTCGAACTCCTGAACCTACATTCGGTTCATTCGACCAATGGACATTCTCCATGATTCTTGTCGAGTCAAGTTGAACTCCTGAACCTACATTCGGTTCAGTCGACCAAGGGACATTCCCCATGACTCTTGTCGAGTCAAGTGGAACTCCTGAACCTACATTCGGTTCAGTCGACCAGAGGATGTTCCTCATTACTTATGTCGAGTCAATCGTACTCATGGATCTTCATAATGATCAGACGACCAGGAGTCGATCCTCATAAGGTTCATGTCGAGTCAAGATAAGGTCCTAGATTTTCTCTTCCAGTTGACACAAGTTGTATGATATGTACTCATGAATCTTCATAATGTTTAGTCAACCAGGGGACATTCCCCATAAGTCAAGTCGAATCAAAGTCTAGGACTAAGACTTCCTCTGCCCAGAAGATACATGCGATATATTCCAAAACCCACATTTTGCACATACTCTTTCAAACCATTCGACAGAAGGTGATTCATTCTTATCACATGCTTTTATGATTAGTATCATATGACACAAATGTATATACTCTCTAAAACAAAACTTTTTGACTTAGAGAGTAAGGGACAAAGTGTACAACCAAAATTGGGCCAAGAATAAAACTGTCTTTTACCTTAAAAGCCCAAAATAGTGTGCAAAGCCCAAAATGGTATGCAAACCCCGAAAGTAAAGACTAGGCCCAAAAAGATTTCTGTATTATTGTATTACGATTAAGTCATAAGCTTAAATACAAAACCCCTTAATTATATCAACTACTCTTCTTCTACTTTGCCCGACACAAAACTTATTCCCACCTGCTCAGACTTTCTATCAAATGCACAAGGCACATGGTGGGACTTACGCCAGCTGCCAATGATGATAATTTTCATCTATAAATAGGAACGAAATTCAAGAAATAAGGGCAGAGCTTAACTTCTTTCATCCAAGTCTGATACAATTTATTCAGATACTAGTTCTATTTCCCATTTCTAAAAGCATTTGTCATCGCCCTCACGGCATCCAAATAAAGTTGAGGCAGTAATAAATCTCAACTTCACTTTTTTTTACATATTTATTGATCATTTCATACTACTGACTTGGGCGTCGGAGTGTCCTCGGTACCTACCACATCGGTAGGCAGTCTACTCCCATTCTTCTTTGTTTTTTGCAGGATCGCTAGTGCCCCCAATTTCCAAATTCTTATTGTGGACCTCGGCCGAATTCCAGCATCCACAATGATCATGTAGGATACGGAACTGGTACTCTTAAGTACAGCAGTCATCGGGATAATATGACTGGATCATGATTATCCGATTGTAGAGACTAGTTGCCAAAGATCCGATATATGCTTCGTACTGGACAGACATAATTCCAGCCTCAGGCCTAGCATGTGAGATCTGATACTGGATCGTAATACGCAATACTACATATACTACGTCTGATAAAGATCTTGTATTTCGTAGAAGAATATTTTTGGAGAATTGGGATGGCACAATGCTTTGCTAGAAGCCAACCATGTCTTGTAAATCGGTAAGAATGTGGTACTGGATACGCATGTGTTCGGACAGTCCGATGACTGTATTTACTGCCAACATATCCAGAGATCTCCTGGGTCGCTTCCCCAAGATTCACCGTTGAGATTTGACTCGAACAGAATTAATCTAGGATTAATTATGAGAGAGAAAATTAATCTGGGATTAATTACGGCAAGAATTAATCTTGGATTAATTGCGTCGAGAATTTATATGGGATTAAATTCGTCGAGAAGAGAGAACGCGATTGATTTGGAATTAATCGGCAAAAATGAATTTAATAGTGAAATTAGATTTTACTATTTAATTAATTGGGCTAAAATAATATATTAGATATATTAATTGAAATTAGATTTCAACGCGGAATTAAAATTAGATTTTAATTCAAGCGAACGAATTAATTTAGAATTAATTCGTAAGTGACTTACGTAATAATATTGCGAGACATTATTATTTAATTAAATTGGATTTAATTAATTCGCAACGGTAAATTCGTTTAATTCGAAATTAAATGAACCCGGGCCCGAGCGAAGTTGCGTGTTGGATTGGCCGACTTTAATTTTGAATTTAAAGTGGGGCCCACCAACTTACATCAAATGTCTACACTAGTGATGGAAGTTGTTAGTTGGTTGAGAAAAGCTTAGATTGTTTTTTGCACACTCAAGCCAATTACAACACTTAACTTTAG
This sequence comes from Zanthoxylum bungeanum, assembly GCA_019454045.1. Lineage (NCBI taxonomy): Eukaryota > Viridiplantae > Streptophyta > Magnoliopsida > Sapindales > Rutaceae > Zanthoxylum > Zanthoxylum bungeanum. Next base: position 84,300 of record SKCR01024342.1, read on the forward strand.
TATATATTAATTTTGTCAACTTAGGAACACTAACAAGTGGTCCATCCAACACATACCATAATCTCTCGGATTCAAGGACAATCCTCAAATCCATTTCCCAGTCAGCAAAATTTTCGGGCCCAATTAGCTTGTTCGTATCTAGCATACGAGCTAAATGATTGGAAGACGAAGAGCCGGCCATAGAAAATCTATCATATAGATAGCGAAAGAAAAAATTAACAGATAATACAGTTTCATACAATATCAAACATAACATCAAATAAATCATGGATTTTTAATTTAAATGATGCCCTTCCACTGAATCATGCAATACTGTAATCCCCAAACAGAAAGCAATAGTATAATCAAATTAAATTCAACAGCAGGAAGTAGATCCCATAAATATATTTCGGCTCACTGCTTTGGCACGTTCTCGCCTATGTATATTCATTAGGTTGACAACCATTGTCAATCACAAAAGTGACTCATAAAATTTCGGTACTGATCATATCTCGTTGTGACAGCTTTGACACATTCACAAGGAGGCGTTTTCAAGGCTTAACTTGTTAGTGACAAAATCAAGTTACAGAAGTATTCCTGACAGCTTTGGCACGTTCAAGATTTCCTCTTTCACTTAAATTTGTCTCTTATCATATAAGTTTTACCGGTGCAAATGAACTACCATCAGTCATAACTGCACAACTTTGGCACGATACAGTTACATCATCAGGAAAATATTCGCATCCTTACTGACAAGGCAGATAAAAAAAAAAGGCACACACAAATATAATTTACTATAAAGCCTTATTAGAGGGAATTTTCCGCTAAAGTGTCAAACATATTATTTAGATCCTATCTAAGAAAGCATGTGTTTACGGAAATAAGTCTGTGATTACATATCAAATATCATGCTAGAATCATTTTATGGATTAGAAATCAGACAGGCTCTGATACCATTTTTGTTGACGTATTTGCGATTTTACCAAGTGGCGCAGCGGAACGTGAAAAATTCGATTTTTCAAATTTCAAAAATTTTTCTTTGGACTACTAAAATAAACTATTTTATTTTAATATTTAATCCCAAATCAAATTTGGAATTACCCAAATTACCATTTAGCCGAAAATTGCCCAAAGTGCAAACTTTTTGCATTTTGCTCATTTCAGTCCAAAAATGTCAATTAAACAATTAAGTGTTTCCAAAACACTACCCAAATAATTAATATACATCTAATGTACCCAATTGAATCTATAGAATGAAAAACCCGAATTTAGTATTAGACATAAACCCTAGAAATTTCAATTAAAAAAATTAACCAAATTTCCACCAAATTGACTTTCAATCTAGCATTAGATTAATCAATCCAACATTCTTAAAGTCTCACCACATTCAAAAACACCCAAGAACAATTCTAGGTTTCTATAAAGTGGCACAGAAATTCTAGAATGGCAACTTTATTTCTTAGAATAAATTGAACTCAAATACCAATTATCAAGTCCAAAGAATCATCACACTTGCAATTAATTTTCCCAACAAGCATCCAACAAACAAAAAACCCAAATTCAAGAGAGGAAAAAATAATATATATTATATGTATAATCAAAAATTCAAAAGAAATAATTTCCAAGCTAAAAGATTAATAAACTTACCTTAAATTTGAATAATCTTTAAGCCTTTTACTTGAATTTTTGATCTTCCAATTTTTTCTTTCTCTCTTAGGTTTTTCTCTCCTTTTGTTGGTGAAGAAATGGGAATAGTTCCCACTTCTTAGTGTTGGCCGAAAATATAAGGCCTTGGGAGAGAGAATTTTTTTTCTTAAATTTGAAACAATTTCCATTCAAAAATATTTTATTCCACTCACTTCCAACAATGCCAAATGTCAACATAATAAAGCATCCTACACATATCTAATACATGTGAAATATATACTTTTGAATTCCTAATATATTTATTTAATAAATTAATTAATTAACATATTAATTAATTAATCCATTTAATCTAAATGTATAATGTATTTCTACATTTACAATAAATTTTAAAATACATTCAAGGTTGACATATATCCCAAAAATATTCGGTAATTAATTAATACGCATCTAATCAAATTATGTATCAAATATACATACATATTAATTTAGGAGATTACCGAATATCACGCATGTGTAATTTTTTATTTAACCGTTAAATGATTTCCGAATAATCAATATTATTCGTTATAAGTCGCCCTAGTGCTCTACGAGTATTTTTGATTATGTGAGACTCTCTAAGTTCAGACATATCCGTCACGGGATCAAATCCCGTGTCCATAATTTACCCACTCATAACTTATGACGACCACAGATATTCTCACTGAACCATACAAGTTGAGATCTTCGCATATGTATAATTCTTCCGTCATAAGTATCCGGATAAATACCAAAGTCATAGATATAATCGTCAAATCTCATAAGGTATTATCTCGTCGACGTATAGATTCGTGATTTCTCAATAACACTCAAAATGCATTTCCGAGTGTACCATGGCCATGGATTTTATAAATCGCAATATCATAAAGTGGATACCTAAATCATGTACGCCGGACTGACAGATCCTCTCGGGACACATCATCGGATATCATTAGCATCAGTCCACACCCAACGAACAAGTGGAGGTATAACCTAAAAATGTCAAAGACGTGACTGTCATGAAAGTGTTGAGGATAACTTATATATCCATTGTGGTATCTCAAGTCAAAGGACCACTATACTACTCAACTCGTGAAGATTTCTATTGATGCAAGCGTACCATCTATTAGGAATCTTCCGTGATTCGTTCAGTGCTTATCCGCTATGAACACCTACATGTCTATACGAGTCTCCCTAGACTCATTGCTCACTGAGATAAACCACCGGAATCTAATATTCTGATATACGATATGTACCAGTCTCCTGGGTTTACTTTCGGACCAAGAATATAAACCTTGACCAGGAATAGTTTAAGAATGACACTGTTACAACATTTCTCAATATCAATTACGACGCTTCTACAATTACGTCATAACTTAATCATTTCTAGGTCAAGTACGTCTTTACCATTTATAATAAAAAAATATTGACGAAATTGTAAATTTTATTCATAATAAAATATTATTCATACATATATTTACAAGGAAATACATGATAAATTGGCACGCCGAGTACCAACTCCAACAACTTCACCATCATTTCCCATGCCGATGTAGTAGCAAGGATATTCCATGGCACTCTGCAATGTAAATCAACTTTTAGAGAATATTAGCCCAAAACAGATCATCCCAATGAAATAGTGGGTGAACAACAATTGGCCCTTACAAGCAGTCATGCAACTCACCAATGAATATTCATTGAAATCTTGAAGTCATGCGATCTTGATCTTTTTGCTTATGTGGGTGACAAAAACCACATCGGCCTATCAATAAAACTAAAAAACCTTTTTTTTTGAAAACGTTAGAAACCTCGCTGCCAAACCATCCGACTCAAGCTTAAGCGGAGCATGTAAAATTCTCGGCTGCCCTAGGTTCTTACAAGAAGTGCACCCTTTGGATTCGAACCTAGAACTTGGGCAATCAAATCCTAAGCCTTTTACCACCAAGCCACACCTATTGGGGGCAAAAACTAACTAAAACACCCAAATTAAACCCCACTTTATAAGGACCAAAAATTTACAAATTAACTCAATGACAATAACGATAAATCGGGTGTGAATATTTCGAAGAATAATGGTGTCAAAGGTATATTAAAGGACTATTAGGAATTATGTGGGCTTAAGCACTACAAGAATTTAATTTTTCAACGTCGCCAAAGTGATATAGTTGGTGCTTGGAGTGCCAATCTTATTTGTATATTTTATTATTTATTAATAAAATAACTACATTTTTCATTTCATACATTATAATGGTATTGTCATTATGCGTATTAGATTGATGTATAGATATGTTAAGAATGACATCGATCTTAGAATAGTTTTGACACTAGGTGTAAATTATTCTTAAAGTAAATATTCATAATCGTTGGTTTTGGAATACGGTCGAATTCCTATAACTTATAAGACTAGCACATGTCGTATATAAGAATTGGAGTTCCAATGGTTTAACCCGATGTACCATGAGTTTTGGAAACTCGTATAGACATGTGGTTATTCGTTGAAGCGAATACTGAATGACTCATAGGTGATTCCTAATAGTTGAAAGTACACACCACCGTCAATAGGAATCTCCTCGAGTTGAGTAGCATATGTAATCATTTGACTATAGGATAACATTGATTTTATGTGAGATCCTCCACACTTTGATGCCATGTATGTCAGAAACCTTTCATGGTCTGGCCTCTAGATGTTCGTTGGGTGTGGACCAATGCACTCAGTAATCAAGTGCAAAGCAAGATAAGATTCGTCGACCTGTATGTGTACCATAAGGGGTTTCGGTATCCATGTAAGTAAAGTCATGATTCTTACAGACTTTGGCCAAAGCCGATCACCTAGGGTAGATCACATCAATTGTAGAGAATCTTGGACATGTCGACATGAGATGTGCGCCTTGGAAACTTGACGGTCTATTCTATGTTTCCTAAGCACAACTCGGATAGCTTACGACGGAGGGATTGTTAAACATATGTGACGACCTCGACTTGTATAGTTCAGAAAGGTCGTTTGTGCTCTTCGCGAATTCAAAGGTGTCTAAATTACGTACATATTAGCCAGGCTTATATGACGAACATGTTTGAACTTAGAAAGTCCCAATATGAAGTGTACTCGTTGAGCACTTGGGTAGCCGATTATTTTTTATAAAAAAAATAATATTCGATATTATAATTATCAACTAAGATAATCAAGTGTTATTGGATAATATTGATTATTAACTTTGACCTAATTGGATTAATTGTATTTATTCAATAATTACACAAGGGCTTAATTGTAAAATCATAATTATCTCTGCCATTTGAGGATATTATGGTAATTATAAGTATGTAATAATAGGTGGTTTTGGCTTGATTTAATTGGATTAAATCAAAATGGAAAATATTTAACTAATTCATTTCCTAATACTTGGCTTGATTTAATTGAATTAAATCAAAGTGGGAGACAATAGAGATTAGTCACACCTAATTATACATATTTCGAGAAATTGGATTAAGTCCACTTAAAAGTTGATTACAACTTTTATTAATTAAAAGTTGATTACAACTTTTATTAATTAAAAGTTGATTACAACTTTTATTAATTAAAAGTTGATTACAACTTTTATTGATTAAAAATTGCCTAAGTTTTGCTATAAATAGCAAGCTTAAGGAAGGTTTTAATAACAAGTACAAGAACAAGCATAAGTAAAAGCTTGAGTAAGCTATACACAAGTAATTCTTGAGAGATTAGCATAAGTTAGAGAAGTGTTTAGAGAAACTTGTGAGGTCTCTAAAACATTTCATTTAAGAGAAATCAATATTAGATCTTGAAGTGAAGCTTGCTAGCTTTGGAAATCAAGGTTGGATCTTGAAGTCAAGCTTGCACACCTTGGAGGTTCTCCAATAATTTCAACAAATGAGAAGTAGATTGGATCTTGCATCAAGCTTACTAGGTAATGTTTGATCTTCTCCTAAGCTATGTTCATTTGTGTATTAGATGCATGATCACATAGCTTAATGTTGAAATAAGGCTAATCAATTGTGTTATGATACTTTAGAAGTATAAAAACACCATTCTTATGTATTAGGTCAAAGATGTTCATGTTGGACATGGAAAAATTAATAAGTGTTTGGAACTCTATATTAAAGCTTATAGCTATGGTGATGGTGCTAGTTGTAAAACATGTGGTGATGGTGGTTATGAAGTTAAAATTGTATTTTAAGTGTATTTGAAGTATTAGGAGAAAATTGGAAGTGTTTAGTAATGTTTTGAAATGAAAAATCTCTCAATACCTGAGCTGCGTCGCGACACAAACCATTTAGCGTCGCAACACAGAGCTGCGCATCGCGAATCCTAGACTCTCGCATTACGACGTGTCGCCATTCATGTTCAGCATGCTCTCGGCATTTTGGGTGGTGCCGCGACTCCCAAGCACTAGTGTCGTGACTCCTAGACCTGATTCATACTAAAACTTATTTTTCTCCGTTCCGGAGCTTCCGGACTCCGATTGGGTCCTCGTTTTTTCCACGGACTTGTATCGAAATGTAGTTTTACATAAAAAAAATATTTTAAAATACACTTATCCTTGATATCCATGGGTTAGACCTATTTCCACTGCCCGGGGCACCGATCCGACCCTAGAGGTTCCACAACTGCCCCAACAGAATGGTATCAGAGCAAAAACTTAACCACACAACACATGTTTTTGAATCTATGCCATAGTAATTTTAATTTAATTATGCATAAGACATATTGGATATGTATTACATGTTTGAAATTAAAACTTTTACCTAATTAAGTTAATGACTTGATTGTCATAAATCTCCCGTGATTAGGTGATTACTTTTAAGTAATAGTATTAATAATGTTGGAGCATTATTGGATGGTCTGTCTTGTCAATATGGAGATGAATATGTTTATTACTACTTATATCCAATATTATATGAGTTAACGTAGTCACCTAATATCGTCATTAGTGTGAGGGTGTACATACGAAGCTCATTAGTGCACATTGACAAGTATACACCTCGAACATGTCTTAATCCAATATCGTCATTAGTGTGAGGATAAGAAACGATTCAGGACCAAACTAGGAGTCACATGAAATGATTGACCTTGGAGGTCTACCTAATGAGTTTATAAAGGCTAATATCGTCATTAGTGTGAGGTTGGAGTAAATGTCATGGGCACTTCCCGCTATGAAATTTTGATAGTCAAATTTTTTTTTTCTGTTAAGGGAGATTACGGAATTACGTAAAGTAGTGGGAGGGCACTAATAGATTTAAAATTCCACAATCAATTAGTGTTATCACTTTTGAAATGAAAACAATTATGCTACTTCTCAAAAATATTATCTTGTAGATAGCTACCGCTAATCCATTGATGAAACTTTTGGATTCCAATAAACTAAAATGAGCCGAGAACTATTCGAATGGAAAATGAACATGCACATTGTCTTGGAATTTGAAAAGTTGACTTATGTCACGATCAATCCACTGCTTGTTGATATCGATCCTGACTCTACTCCAGAAGAGCGAGAAACTTTTGATCGATGAAAGGGTGATAACTTGAAGGTGAAATCCTACATCTTGGGATCGATGATTCCAAATTTGGTGAGACAGTACATTGAAGTACCGAATGCTTGGAGCATCATGCGAACACTCAAGGAGTTGTTCGAGGCAAACCAAGAAATGAAACTTTATCGAAGGTCTAAGGAATTGTTCTGTGCTGAACTCAAGGAGGGAGGAGACATAGTTCTTATGCTGGCTTTGTATTAAATTTCCATATGCATTTGATGCAAGCCACATACGAAGAACTTCATAACATACTACGCACGACGGAGCAAGATTTGAAGAAAGACAACTCTATACTGTATCTCCAAGGTGGAGCTGGCTCTTCAAAGACTTCTGGGAAGTCAAAGAAAATCAATACAGGGAAGAATAAGATATCAAAAAAGAACTCCAAGAAGCGCAAAGGCGTGAAACCAAAAGTAGCTCGTGATCAATGTCTACATTGCAAAAGGTCTGGACACTGGAAGAAGGATTATCTAGAGCTTAAAGGAAAAGCAGGACCCTCAGGTACGCTTTGTATTTTTCCAATTATTGACATCTTATTAGCTTTAGATGCAAAAAGTGGATGAGTGTTAGATACTGGCAATCCTACTTATATTTGCAATTCCCTGCAGGAAATGAGGATCAGAAGAAGGCTAAATAAAGGGGAGATCCAGCTTAGAGTTGGCAATGGCGAGACATGGGATGTCAAGGCCATAGGAACAGTTGTTCTTGTTGTGTTTAAGGCGGCAATTCTGGGTAAACGCAGCGGAACGCGGAAAATCAAAAATTTCTGATTTCAAAAATTTTTCTTGGGTAATTAAAATAAACTAATTTTTTTCAATTACTCAATACTTAAAAACTGAAATTTTACCAAATTTTTTTTTTCATTAATTACTGTTTAGCCTCTAAACTTTATATTTTTATCATTTTACTCCTAAATTATCAAATACAATTTTAATTGATTCCAAATCAATCCCAAAATGATTTATACATGTCTCATACATGAAAATAAACTTTGCAACTCAAGAAAACAGATTTTCTGCATATTGCAGAGAGGTCCCCAAACTTTCAAGAATTTACAATTTGGTTTTTTTGTTCAAAACATGTCAAGATCAAATCCAAAAATTCCCAAATTTAATATAAATCATATATACATCAAACTACATCACATATATGAAAATTCCCAAATTTGGAGAGGGTTATGAACCCTAATTTTTTAATTTCCATAAATTGACAAATTAACACCAAATTGATTAAATTCAACACTTTAGTTCAATTCCTATCACACCAAACAAAGTCTCACCACCATGAAATAACTCAAGAACAATTATAGGTCATTTATGAGTGGCTAAGTAACTCTAGAATGACAACAACACCATCAAATGGTAAAAAGAATACATATAAACTAATTTCATGCATTCTTAAGCTTATACATGCTTCCATCTTTCAAAAAAAGTTCCCAAACATCAAAATACATACACAAAAAAGTAGTAAAAAAAACTAAGCTACATATATTGAAGCATAGTATGATAGAAACATTTTTCATAAAGAAGAAAGTAAGAAAAATTTACTAATTTTCCAAAAATTCCAAGCTTTTTTTCTTTTTTTCTTTCTCTTTTTCCTTTCAAACTCTCTTTTGTATTTGATCAGGGTTCTTGTATTATGAAACAAAAAATGAATACAAGGCCTTTTATATTTTCCATCAAGTGGCCGAAACTTCTAGGTAGAAAATATCAAGGATTTTCCAATTTTTTATTTCATTAATTAATGTTGGAAAATGATTTAATTAAAAATATTGTATTTATCTAATACATACCACACTTGGACTAATTAAATCAATCCATTTATACCAATTAAAAATTGGTCATTCCAATCAATTAAAATAAACCATTTATCTTACTTTATGATATTTATTATTTAACTAATTTAATTATTTAATATTTAAATAATCAAATAATTAAATATAAATATCTTAAATATATGTATTATATTTACATTAAATAATCAAAATACATATATTAATTATAAATATCAAATATCACAATTTGACATTTAATAAATGGCCGAAAGATCCCAAACCCATGTATTATCATTTAACTGTTAAACGACTTATAAATAATCAGTATTATTTATAAAAGTTACCACAGTGCTCTACGAGTATATTTCATTAGTGAGACTTTCTAGGTTCATGCATATCCGTCACGAAATCTAATTTCGTGTCCATAATCTACCCACCCGTAAATTATGACGAACATAGATAAACTCTCTGAACCATACAGGTCGAGGTCACTGTATATGTATAATCCTTCTGTCACATGTATCCGGATTATCCCAGAGATATAGATATAAACGTCAGATATCTATAGGTATAATCCCATCTAAGATTCTATTAGTAATCTCTTAATAACACTTAGAACTCATTTCTACAGTGCACCACGGGCTCATGGATTTAACAGATTGTTAATTCCATATTGGATACCTTTGCTCTGTACACAGAAATGACGGATCCTATCTTGATATGCACATGATATCCTGAGGATCATTCCACACCAAACGAACAAGCAGAGGTCTGATCTTAATAGATCGGTGATGTGACTGCCATCAAAGTATGGATGATACCTCATACATCCACAGTGGTACCTCAAGTCGAATGATCACTATGCTCACTCAACCCGAGAAGATTCTTATTGACGTTGGTGTACCATTTATTAAGAATCTTCGATGAGACGTTCTATGTTTATCCGATTTAAATACCTATTGTCTATACGAGTCTCTCGAGACTCATGGTTTATTGAAAAACCATTATAATCCAACATTCCAATATACGACACGTACCGATCTCAGCGTGTTTACTTACTGACCATGTAATTGTAAACCTTGACCAGGAACAGTTAAAGAATGATACTGTTATGATACTGCTAAATGTCAGTTGCAACGCTTTTGTAACTGTATCATAACTAATCACTCTATGGTCATTTACGTCTTAACCATATTATAAAAGAATTCATATTATAGAAACTGTTTATTTTATTCATTAATAAAATATTTACAAGAGAATTTACAGGGAAATATATAAGAAATTGGCGCTCAGAGCACCAACCCTAAAAAAATCTCCCATTTGCTCTAGTGCCAATATTGATTATATCCAATACCCATCGACTCCACATGTTTATCAAATAACTTCGGAGGTATGGCCTTTGTAAGCGGGTCTGCTACATTATAATGTCACCTCGCGACACAATCTCTCAAATGATGTGGTACTTTCGTTCCACATGCTTCGATTTTTGATGCGCCCTCGGTTCATTTGCTTGCGCAATGGCACCGGTATTATCACAGTATAACAAAATCAGATTCTCGATACTTGGGACAACTCCCATTTCTGTGATAAACTTCTTATGCCAAACAACTTCTTTTACAGCTTCAGAAGCATCAATGTATTCCGCCTCTATGGTGGAATCAGCTGTAGACCCCTGTTTGGAACTTTTCCGACAAACTGCATCTCCGTTAAGGGTAAATATGAATCATGATATAGACTTTCTATCATTAGGATCTGATTGGAAATCAGAATCTTTATACCCATTAACTTGCAATTTTTTTCCTCCATATATGATAAACTTATCCTTAGTACCTTTAAGATATTTCAGGATATGTTTAACAGCCATCCAATGGTCGTTTCCTGGATTGGACTGATATATACTGGTTACACTAACCGCGTAGCTAATATAAGGCCTCAAACATAACATGACATACATGATGCTACCTAAACATGAAGCATAAGGTTGATTAGAAATTATAATCTTCTCATCTCCTGTTTGAGGACACATCTTCTTCGAAAGATGAATGCCATGTTTGAACAGTATATTTGTTGTTTTACAGTTACTAAAAGTAAACCGTTATAAGATCTTATCAATGTATATTGATTGGGATAACACAATAAGCTTCATTTCTCTATCCCTATAGAGTTTTATACTCAAGATATAAGAAGCTTCACCCAGGTCTTTCATGGAGAAATTCTTACAGAGGTAAGCTTTAACGCCATGCATCATTCCTATATCATTCCTAATTATTAAGATGTCATCAACATAGAGAACCAAAAATACTATCATACTCCCACTTGCCTTCATGTAAACATAGGATTCTTCCGTATTCTTGAGAAAACTAGACAATCTAATAATCTCTTCGAATCGAAGATTCCAACTTCGTGAAGCTTGTTTAAGTCCATAAATAGACTTCTTAAGCTTATAAATCATGTCTGAGGTTTCGCTGGATAAAAAACCCACTGGCTGTTCCATATATATCTTTTCATCAAGAAATCCATTTAGAAAAGTCGTTTTGACATCCATTTGCCAAATCTCATAATCATGGTAAGCAGCAATAGACAACAAAATCCTTATAGACTTCAGTATCGTAACTGGCGAAAATGTTTCATCATAGCTGACACATGGTCATTGCGTGTAATCTTTAGCTACTAGTCTGGCTTTAAAGGTTTCAACCTTTCCGTCAGGCCCACGCTTCCTCTTGTAAACCATTTACTACCGATAGAAATAATTCCTTCAGGAAGCAGAACCAAGTCCCAAACTTGATTCTGATGCATAGAGTCTAACTCTGATTTCATGGCCTCTTGCCACTTCACGAAGTCGATGTCCAACATCACTTCTATATAGGTTTAAAGGTCAGGCTCTTCGATTACGAGAACATCTAGACTCTTTTCTTGTATCAAATACAAGCGTCCAGGAGCTCTAGACACCCTTTGGGACCTACGGTGTGTTTGTGTTGAAGGTTCTTCGTCTATTTGAACTTCAGGTTCCTCCAATGGTTCATTGGTTTCATATTGTACTTCATCAAGTTCAACCTGTCTATGATTATTTCATTCAGACAAAAATTCTACTTCTAGAAATTTTACGAAGTGAGCTACAAACCCTTTTCGATGCTCGGTATCATAGAATAAATATCTTTTCATATTAAAAGGATATCCAACGAACCTAAACTTTTTCCATCGAGGTGAAAGCTTATCTTGCTGAGCCATCCTAACATAGGCAGGACAACCCCAAATCTTAATATAATTAAGATTCAGTTTCCAACCAGTCCATATCTCATATGGAGTTGTAGGAACATCTTTGGAAGGAATCTTATTCAAGAGATGAGCAGCAGTTAAAAGAGCATAACCACATAAATAATAGGGAAAATTTGTAAAACTCAACATCGATCGAACCATATCCAATAAAGTCTGATTTCTCCTTTCGGACACTCTATTATGCTATGGAGTACTCGGAGGAGTATATTGAGCGAGAATCTCATCTCCTTTAAATAATCAGTGAACTCACTACTTATATATTCACCGTCTCGATCAGATCAAAGATATTTAATATATTTACCAGTCTATTTTTCCAGTTCATTTCGGAATTCTTTGAACTTTTCAAAGGTTTCCGATTTCTATTTCATCAAATAAACATAATTGTACCATGACAAATCATCGGTAAAGGTAACGAAGTACGAAAAACCACTGTGAGCAGTGTGACTCATGAGACCACATATATCAGAATGTATTAGTTCCAATAAGTCAGCGGCTCAGTGTCCTACACCCGAAAATGGGGCTTTGGTCATTTTACCCCTAATGCAAGATTCACAAGTTGGATAAGGTTCAATGATAAGATCTTGTATCAAACCATTCCTAACCAACTGGGTTAGGCGATTCACGCCTATATGACCTAACCTCATATGCCACAATTCAGTATTATTTATATCAGATACTTTACGTTTATTAATTCTAACATTACAGATATCTTGTGAGGTATGAAAAATGTAATGACCACACTCATTTTGACAAACTAGGATCTGAACATTATATCTATAATATAAATATAAAGAACAATTCTTAATATTTACACTATATCATTCAGTATCTAATACAAAATGTGACACAATGTTCGCAACACATCCCGGTACAAAAAAGCAGTCATGCAATAAAAGGCTCTCATTGGGTATGGGAATCTCGCATAAGCCCACATCAACTGCATCTAGAGAGTCACAACTCCCGAATTGCAACTGCATCTCCCCAGATTTTAGCCATCTATTTTCTTTCTGTTGGACAATTATGACCCATAGCGTCACTATTTGTACAGATCATGGTGTTGTTGTACAAATTAACTATGTGACAAAGGAGATTGCACTCTTATCATTTGTGATTAGATCACCTAGATGTATAAATGATAGGAGGTCTCTATGATTTGTTCCTGGATTGAGAATGATATGAGACAGTATCAATCCACGAAGGATAAATCATTAAATATCCCTAGTCAGAGTATTATCGAGATTGGACATCGATAAATACGTAAAAGACTAGTATTACCATTGTGCGCGTTGTGAGGGCATAACGACATAGTTCTCATATATTTGGGCATATGATACTCATGCAAGTGTAATATGAGGTTTTATTTTACTGATGGTACGGGAAACAGCTTCGCTCTGAATAGACCCCCTCGAAATTCCATTGGTAGTATGACAATGTGTCTATGGAAGTCCGAAATCAGGGTAGGTGTATTTGGTCTTAACCTGAGACTTACACCGCTAATACTTGCGACAATCAATATACTTTGGTTTTGGTCGTCCAAGGCTTTAACCGGTTTCTGTGTACGCCTCTTCTAGGTATATCGAGAATCATAATGTATTGGGTGTGATGTCAAGACGGAAGTATCACTCCAGTGATAGTGGAGATGATGGTCACGTAGGATACGGGACTGATTCTCTTAAATGCTGCAGCTATCGGGATATTATGACAAGGTCATGTATATCCGATTATAGAGACTAGTCACCAGACATCCGACATGTGCTTCGTACGGAGCAGACACAATTCCAGCCCTAGGCCTAGCACGTGATCATCCGATACTAGATCGATATACGTAATACTACGTATACTACGCCTGATATAGATCGCTTATTCATGTAAGCATATTTCTGGAGAATAGGGTAGGCATGGCGCTTTGCTAGAAGCCAACCTTGTCTTGTAAATCGGTAAAACGTAGTATGAGGTACTTACGTGTTCGGATAGTCCGACGACCGAATTTTTTGCCAACATATCCGGGGATCTCATGGGTCGCTTCCCGAAGATTCACTGATGACGTATGACTCGCACTTTTAATTAATCTGGGATTAATTAGATGAGAGAGAAAATTAATCTGAGATTAATTGCGGAGATATTTTATCTGGGATAAAATGTCATTTAGAGAGATAAAACCGATTAATTTGGAATTAATCGATTAAATAATATATTTGATATATTATAAGAAATTGGATTTCGACGCGGAATTAAAATTGGATTTTAATTCGGGCGAACGAGTTAATTTAGAATTAATTCGTTAGCGACGTGAATAGTGACTTCGCTAGATGTAATCATTTAATTGCGTCGTACGGAAAATTCGTTAATTTGGATTAGCGAACTCGAGCCCGGGATTGTTTGTGAGTGCATTCGCATTTCGAATTCGAGTGCGGCACGCAAGTCACATCAAGCGTCAAATCAAATGTCACTTTGAGTGATGTGACAACTTGTCGCTTGATTGAGTGATGTGAGTTGTTTGGTTGGTGAATGAGTATTGGACACTCAAGTGTGGTGAAAGACATATACCATTGTTTAATTAAATGGTATTTGACTTTTATTTTTATATTTGATATACAAAAACACATAACAACTAAGACAACAACCTAACACCCATCTCTCTCTCTTCCATCTATCTTCTCTCATTCACGCCCATGAGGGCTGTGTTCTTGCTTCTGGTTTGCTCACTGCTGTGAGCAGTAAGAGAAGAAAAGCAATGATTTTGTTGCAAAATCAAAGTGCTAGCACACTCCGGAGTTGTCCGTAGGTGATAGGGAAACCCACCCTTGTGTATGGAATGATTAAACAAGAAAGCTTGGAGCTTGATTCACCCATCCATGGCCGAAAATGAAGATAAAAAATCTGCCACTGCCGAGCACCTTGGAGGAGCAGAAAATAATTTTGTTCTTCGTAGCATCCAATCCGTTCGATGTTAGTATGATTCCGCCATTCTCCTTTATTATATTCACTTGTTTCATGCTTGATAATTGATCCTTGGACCTTAGAGAATTTCAACAATGGTATCTTGAGCCAATATTGAGCATGAAAATGATTTAGGGTTAAAATTGGGCAAAATTGATTTTGAGCATGAATAATGAAATTGGATGATTTAATATGCTTAATTGATGTTTAATTGAGGATTGATTGGATCAATTTGATGAAAATGTGTATGGAACATTTTTTCCCCAATTTTGGAGGCTTGGCCGAATCCTTGAGAAGCCCTAATGTCTTGGATTTTTGTTTTTTGATTCATTGGATGAGTTAAAATCATTCGGGAAATATTGATTGTGGATTTAATTTGATTGAAACTGAATCGATTTTGAAAATCCCCTTTAGCCGAGACTTTGGAAGCATGTATTGGGTTTGATTTTTGTTAAATTGTGTTGGACACTATTTGATGTTAAAAGGCATGATTAATTAGGCTAATTGGTGTTTTGGAAATGTTAATTGGGTAATTAGTTGTGTAATACACTTTACTTAATTTAATTGAGAAATTTGGAATTTTTGGAATTAAATTAATTGGGCTAATTTTGGAAATTGGGCCTGTTATGTTGTAAATGGGCTTATTGGGCATGGTTGTACCAAGATAGGTTTAGGCTAAATTGGTTGAATCCAATTGGGCCCAAAACCGCATCCATAAAGCCCAAATGCGACTAATGGACCTTTAAAGTTTAATTGGACCTAATGGGCCTAAATTGATTTCTGGGCTTATGGGGTAACTCCCGGATTGGACTTTGATTATTGGGTTTGACCCGAGTTCACCAAAAATCCACGCCTTAAAGAAATTTATTAAAAGCCCATTAGACTTTAATTAAATTAATATTGGATATTAATCGAGCTTTTAGACCCGTAACGATTAAATTTGGAATTTAAGTCGTAAAGGTTCATTAATAAAGTGTAGTATTTAATTTGGAATTAAATAGCGAATTAGTATTAAATACAAATTGAATTGGATTTAATTGTGTAATTTAATTTAATTCATGAATTCGTACTTTGAGTACTTATTCGCAAAACGAGTTTGACTCAAGCAAAATCAAATCGTTGTTTGAACATTGGATGGTCACTAATTATCAGATTAATTAATTTGATTAGATTGATTGATAACATGTTTGTGTGAATACATGATTGCGATGCATGAATAATGTATATCGGATGGATATTAGAAGGGTGGGGTAATTTTAGAAATTGTTGTAATAAATTTGGAATTTATTAATTGGACCTGTGTGTCCAGCCTTATCACCTCCATATTCTTTGTATTCTCTTCTCACCTATTCCCCTCAATGTAAATGAGGTTTCTTTAGAAGTGTAGTGTAACAGGTAGAAGCAAATACATGTGCTAGCGGGAGAGAGAAAGGGAGAGATTTGATCTAGGATCATTGTGTAAAGTATCCATCCACATAGCATTATTATTTTATTTATACGCGCTTTATTATGTATTTAGAATGCATATTTAAGGGTGTATGATGATGAGACCTTAACAAAGATAATAAATTAGTTGCCAATTTGCACGCGAAAAACCCTCAAACAATATTAAGCGTTTTTCCTTCCATTGAGTGATTCTTACTCAAGATCTAAGACGACATTGGTTTGTTGGCCAAAGTCAAGGCCTTTGTCTGTCAAGGATATGTTTGAATCACGAAGGCTTTGTTCCATATTGGTGTCTTGTCCAAGTTGTGGTTTGTTGGCCAAAGTCAAGAGCACTTCTTGTCCATCGACATTGATTACAAAGCTTTCAATGGTCAATGGGTCACGCTTAACTGGGATCACTAAGTTTGTTGTGCCAAAGCCAAGGCTTATAGATTTAGAGGAAAAATATTAGGTAATATATTGGATATATTGGCATATATAAGATGTATGTTTCAGGCTTGGATGTCCCCCTACTGGATCTAGGAATTGGATTGGATCTAATTGATCTTAGAGATCTACCTAGTTAATTATCATACAATTTGTTGGTCAAAGTCAAGATTGTGTGATATTTAACGGGATCCTAGCCCGCTAGGAAACATGGTTACCCGAGTACTCGACAGAGGGTTAGAGGCTCGCCGAAAAATAATGGGAGGCAAGAATTGAATTTGCAATATTCGTTTAATTACTTGCCATACGCGCTCAATCACAAATATCATTCGTCAAATAAATTAAATGTTAGTTGGACTAATATTTAAACGTTGTTTTAATTAACAGTTGGACTGTATTCAAACGATTCATTTATAGTTGATTTTATAATTGGATTATAGTAATCAATATAATTGATTTTAATCTATTAAATTATAGTTGATTAAATAATTAGACTATTGTAATCATTATAATAAATAGTACATAAATCGTTGATTAAATAGTTGGACTATTAAAATCAAGATAAAATTGAAAGATTGACATTTAAAACATAATCCTAGGGAAAATGTATTTAAATGGTTTAATTTTCAAATTGGGAATAAATTTCAAGATGGTCCTGGAAAATAATAAGTTACTTTATTTGATAAAATAACATATTATGCCTAAGCCCGGAGTTAAGCAAATAGTAGAGCATAATCTTTGGAAGATTTATGTAATGATAACTTTAGTGCTTAATCCATTTAGCTTGTCACAGTAGACTCCTTAATTTCTTAATCAGAACTAAGGATTAGATCCTTAAAGTATGATAAAGAAATTGAAGGATCTTCATAAATCTATATTTTAGATCTTAGAAGTACTAAATTGCAATAAATAACTCTTGGAGAGTTAATGACTATTCTCAAGGAGATAAAGTCAAAGTTTGAAATTAGTCAAGTAGCGCAAGGCGCACCTTACTTCGATATTCTAGAAACTCGAGGCTTGGCCAATGGCTACTGGAAAGTGAAAAAAGGCAAAGGCAATATCATTATAGTCTTCTGGGAAGATAAAGGACATATCCCAAAATGTCTGCTTAAATTATGGCAAACGGGATCGCGGAAGCGTGACTGCCGTTTGGACAAAGCAGACATGAAGGAATTGAAGACGAGCAAGGCTCTGACTTCAAATATGTTTGTCAAGATTATGTTCACTACTAGTATTGAAATTGGATTTAAAATACTTAGTGTGGTACATAAATACATACTGATGTTCAGAATCTGCTATTAGTAGGATACTGACTTCAGTTGAGATTAATCTGCGAATTGGAAACGGGACGAAAGTCGCTGTTTCAACCGTAGATACCTAATTTAGGAACTACCATTCGGCTGTGTACCTAAATTTGGAAACCGTTATAATGTAACTAGTTTGACTAGAAACATTATCTCTATATCAGTGTTTAACCCGCTGCGGGTGAACCTTTATATTCTAGAACACTAAAATATTTTATTATATAAAGATGACATTATGATAAACACATTAGATGTGAATAACAGCATTTATATTTTGAATATAAATAAATCTCAAATATATAATATGACAAAAAAATAGCTCAACTGATTTGATCAGAAGAAACTTTATTGTGGTATTGTTGTCTGGGACACAATTAAACAAGACTCATATATCCACACTTTTGAAGAGTGGGTACTCGGACTGATTTGATTTTATTCAAATAAAGTCTACGAATCTAGTTAATTGGGCAAAGTGCGTAAAACACCTTTACTTGGTAAAATGTAAATACCACCGATCTGTTAGCCCTAGTTCATAGTGAAGCAAGTGGGCAGATGTCTAGCTAGGCTAGATATGGATATGGATATTTCGTGACCTACACGGATGTGGCATCGCGTTATCGTTATGTGCCTCTTTTGAAACACAAATCAGAAACTTTTAAGTTTCAACACGAAAATAGACAAACAGATCGGCTAAAGTATTAAATCGTCACGGTAAGACCGTAATGAAAATACTTAAGCAATAAGTTTCTCGTATACTTGAAAGAGTATAGTATTCTTTCAATGAGGATTCCTCCCGGAACACGTCATTTTGACGATGTGCCCGAACCGAGTAATCGAATTTTGTTGGACATGATAAGGTTAATCATGAGTCGCTCTGAGCTACCATTTCCTTCAACGGATAAACATGAACAGTGCAGAACTTATTTAGAATAAGGTTCCATAAAAATCTGTTTGACAGATATCATATTAGATATGAACAGGAAAGAAATCGGGTTTTCTCATTCCTGAAAATTTGGGAATGCTAGGCATACGTTTGGATGATACCAAACTAGAACCCAAATTGGATAAGTGCCTATTGTAGGTTATCCTAGAGATACCATAAGTATTGTACTTATACAACTCACAAGAGGACAATTAGATTGTTGCTCACCAAGCGATTTTCCTAAGAGGAATACCGATATGCAGTGGTAAGTGGGAGGATAGTAAAACTCGAAGAAAATCGGAGTAATACTGTTCAAGGCACCGATTCCTAATTGAACATAAATAGTACATCAAGGATGAAACTATACCAATAATCTTCGAATACACAAGAACCGCGTAGGTTGAAGAGAGTCAGAAAACAACATGGGGTATGGGTTTCTGATCTCACCTCATTAAGATGTCAATCTTTTGAGGTATACCAACCGACTACGTATGAGGAAGTGATACAAGGTATCGACTCCCTATTATGGCAAAGTGCCATGAATCCGAAATGGATTCCATGTATATCAACTATGTTTGGAAACTAGTTGTTGTACCGCAAGGCATTATTCCTATTGGTACTATATAAGTCTTCAAGGAAGACATACATGGAAGGCAACATACCAACGTACTAAGCTAGGCTTGTAGCGGAAAGGTATCGTTATCGACATTGTGTTGATTACGATTCAACCTTTTACCAGTTACCACGGTAAATCCATTTGGATAATGCTTGCTAAAGCTGCATATTTCATTTATGAAATATGCCAGCTTAACGGGAAAATCGTTTTCCTGAAAAGGAAACCTTTCGCAGGATGTTTATAACATCATGTCGGTTTTGTCGTACCAAAACTAGCAAACAAGGTTTGCGGGTTATTCGATCCATGTTTGGATTAAAGCAAGCATTAGGGTCTTGGAATTATCATTTTGATGTAATCATAATGGAGTATGATTTAATTCAAAACGGAAATTGATTCTTGTGTATATAAGAGGGTTAGTGGGACCGCACTGACAGTGGTTGTCCTATATAAATAATGATGACATGTCATTTCTTGGAAATGATATTCCCATAATAACTATCAGTGAAAGCTTGGCTTTCATGAAAAACTCTCCGAGAAACCGTACATTGAAAAATATACGCGACCTGGTGTCTCATACGCTTTGAGAATATGGATTCATAAATAGGCCAATTCAAGTGATAGTCACTGGATTGATGTTAGGAACATCCATTAGTATCTTAGAGAACTAAGGATGCTGTCTTAGTCTATGGAGATGGAGAACTTGAAGTGACTGGGATCACTACTGTAAGTTTCCTAAACCGATAAAATGACTATAAATCATAAACGGTACTATACAATTTGAATAACGGAACAGTGAGCTGGAAGTCTTCCAAGCAAGATATTGTTATCGAATAAACAACAAATGCGGGTTATTGCTGCAGTTGAGGCAGCAATAGAAGCCATTTGGGTCGATAATAAATCTAATTAGATTAGATATAATTCTGTTAGCAGCTGAGCTAGGCTGCAGCGCAGGCTAAATAATTAATGGTCTCATCAATGATCCAGATATATACTTCGATATTCATCTGATTCGTTCGGATCATACATTGTGGTGATGTGATGATCGAATAAATCGCATCAGATGATAATCATGCAAATCCGCTGACGAAAGCATTTCCTCAGTAATTTGAGCCAACCGTACATAGTTCGGGTGTCAGACACTCGAGTGACTGGCTATAGGCCAAGTGGGAGATTGTTGGACAATTATGACCCATAGCGTCACTATTTGTACAGATCATGGTGTTGTTGTAAAAATTAACTATGTGACAAAGAAGATTGCACTCTTATCATTTGTGATTAGATCACCTAGATGTATAAATGATAGGAGGTCCCTATGATTTGTTCCTGGATTGAGAATGATATGAGACAGTATCAATCCATGAAGGATAAATCATTAAATATCCCTAGTCAGAGTATTATCGAGATTGGACATCGATAAATACGTAAAAGACTAGTATTACACTTGTGCGCGTTGTGAGGGCATAACGATATAGTTCTCATATATTTGGGTATAGGATACTCATGCAAGTGTAATAGGAGGTTGTGTTTTACCGATGGTACAGGAAACAGCTTCGCTCTGAATAGACTTCCTCGAAATTCCATTGGCAGTATGACAATGTGTCTATGGAAGTCCGAAATCAGGGTAGGTGTATTTGGTCTGAACCTGAGACTTGCACCGCTATTACTTGCGACAATCAATATACTTTGGTTTTTGTCATTCAGGGCTTTAACCGGTTTCTGTGTATGCCTCTTCTAGGTATATCGAGAATCATAGTGTATTGGGTGTGATGTCAAGACGGAAGTATCACTCCAGTCATAGTGAAGATGATGGTCACGTAGGATACGAGACTGGTTCTCTTAAATGCTGTAGCTATCGGGATATTATGACAAGATCATGTATATCCGATTATAGAGACTAGTCACCAGACATCCGACATGTGCTTCATACGGGGCAGACACAATTCCAGCCCCAGGCCTAGCACGTGATCATCCGATACTGGATCGACATACGCAATACTACGTATACTACGCATGATATAGATTGTTTATTCTTGTAAGCATATTTCTGGAGAATTGGGTAGGCATGGCGCTTTACTAGAAGCCAACCTTGTCTTGTAAATCGGTAAACCGTAGTACGAGGTACTTACGTGTTCGGATAGTCCGACGACCAAATTTTTTGCCAACATATTCGGGGATCTCATTGGTCGCTTCCCGAAGATTCACCGATGATGTATGACTCGCACTTTTAATTAATCTGGGATTAATTAGATGAGAGAGAAAATTAATCTGAGATTAATTGCTGAGATATTTTATCTGGGATAAAATGTCATTTAGAGAGATAAAACCGATTAATTTGGAATTAATCGATTAAATAATATATTTGATATATTATAAGAAATTGGATTTCGACGCGGAATTAAAATTGGATTTTAATTCGGGCGAACGAGTTAATTTAGAATTAATTCGTTAGCGATGTGAATAGTGACTTCGCTAGATGTAATCATTTAATTGCGTCGCACGGAAAATTCGTTAATTTGGATTAGCAAACTCGAGCCCGGGATTGTTTACGAGTGCATTCGCATTTCGAATTCGAGTGCGGCACGCAAGTCACATCAAGCGTCAAATCAAATGTCACTTTGAGTGATGTGACAACTTGTCGCTTGATTGAGTGATGTGAGTTGTTTGGTTGGTGAATGAGTATTGGACACTCAAGTGTGGTGAAAGACATATACCATTGTTTAATTAAATGGTATTTGACTTTTATTTTTATATTTGATATACAAAAACACATAACAACTAAGACAACAACCTAACACTCATCTCTCTCTCTTCCATCTATCTTCTCTCATTCACACCCATGAGGGCTGTGTTCTTGCTTCTGGTTTGCTCACTGCTGTGAGCAGTAAGAGAAGAAAAGCAATGATTTTACTGCAAAATCAAAGTGCTAGCACACTCCGGAGTTGTCCGTAGGTGATAGGGAAACCTACCCTTGTGCATGGAATGATTAAACAAGAAAACTTGGAGCTTGATTCACCCATCCATGGTCGAAAATGAAGATAAAAAATCTGCCACTGCCGAGCACCTTAGAGGAGCAGAAAATAATTTTGTTCTTCGTAGCATCCAATCCGTTCGAGGTGAGTATGATTCTGCCATTCTCCTTTGTTGTATTCACTTGTTTCATGCTTGATAATTGATCCTTGGACCTTAGAGAATTCCAACATCTTCAGCACCTGCAACGAATTACAAATGTGAATTGACAGGAAAAATCTAAAATCCAACTCGATGACATAGCTTCACAAGCTAATGAGATATCAATTATGGGAAAAATAAAAGTACCTGAAATAGATGCTCTTTCCTTTCTGATTTGGGACAAGTAATCAGGACAATTCCTTTTCTAGTGGCCAATCTTGCTGTAGTGGTGGCATTTATCTTCGGCAGCTCTCTTTGGTTTAGCTATCTTACCCAGTGGTGGAAGATTCGAACCATTCTTTTTCTTACCTTTCTTTTTCTTCCCTTTTCTGTTTAGATTGGGAGGAATCAGGAAGAGTAGTGGATTTAGGAGGGCGAGTGGGTACTTCATTCCTTAAATCTTCCTCCACAGTTTGCAGCATCTTATGCAGCTCCTGGTAAGAACATTTAATCACATTCATATTGAAATACATTACAAATTGGCGATATAATGCTGGGAGAGATCCAAGTATGACACTTCGTCCTAAAGTGTCATTAAGAGGGAAATTATAGCGCCTAAACTATTCGATCAGATCAATCAGATGAAGTACATGATGGCTCACATCTTGTCCCTCTTCAAGTTTTGCATGGAACAATTCCATTACTATTTTATGAACCGATACCTTTTCTTGGTTCATAAAGGATTCTCGCAGTCGCATCATCACAGTATATGCGTAAGGCAATCCAAAATATTGCCTTTTAAGCTCTGGTGCCAAGGAACTGAGAATATATAATTTTACCCTCATGTCATCATCTCTCCACTTTTGAAGAGTCTCATGTTCCTCTTTTGTTGCATCTTCTGTTATGGCAAGTGGCAACAGACCTTCTAACACATATTCTATTTGCTCAGACCCAAGAACAATTCTTAGATCCAAGTCCTAATTTGTAAAGTTTTCGGCACCTTTAAGCTTGTTCATATCAAGTATACGAGCAAAAGAATTAGAAGCATGTGCCATCATCGCAAATCTATCATATAGATAGCAAAAAAAAGTTAGAAGACAAAACAATTTCATATAATATAAAGTAAACAAAGCATAAATAGATCATGGATTTTTAATCTAAAAATGCCACACCCACTATTAAATGTAATATTGTAATCCCCAAACAGAATGCAAACAAATAATTAATCAAATTAAATATAATAGTGAAAGGTGGATCCCATGAATATATTTCAGCTCACAACTTTGGCACGATCTCGCCTACGTATATTCATTAGGTAGACAACTCATTGTCAATCACTCACTAGTGACTCCTAGGTTCCGGTCCTGGTCGTTTCTCATTGTGACAACATTGACTCTTTCACAAGGAGGCATACCAAGGTTAAAATTGTCAATGATAAATTCAAGATACTTACGTAGTTCTGACCGCTTTGGAACATTCAGAATTTCCGCGTTCTCTTGAATTTACCTAGTATCACATATACATCTGGTATCGATAAATTTCTATCAAATACACCCTCACTGCTTTGGAAATTCTCGAATGTAGCCATCGAACAGATATCCATAAACCGTATTGACAAGACGGACCAAGAAATAAGCATCCAATAAATATTACTTTAAAACCTTATTAAATAGGGATTTTCCGTAAAGATGTAACGTATTTAATTTAATCAAATTAAATAAATACAAGCATGCATAAAGTAAGGAAAAAATTAAGCATTGAATTTAAAGGCATATTCAAATCATGTGTTCAGGTTCATACCTGTTCTGATACCATTTTTGTTCGGTTTAACATGCAATTCTAGGTAAACGCAGCGGAACGCGGAAAATCAAAATTTTCCAATTTCAATAATTTTTCTTGGGTAATTAAAATAAATTAATTTATTTCAATTACTCAATACTTAAAAACTGAAATTTTACCAAAAAAAAAAATCATTAATTACCTATTAGCCCCTAAACTTTGTATTTTTATCATTTTAGTCCTAAATTGTCAAATACAATTTTAATTGATTCCAAATCAATCCCAAAATGATTTATACATGTCTTATACATGAAAATATAATTTGCAACTCAAGAAAACAGATTTTTTTGCATATTTCCGAGAGGTCCCCAAACTTTCAAGAATTTATAATCTGGTCATTTTTGTTCAAAACATGTCAAGATAAAATCCAATAATTCCCAAATTTAATATACATCATATATACATCAAATTACATAACATATATAAAAAGAACAAAATTTGGAGAGAGTTATGAACCCTAATTTTATAATTTCCATAAATTGACAAATTAACACCAAATTGATTAAATTCAACACTTTAATTCAATTCCTACCACACTAAACAAGTCTCACCACCATGAAATAACTCAAGAATAATGCTAGGTCATTTATAAGTGGCTAAGTAACTCTAGAATGGAAAAAACACCATCAAATGATAAAAAGAATACATATAAACTAATTTCATGCATTCTTAAGCTTATACATGCTTCCATCTTTCAAAACAAGTTCCCAACAATCAAAATACATACACAAAAGAGTAGAGAAAAATCTAAGCTATACATATTGAAGCCTAGTATGATAGAAATATTTTTCATAAAGAAGAAAGTAAGAAAAACTTACTAATTTTCCAAAAATTCCAAGCTTTTTTTTTCTTTCTTTCTATTTTTCCTTTCAAACTCTATTTTGTATTTGATTAGGGTTCTTGTATTATGAAACAAAAAATGAATACAAGGCCTTTTATATTTTCCATCAAGTGGCCGAAACTTCTAGGTAGAAAATATCAAGGATTTTCCAATTTTTTATTTCATTAATTAATGTTGGAAAATGATTTAATTAAAAATATTGTATTTATCTAATAAATACCACACTTGGACTAATTAAATCAAGCCATTTATACCAATTAAAAATGGTCATTCCAACCAATTAAAATAAGCCATTTATCTTACTTTAATAAAGTAAGAAGATACTTATTATTTAATTAATTTAATTATTTAACATTTAAATAATCAAATAATTAAATACAATTATCTTAAATATATGTATTATATTTACATTAAATAATCAAAATACTTATATTAATTATAAATATTAAATATCACAATTTGACATTTAATAAATGGCCAAAAGATCCCAAACGCATGTATTATTGTTTAACCATTAAACGACTTATAAATAATCAGTATTATTTATAAAAGTTGTCATAGTGCTCTACGAGTATATTTCATTAGTGAGACTCTCTAGGTTCAGGCATATCCGTCACGAAATTCGATTTCGTGTCTATAATCTACCCACCGTAAATTATGATGAACATAGATAAACTCTATGAACCATACAGGTCGAGGTCACTGCATACGTATAATGCTTCCATCACAGATATCCGGATTATCCCAGAGATATAGATATAAATTTCAAATCTCTATAGGTATAATCTCGTCAATGATTCCATTAGCAATCTCTTAATAACACTTAGAACTCATTTCTACAGTGCACCACAGGCCCATGGATTTAACATATTGCTAATTCCATAATGGATACCTATGCTTTGTACACAGAACTAACAGATCATATCTTGATACGCATAGGATATCCTGAGGATCAGTCCACACCCAACACGAATAGGCGGGGGTCTGATCTTAATAGATCGGTGACGTGACTGCCATCAAAGTGTGGATGATACCTCATACATCCACAGTGGTACCTCAAGTCGAAGGATCATTATGCCCACTCAACCCGAGAAGATTTTTATTGATGTTGGTATACCATCTATTAAGAATCTTCGGTGAGTCGTTCAGTGTTTATCCGATATAAAAACCTACACATCTATACTAGTCTCCCGAGACTCATGGTTCATTGAGAAACCAGTAGAATCCAACATTCCAATATACGACACGTACCGGTCTCAGCGGGTTTACTTACTGATCAAGTAATTGTAAAACTTGACCAGGAACAGTTAAAGAATGATATTGTTATGATACTGCTCAACGTCAGTAGCGACGCTATTGCAACTGTATCAGAACTAATCACTCAATGGTCATTTACGTCTTTACCATATTATAAAAGAATTCATATTATAGAAACTGTTTATTTTATTCATTAATAAAATATTTACAAGAGAATTTATAGGGAAATACATAAGAAATTACCGCTCAGAGTACCAACTCTAACAGTTCTAGATCTCCCAAATGGATGTAAATTAGATTTACATGACTGTTATTATGTTCCCTCAATTTTCAGACAAATAATATCACTGCCAATATTAGATAAGGAGAGATATGAAATAAACATTGAGGATGGAACTTTATGTGATAAAGATAATTTATTGAAATGTGAATGTTCTTTATCAAACGGTCACTATGTTTTGGAAACATGTAGAGATGTCCTTAATATAGAGAAAAATACAAGTAGGAAGTCTGAATTAAATAATATTGAATTATGGCATATGAGATTGGGCCACATAGGTGTTAGACGTCTATCCAAATTGGTAAATGATGGTTTGATTGAAAATCTTACTTTAAATCCTTATCCGATTTGTGAGTCATGTATCCAAGGAAAGATGACAAAGGCCCCCTTCAAAGTATTGGACATCGTGCTGGAGATTTACTAGAGCTAATACACAGTGATGTGTGTAGTCCATTAAATCATGTCGCTCATGATGGTTCCATATACTTTGTGACTTTCACAGATGGCAAGTCTAGATATGGATATGTCTATCTGATGAAACATAAGTCGGAAACATTTGACAAGTTCAAAATATTCTGAAAACAAAGTAGAAAAGCAAACCAGTAAATTCATCAAATGCCTTAGATCAGATCGAGGCGGTGAATACATGAGTGAAGAATTCAGAAATTATTTAAGGGAGAATGAAATTCTTGCCCAATATAGCCCACCTGGAACACCGCAACACAATGGTGTGTCTGAATGAAGAAATCATACTTTATTGGATATGGTGCGATCCATGATGAGCTATACAGATCTTCCTTATTACATTTGGGGTTACGATTTACAAACTGCTGCCTACATACTTAATAGGGTTCCATTGAAAGCTGTTTCTACGACTCCCTATCAAATATAGTTCGGTAGAAATCCAATTCTTAGGTATTTAAAGATTTGAGGTTGTTCTGCATATATTAGAATTGCCCAGCGGGATAAACTAACACCCAGAGGGTATAAGTGTAGGTTCTTTGGATATCTTGATAATTCCATGGGATATCAATTCTATGATTCGAGCAACGAAATGTATTTGTTGTTCGCTTTGTAAATTTTCTTGAAAAGTAATTTTTGAGAGAAAGTGGGAATTGTAGAGAGATTAAACTTGATGAGTTTGATCCCCACATTAAGAAACCTGAGATGGAACCAGAGATCCAATTAGATGAATGATCTACAACAAAGATTCTACGTAAGTCAATAGAATATCAAGACCTCCTGAAAGATTTTTTTTAACATCTGATGTGAGCCTTGATGTTTTCCTATTGGAGGAAACAGATCCGACTACGTATAAAGAAGCGATATTGGATATCGATTTGGGAAAATTGTAGGAGCCATGAAATCCAAAATGGATTCAATGCATGCCAATCAACTCTGGGACTTAGTTGAACTTCCTGAAGGACTTAAACCTATTGGTTGTAAATGGGTTTACAAAAGGAAGCAATAGCCCGATGGTAAGGTGGAAACCTTTAAAGTCCGACTGGTAGCAAAAGGTTGCACTCAACGTCTTGGAATTGACTATGAGGAAACTTTTTCACCAGTAGCCATGTTAAAATCCATTAGGATTCTTTTAGCCATTGCTGCATATCATTACTATGAGATATGGCAGATGGATGTGAAAACCGCTTTCCTAAATGGATTCCTTGAAGAGGATATCTATATGGAACAACCAGAGGGTTTTGTATCCAATGATACTTCAAACTTGGTTTGTAGGCTCCAAAAGTCTATTTATGGACTTAAACAGACATCCCGAAGCTGGAATCATCATTTTGATGATTCCCAATATAGGATATCGATCCGACTACATGAGTGAAGAATTCAGAAATTATTTAAGGGAGAATAGAATTCTTGCCCAATATAGCCCACCTGGAACACCGCAACACAATGGTGTGTCTGAATGAAGAAATCATACTTTATTGGATATGGTGCGATCCATGATGAGCTATACAGATCTTCCTTATTACATTTGGGGTTACGCTTTACAAACTGCTGCCTACAAACTTAATAGGGTTCCATTGAAAGCTGTTTCTACGACTCCCTATCAAATATAGTTCGGTAGAAATCCAATTCTTAGGTATTTAAATATTTGAGGTTGTTCTGCATATGTTAGAATTGCCCAGCGGGATAAACTAACATCCATAGGGTATAAGTGTAGGTTCTTTGGATATCCTGATAATTCCATGGGATATCAATTCTATGATTCCGAGCAACGAAATGTATTTGTTGTTCGCTTTGTAAATTTTCTTGAAAAGTAATTTTTGAGAGAAAGTGGGAATTGTAGAGAGATTAAACTTAATGAGTTTGATCCCAACGTTAAGAAACCTGAGATGGAACCAGAGATCCAATTAGATGAAGGATCTACAACAAAGATTCTGCGTAAGTCGAATAGAATATCAAGACCTCCTGAAAGATTTTTTTTAACATCTGATGTGAGCCTTGATGTTTTCCGATTGGAGGAAACAGATCCGACTACGTATAAAGAAGCGATATTGGATATCGATTCGGGAAAATTGTAGGAGCCATGAAATCCAAAATGGATTCAATGCATGCCAATCAACTTTGGGACTTAGTTGAACTTCCTGAAGGACTTAAACCTATTGGTTGTAAATGGGTTTACAAAAGGAAGCAATAGCCCGATGGTAAGGTGGAAACCTTTAAAGTCCGACTGGTAGCAAAAGGTTGCACTCAACGTCTTGGGATTGACTATGAGGAAAATTTTTCACCAGTAGCCATGTTAAAATCCATTAGGATTCTTTTAGACATTGCTGCATATCATTACTATGAGATATGGCAGATGGATGTGAAAACCGCTTTCCTAAATGGATTCCTTGAAGATGATATCTATATGGAACAACCAGAGGGTTTTGTATCCAATGATACTTCAAACTTGGTTTGTAGGCTCCAAAAGTCTATTTATGGACTTAAACAGACATCCCGAAGCTGGAATCATCATTTTGATGAGATAATTAGATTATCTGGATTAATCAAAATGAGGAAGAACCATGTTTTTATAAGAAAGTGAGTGGGAACATGATAGTTTTCCTAGTCTTGTATGTAAATGACATCCTTATCATAGGAAATGATATAGGGATGATGCAAAGTGTGAAAGCATACATTTGCAAGAACTTCTCCATGAAAGATATGGTTAAACTTCCTATATACTAGGTATAAGGCTCTAACGGGATAGAGTTATGAAGCTTATAGGGTTGTCACAATTGACATATATAGATAAGATGTTATAAAGGTACGGTTTTAACAACTGCAAGACAACAAATGTACCTTTCCGATACGATATACATTTTTCGAAGAAAATGGCACCTCAGACCGAGGAATAGAGAGTTAGGATGTCTAACTTGCCATATACTTTTTGCATTGGAAGCATAATGTATGCAATGCTATGTACTAGACCTGACATCAATTTCGGCGTTAGTGTGACCAGTTGATATCAATCTGATCCAGGTAATGATCATTGGACAACCGTGAAATATATCCTAAAGTATGTTAAAGGTATTAAGGATAAGTTTATGATATATGGAGAAAATGAGCTACAAGTTAATGGTTATATAGACTCCGACTTCCAGAGAGATCCAGATGATAGAAAATCTACATCAGGATATATATTTATCCTTAACGGTGGTACTGTTAGTTGGCGATGTTCAAAGCAAGGCAACAGCCGATTCCACCATTGAGGCGGAATTTATAGCGGCTTCAGAAGCTGCTAAAGAAGCTGTTTGGATTAGAAATTTTATCACAGAATTTGGCATTGTGCCTAGTATTGCGGATTAGATCCCATTATACTGTGATAATCATGGAGCCATCGCGCAGGCTAAGGAGCCGAGAGCGCATTCCAAGTCTAAACACGTGGAAAGGAAATACCACATAATTAGAGATATAATTGAACGAAAAGACATAGTGGTCTTGAAGGTTCAAGGACAAGACAACATAGCAGACCCGCTTACAAATGCCTTACCTCATAAGATATTTGATAAACATTTGGAGGAGATGGGACTACGGTACCATCCAGATTGGCACTAAGCAAGTGGGAGTTTGATGGAGTTGGTGCTTGGAGTGCCAATCCGATTTGTATATTTTATTATTTATTAATAAAACAACTACATTTTTCATTTCATACCTTATAATGGTATTGTCATTATGCGTATTAGATTGATGTATAAATATGCTAAGAATGACATCGACCTTAGAATAGTTTTGACACTAGGTGTAAACTATTCTTAAAGTAAATATTTTAGTCGTGGGTTTTGGAATACGATCGAATTCTTATAACCTAGAAGACTAGCATATGTCGTATATTGGAATTAGAGTTCCAATGGTTTAAACCCGATGTACCATGAGTTTTGGAAACTCGTATAGACATGTGGGTATTCATTGAAGCGAATACTGAATGACTCATAGGTGATTCCTAATAGTTAGAAGTACACACCACCATCAATAGGAATCTCCTCGAGTCGAGTAGCATATGTAATCCTTTGACTATAGGAAACATTGATTTTGTGTGAGATCATCTACACTTTGATGCCATGTATATCAGAAACCTTTCATGGTCCGACCTCTAGATTTTCGTTGGGTGTGGGCCGATGCACTCAGTAATCAAGTGCAAGCAAGATAGGATCCGTCGACCTGTATGTGTATTATAAGGGGTTTAGGTATGCATGTAAGTAAAGTCACAATTCTTAAAGACTTTGGCTAAAGTCAATCACCTAGGGTGGATCACATCAGTTGTAAAGAATCGTGGACATGTCGACATTAGATGTGCGCCTTGGAAACTTGACGGTGTATTCTATGTTTCCTAAGCACAACTCGGATAGCCTACGACGGAGGGATTGTTAAACATAAGTGATGACATCGACTTGTATAATTCAGAAATTTTGTTTGTACTCTTCGCGAATTTGGAGGTGTTTGAATTGCGTATATATTAGCTAGGCTTATATGACGAACGTTTCTGAACTTAGATAATCTCAATATGAAGCGTACTCGATGAGCACTTGGATAGCTCACGTAATTCCATTATAATTTTTTAGATATTTAACCTTATTAAAATTATTTACTCATCATCATTATATGTTATTTCTATTGATCATTCAGCACTTATTCCATTTGTAGATGCATTATCGAACAAGACTTCAAAATCATCGAGGGTAACTTCTTGTTGCCTTAGATCAGCTCTGGTCCAATCATCGACATATGCGGTTGCTTCTATGGTGCTTGGACGTAATGAAGACCGTCTCACTTACAAAATATCGTCTCCTTAGCTGAAGGCTTGTTCAACCACAACGGTGGAAACATGTGATGTTAGCACCTTTTTAGCAGTAATCGATAAAACATGATAAACATTTTGATATTGGTTCCATCAGTCAAGCACTTGAAATTTTTTACCTGCAACACTTTCAGTAGAAAGATTTCGGCAGGAAACTCAAAATTTATTGATTAATAATTATATAATTTCGGGTTGTTAGTCGTTGTTTCCTTCTGTAATCTATTTCGTTGTAATAACCAGTAATCATGTATGCTAAGTCTTGAATCCGGTATGAGTTGGCTACTAGATTGAGCTACTGAGTGCAAGTTGTGTCTAGTGACATAATCATTAAATAATTCTATTAAATATTTTTTACTCCGTCTATTATTTTTCTAATATTAATTTCATCATTTATTCCTAAAAATTCATAGTAAGTTTGTAAGCCACCACTCAAACCTTCTAATTTAAATATAGAATAAAAAATTATAGTAATAAGATAATAAAATGGAATATCTTCAAAATAAGTCAATATTTTTCTCTTCATTATAATAATAGCACCAAATAAAACAATATCATTAACATTTGAACTTTCAGCATGCTCATATAGAGTATCAATAATATTCAAACATTTAATAATAAATAAATTTTATTGTTGGATAATAAACACCACTAAAAATATTTTTTGCATCATTAAAAACTTTTAAAATATTTATAATTCTTTCACAAATATCCCATTAACTAGAGAAAAAATGTTATTTGTTGACCATGTTGGGAAAAAAACTACATAATACATCTTTGTAAGCAAAAGCTTGAGTTAAAAGAAAATAAGTTGAATTCCAACGAATGGAACATCTCGTGAAAATTTTATTGGTTTAACACTATTTAATTTACAAAACTTGGTTCATTCTTTTCTAACATTAGAATATGACCATATATAATTAAGTGCAACCTTAATATGATTAATGTGCATTTCTAATTCAGTCAAACCATCTTGAACACATAAATTAAGGACATGACATGTGCAACGAACATGAAAAAATCGACCCCTAAATTTGGTTTGTATATTTCTTTAAATTATCTAATTGATGCAGTATTTGTATATGTATTGTCAAAACAAATTGTTAAAATTTTACCTAATAAATCATATTCATCAACAATTACTCTAATCATTCTATAAAAATTATGTGCAATATGTTGCTCATCAAAAACTCTAAATGCAATAAATCGTTTTTCCATGTTCCATGATGCATTAATCCAATAACAAGTCATACTTATGTATAAATGTGTTTGCCAATGGTCACTCCAAATATCAGAACAAATAGAAAGACGACCTTTAATATCTTTAAATAATTCATTTAAAATAATTTTACAATCTTTGTATAAATTAAAAATTTACCGTTTTGTTGTATTTCTAGGCATTTAATAGGCCGTATGATTTAAAATTTTTTGACACCAAAACTTAAAGAAAGACGTGCCATGCAAGTAAATTTAGCAAATTCTTCTATATTTTTAGCATCATAATATTTAAATAAATCTAAAGAATTTAGACCTCAATTAGAGGAAGCGTACTTGACCATTTGAGTTTGTGATGTATCAAGTCCAATTTCAGCGGCATAGTGTCTATCCAAGTGCTTGTTCATATTGTCATAGCCGCCAATAAATTTGTAAGATACACCCCAATAGTTGCATATTGCTCTTGGACGAATTTTAAAAATATCAGAAGATCGAGACTTAACTTCTCTCTTCTCCGTGTACCGACACTTTGGCCACTCTCTTGGGTTGGGACATATGACATGGTGTTGTCAGAAGAGCTTGCCATTTCTTTGTTAATATTGAAGAATTGTAAAATCAAATCAATTGGAGAATTGAAAATGAGAGAATTAAAAAAATTGAGAATGAGAGAATTATTGGTGTGTAGACAAATGAATTATGCCTCATATTTATAGATTATTTGGTTACTTTTGTGATGCCTAAATTGTCCCTAAAAATAGCCGTTTTAATACTGTTATTGAGGGTAATTTAATTATTTTAAAAATATATATTAAGCTCCCTGCCAAAAACCAACCAATGGCTACTAGCTGTTGACAAGCTTGCCAACGGCTAGTAGCTGTAGGCAAAGTTACGATTCCAACCAGAACCGTAACTGTTCAAGTGAACCGTAAGGTGTCGGTCCGGTTCGAAGGAACCATAAGGTTTCAACGGTTCCTATTGGAACCGTCCGATTTCTTCCGGTTCGGTTTCGGTTCCGAATCGAAACAGTGGTCTGATCTATTTTTACCCAATGGTATTTGATACCTTGGGGTACCATAGTAGTGGTCATTTATTCAACAATGGAGATTTGATTATTAGAATATCTGAAAGAAAGAGAGTTCTAATGTAATAAGAACGAAAAATTAAATAACAAGTAGATAATAATGGAAACTACTATTACAAGAAAAAGAATTAGGTTTTATAAAATAGGAAATAGGGATCTTTGGTAATGATGTTATTTGAGATAAAATATTTACTTCTCATTCACACATTTTTTAATTCAGATAAAAGTTAGAAAAAATAATTTTTTCTATTTAAATGTTTATGTCTTATAATCAAAATATATAAAATTTTACAAAGTCTAAAATTATAAAATTTTCAGACTTCAGTTATTTAACAAACAAGCTTTAAATGTTTTTCTTAGAGCTTGAATTTGTGACCTCTTATTTCAACTGTAAGAGTTAAGTCAACTAAACTATCATTAAAGAAGTATAATTATAACGTTCGTTTAAAAAAAAAATAGTAATTAAAATCTTTATCAGTGTATTATGTTAAACTTACCCAATAATATAAACCCACTAAAGCCCCATAGCTTGCTTGTCTATTAAAAAAATAGTTGAAAAATCGTCGAACCATGGCGGTGTAAACAAGGAAGCTTCAAGCCTCTACGAGGTGACATTGTTTCCATTCAACAGCATATCTTTTCATTTTCTTTAGTTCCCATCTATCCAATTGTATATAGCTATGTGAACAAAATTATATGCGAGTTGGAAAAACGGCCATGCAACTTTATTTTTATTTTGATAAACAAATTATAGCCATAATAATCAACATCTCGCTCTTATTTATATTTATATCAACTAATTTTTTTTTTTGTTTTTTGAGAAATTAAAAAGCAACTGATTCACATGATAATACTCAAAAATAGAAAAAATAAAAAATAAAATTTGCCCATTTTAATTTTTTATCTCATAACATTACCGGAAATTTATAAAAATGACTTAAAAAATTATCTTCAAGGTCTCACATTCAAGTCTTAGATAACATTTTCATAAGAATTTGAGAGAGCATCGGTTTACCCACTCATCGAAGTGGAGTTTCCTTGATATTCTAAAAAAAAAAGTGTCAGTAAAATATAGGGATATTTTGGTACCAAAAAATAAATGGGAGTATAATAAGTTGTTTATATAATATAGAAAAGTTATTGGGCAATTCCTATAGATTTCTACCAAGACAAGCGAACTTTCTGTCTCTTTATTTATTTATTTGATAATTTCCGTTCATTTAACTAACGACCTCGCAACTGTCGAATGCTCAAGCTCTGACTTTTGACCGATCAACGATGGGTCATTGCTGCAGCAAAGGCGTCAACAATGACTCGATCACTCCCATTGACCACCCAAAACAGCCTCAGCCGCCGGCGCAACGACACCCGCCGCCTGATTCCAACTCATTCACAACATGCAGCCCCTTCCAGAGTCCGCTTCCTGCCGGAGTTGCACCGTCTCCGTCTCCGGGACAGACACCGAGGAAGAAGTTCAGGTGGCCTTTGCCTCCTCCGTCTCCAGCCAAGCCGATCATGTCGGCGATCATGCGGCGGTTCGGCCCTGGTGGGCCTAAGGATACCCCGATTGCCGAGGACGGTGGAGTCAAAGTAAGCGAAAGTCAGCTTGATAAGAATTTTGGATATGGCAAGAACTTTGGCGCCAAGTTTGAGCTTGGGAAGGAGATTGGTCGAGGGCATTTTGGTCATACGTGTTCGGCCAAGGGTAAAAAAGGCACCCTCAAGGGAAAATCTGTGGCTGTGAAGATCATTTCAAAAGCTAAGGTGTGTCCTTCTTCAATATTGAAAAATTTATCAATTGTTGCTTCTTTTAGCAAGATTTAGTAGTGTTAGAGATATATAATGTTAGTAGTGTTAGAGATATATAATGATATAAAAATTGTGCATAAATTTCTCTAAGGATAGTTTTTGTTAGTAACAAATTCTCATTTGGGAAGGCCAGATTTTCGATAATATGTAATTTTGGTTGCTTTACGAAAACTTTTGATCGATTTGTTAGAATCATTAACTATTATGTATAATTGGGTAGCTGTGCTTATAAACTTCAAAAAAAGGCACCAGTTACAAACGTACCTTTTTTTTATGTGCATAACTTTTTTTCCATGTGAGTAGTATTGGTAATTAAGTGATTATAATTGTGTAGATGACAACAGCAATAGCAGTTGAAGATGTTCGGCGGGAGGTGAAGATATTGAAAGCCTTATCTGGCCATAAACATATGATCAAATTCCATGATGCTTTTGAGGATACTAATAACGTGTACATAGTCATGGAGTACGTGTTTCCTTGTTGTAGTTTTATTTTCGGAAAACTTATGTATGATTACACGATTCAACTTTTCATTTTGGTTATTGGCTGCTGGTAATTCATGTATATTTGTATATATTTTCCAAATTTTAACTCTATATGAAATGAATTCTTCCTTCAGACATCTGAAAAATCCTTCAAGAGTGCTCATCAGTTAAAATGGTCATTTATATGGTGGCTTAATTTTGGTGTATACTTTATGTACCATCAGAACCTATGAAATTTGTTCTGCAGTAATTGTTTCTTGTTTCTCACCAGATTGTGTGAAGGTGGAGAATTATTGGACAGAATTCTATCGAGGTAAGTGATAATTAATGCTTTGTTTATTTGAACTGTTTATTTATTTATTCTTTATTTTATGGGTTATGTTTGATGGTATTTTTTTTTATCACTTCTTCATTTTAGAGGTGGAAGTTACCCTGAGGAAGATGCTAAAACAATTGTTGAGCAAATGTTAAGTGTAGTTGCTTTTTGCCATCTTCAAGGTGTTGTTCACCGCGATCTAAAACCAGAGGTATCACATAGGAAATAAAGTATTGCATTGTCCATTTCCTGTTTGTTATTGGTCATTGGTGGTGCCTTTGCAAATTCACATGTCGTGTCGGTCTATCACTGTCTTGACTTGTGTTCCAATTTTTAATTGATGATATTTAATTTGTGACTGCTTGACAGAATTTTCTTTTTTCCACAAGAGAGGAGGATGCTCCCCTGAAGGTTATTGATTTTGGTCTATCTGATTTTGTTAGGCCAGGTAAGGTTGATTGATTGACATGCTGATTAGTGAAATTTGGCATGGACTCTCCTTAATATTTGTCTGATGATTAGTCTTGTGGTTTCCTTATTCTTTTTGTGTGAAGTACCATAAGCAATTTTGCTTGTTTGTAGATTCACCAAGATGTGTCTAATATGCCACAAACCATTGTTTGTTCCTGTCCTTGGACAATCACTTCTCCAGTTCTAAATATATAGGTGTCTTTAGCTATCAACTGTAAGCTTGAATAAAGAAAATAAAATTTTGATACTTTTGCAGATCAACGTCTCAACGACATTGTTGGCAGTGCATACTATGTTGCACCTGAA
The DNA here is from genome assembly GCA_019454045.1 of Zanthoxylum bungeanum. Classification (NCBI taxonomy): domain Eukaryota; kingdom Viridiplantae; phylum Streptophyta; class Magnoliopsida; order Sapindales; family Rutaceae; genus Zanthoxylum; species Zanthoxylum bungeanum. Next base: position 122,496 of record SKCR01024342.1, read on the forward strand.
GTACTTCATAGATCATACAATGTTGAAGGAGATATGTGGAGTATTGGAGTCATAACATATATATTGCTATGTGGAAGTAGACCTTTCTGGTCTCGCACTGAATCAGGAATTTTTCGTTCGGTACTTAGAGCTGATCCTAACTTTGATGGTTCACCTTGGCCTTCTGTATCACCAGAAGCCAAAGATTTTGTGAGAAGGCTTCTGAACAAGGACCATAGGAAGAGAATGACTGCTGCTCAAGCTCTAAGTAAGTAATAGTTAAATAGTTCAAAGAGCAAAGATCAAAACGAGATTGATACACACGTATATACAAGTACATCAAGGCTTTTGATGTAATTTATGATCTAAAACTAATAAACACCATTATATTTGCAGCTCACCCATGGTTACAAGATGAAAACCGTGTTGTGCCTTTGGATATTTTGATCTACAAGTTAGTCAAGTCTTACCTCCGTGCCACGCCTTTGAAACGTGCAGCATTAAAGGTAATTGTCTAACAGAGGCATATGATTTTGTAGGAACCCCATTATATTAGGGAAAAAAAAGAAAGGAAAAAAAAAGGACTATAATTGTGCTTATGCCATGAGACAAACCCACAAGCTTGGCTTTACTTCAATATTAGTTGGCACATAGTACCTTTGTGAGCCACATTTTGAGTCACTTCCGTGTGTTTTTGGGGCTTGCATTCCTTGCAATCACCTCTATAATAATCTTCATTTTTCTGGTTTTTCAATATGGCTGCAGGCACTTTCAAAAGCATTAACAGAAGACGAGCTTGTGTATCTTAAGGCACAGTTTAGGCTTTTGGAACCAAAAGATGGTTGTGTCTCCCTTAATAATTTTAAAGTGGTTAGTTGGTGCTTTCACTTTATCTAATAGTCTTAGAATTATTTCGTTGTGGATAGTTGTCTTGTATGAGGTAGAAATTATTTTAATAATTTTTAATTGCTTATTAGCCATGGTGTTTTCATGACCATTAAATTTATAATGACAATGTACAGGCTCTTATGAGACAAGCAACTGATGCCATGACAGATTCAAGGGTTCTTGACATTTTAAATGTGGTGAGTCATCTTGATACATCTTAATCCCTTTCCGAGTGACAATTGTTATGTTAGATTAACCTTAAGGTTGATAAAATTGCACATATCTGTATAGAATTCAAGATATTTATGTTTTTGCCTCGCTAATGTTGTAATACCATGCTATATAGTTCTTCTCTAAGCTTTAATGCGATACGAGTGAATTGATGGATAAATTTAGAATTAATGACTGTCGATTTCCTTAGAAGCAGCTTAAAAGGGAAAATGTCCACGTTTCTTCATTTTTGAGGACGAGATTACTCATTATCAAACATTATTTTTCCACAAATATCCCTGGAAATCTTGTTTTGCTGATTATCATAATCATTGTTTTCACTTTGTTTTTTATTTCCTATCAATTTTAAGTGTTTTAACATGCTTTTGCACAAGCAAATTATTTATTTTTTCTTCTACTACCCGCTAACAGCAGTTTTTATATTTTAATATAAGATGGAACCACTCTCATATCAAAAAATGGCATTCGAAGAGTTCTGTGCTGCTGCAACTAGTGTATATCAGCTTGAGGCACTTGAGGAATGGGACCTTATTGCAAGTGCAGCTTTTGACTACTTTGAACAGGAAGGAAACCGCTTCATTTCACTCGAGGAATTGGCTCTGGTACGTACATCTGTAATTCGATAATATTTGGATTTACTTTCAAGTTTCAACTTAGATTTCAAATGCTACCCGCTGCAGGAATTGAATTTAGCCCCTGCTGCTTATTCTGCACTCAATGACTGCATCAGAAGTTCAGACGGGAAACTGAGCTTTATTGGATATAAAAAGTTCTTACATGGTGTGACTGTACGGAGCTCCAATACAAGGCACCGGTAACATATGTAGGATAATGATGGAATTGTTGACTGAACTTTTATCAGAAGCGTTTAGCCTTTTTTTTTTTTTTTTTTTTAAATTCTTTTTTGAATTTGGAGATAAGTTCTATAAATGAAGTATAGACAAAAATGCATGTTGAGATGCAATAGAATTTCTTTGAATTAAAACGACATTTTCATGTTAAATGAGCATTTTACTTGGAGCAAATTTTGGATGTGTTGCTAAATTAAATCTTGGATCAGGGTTCAAGCTCAATTAAGCAAAAGTGCTTATGTTTGAGTGAACCAAACCATTTTCTTTAGGCTTTATTCATAAGGTTGTGTTATGGAAAGCCCATTGGTATTAGAGTAACATTATGCCTTCCAGCGGCCTAAATTATGTGGACCGGTGTAAAAAGCTAGTCTTTATGGGCACTGGGACTGTGGATTTGTGATTTATTTGTCCAAACATTTGTCTCCATATTTTCCTCTTTATATATAATAACATGCTTGTGTCCCAATTAATTAATGCAAAGATTACATTAACAATTATGCAATTATACACTAAATAAACGTAGTGATATTTAATATATATAACTATACATGTCATATTTTTATTGATTGATGATACCACATCACCGATTTCATTGTATCAAATTACTTGGATTCAGTATTGAGTTGGGTTTTGTGTGTTTAGTTTTTTAACAATTGTGATTGACAAGAATATATATTTAATTGAATTTTGACCGTTTATTATTATTAATGCATGTATGACAGATGATAAAAAATTAAGTATTTTTCAACTCAACACTGGATGAAAGAAATACTAAAAAATGCAAGAGAATTTTTCTCATAATTTGAGCTAAAATATGTAATCATAGAAAATATCCAAAAAAATAAAATAAAAATAATATAACAAACAAAAGATGAAACAAAAAATAATCATGTAATTGTACTAAAAGCAAAAAATCTAATTAACAAAACATCTCTCTCCTGCAACTGAAAAGAAACCACCATTGGAGAATTCTTCATCAATTACCCTATTCACCCCATTCCTTGGAGAATTCTTCAAAATTGTCGGGCTAACAGGTTGCCACCGGCAACCCTATCCTCCGACAACCAACGGGTCAGTATAATTATCAAAATGCCTTGTCCCATCACCGCACAAGCAAATATACTAAGAAACTCAATGAAATCAACCAAATCAAAGGACTTTTCTTATTGGATGGGATCGGCGACATAAATTTAAAAAAAAATAAAATCACCACTATTTCCTCGTTATCATCAATTATCCTATACACTCTATTTCTTAGAGGATTCTTCTTCAAAATTCTCTGACTGGTGCCTCTGACAACACTCTTCTCCGAAGATTTGTATAATTACCAAAATATCTTACCCCATGTTTGTGCAGTAGAACACTACAAACAATATAACTAAAAGAAAAATACATAAATTTGTAAAGAATGCTCTATTATTGCTTGAATCTTAAAAGGTAGATCCATTGTTCCAGGGTTTTTTTGTACTATTTATAATATCTTATTACAAGGAAAATAAACTGACAACAATTACATTTCATTCATGTTTCCCACTAACTGGCTCACTCCCTAAAATATCAGAACATCCCTATGCTTGATGATTGTCCAACTTAAAGAAACAGAAAATAATTAATTGGCTATCTGATTTCGTATTTGGAAGATTCGTGTCACAAGTAGCTGATATCTCGGGCTTAATCCTCGCATGATTTTTGCTTGCCTTTCCGGAGGAGGGTTTGAGGTGGAGACCCTGCCAAAGGGTCCTGAATCTAGATCGGAGTTCCCATCTTCAGACCTTGAAAGAAGCTCTTGGATTAGACCTTGGAAACGAGCCTTAAAAACTAGAGTATGGCAGGTGGTCTGTAATCAGACTCTGAGAATATACTAAGATCAGACTCTGACGATAGCTCTGGATCCTCTATGGAGTGTGTTTGGCCATGTGTCTAATTTTTCCCCAAACAGTTCCTCATTTTGTTCGCATCATTTTGAAGAAATAGTGGGAATAAATAAATTCAAAGTTGGGACCCCATTGGGCTTTTTAGTGCCACAGGCCTCTTCCTTACCACCTTAGAACTTAAAGATCGCATCACATAAATATCGACTTGATAATTTTTGTCAACTCCATCGGTTCAAAGATTTTAAATTTCGACCCATTGTGCTCATTTCTCTTGTGAAAGCATTTCTATATCACTCTTCCTTTCAAATCCGAGCTCACAATCCTTCTGCTTCCATGGCCTCTTCATCTTATTCTGATGAAAAGATTCAGCGTCGGAGGGAGGACAATGACGTTCATTAGGATGTCTATTTACATCCCTCCTTGAGAGCGCATCCCTCTGGGAAACTAATCTTGCTGTTTTCCCTCGCGGTGGTGTTGTTCTAGAGGAGTATCACCTTCAAATTCTTTGGTCCCCCTTGACCCTCTATCCACTACATCTGTGTGCTCTGCAATTTGCATATGATATAGCTAACCTCGAATGGCCTTAGGTGCGTCGTGAGTTTCATTATCTTTTCCTGGTCAGCGACTCACGCCTTACCATTCGCAACTTCTTTTAATTTTCTCATTGACTAAGGCCAGATCCGTCGGTGGCATGGACAAGTACACCTTTGCGCCCCCGAAAGTCAATAATTATGTTCACGGGGTTACCTGCTTCGGACAAGGACTAGTCTTCTAAGGGTTTGCTAATATGACCGACAACTGGCAGACCGATGTTGTTGACCGTGTTGTCTTTCCTTTGCGGTTGTCGATGAACCAAAGTATTTTTCCAGTTCTTATTTCTGAGTCTAAAGCTCACGCCTTTTTGGCCAATTGTAGGGTCTAATTTTTTTTCTTCTCTTTCCAACTTCCGGTTATGTATACATTCCCTCTTGCCTTGAATCGCCTGGAGAGAGGGTCAAATTCTTGCATAAGTTCGTGGACTTGAAGGGGAATAAGGTGATTCATATCAACAAGGTGGTTAACAATGATGACATTCAGACCATGATGCACTGTGAACCTGACTTTTCCACTTTAAGTGCTGGTGACCTCTCGTCTCTATTTCGAGAGAAGGATCAGGGGTGGTTCACCCATCACAAGACCCATTTTGTTGAGAGATTTGAGGGCAAACAGATATCTATCAGAGGTTTGAATCTCCATCCCCCAGAGTCTAGTGCAGTATCCAAAATCATCCCTCTTGATGATCAAGACTGGGCGAACTTGAAAAAGCTCAAAAGGAGGAAGAAATTTGTTGAAAAGAGAAGGGACCTCTTTACAAAGATGGCCAGCCTGAAGTTGCCGTTTAAGCTTGAAAATCTGGGTTTTGATATGTTGACTGCTGCTTCGGAGGGTACCCTAGATGATCCCATCTTGATTTCAAAGATAAAGCCTAACATTAATGTTGCGCAACCTTCACAACAATCCTCTCATGCTGCCCCAGTTGTATTACAAAAGTATTCTACTACTTTTTCTGCATTAGGATGGACTTCATCTCGATGCTACGTCACCTCATGGCATAACCAGATCCAAGAGGAAAGATCTATGCGCCTTATTTTATTCGGTTAGGATTCCTACTGCTGTTCATCCCAGATCTCTAACCCGTGACGAGGGAGAGGAGGGTAAGCTCTAGCACCATCGTAAGATACATAAAATTGAGAGCGAATTGGCATGCCTTTCAGAGGTGGAGGTAGGGCCAAGCTTCGCAGCTGCTGCCTATGGGTCAGGGTCTGCTGTACCTACCGTTCATACTGGTTCAACCTCATCTTTTTCTGCATCTCTGCCTCCCACCTCTGCCTCGTGATCCCCTATTTTGGTATTTGAGTCGTCCATTTCTTCTTTTAGATCTCCTTTGGCTTCTTCTGCACTGTTTTCTATACAACCTCCTTCTGGGCCTTCTACAAGCCTTGCACAACAACTGTATGAACCGTCACCCATTAGTTCTTATATTTTTTATATTACGGAGTTCCAAAATCTATTAGGCTTTGTGCGCTTCATTGTTGCCTCCCTCTCGGCACAATATGTGTTGTTTTCTTTACTCTAGGATCCTGCCCTCAACAGTGGAATCTTACAATTTAGTGGGGTGAGTGCCATTTGTGCAGCCCAGTTGCTCCAGACTTCGGATACTCATCTTTAGGAGGCACAAAACAACTTGGCAAATGCTTTGGAGGCAATGAAGTCTCTGAGGGTGGAATTGGATCTCGAGGCTGAGGCTCGCAAGAATGATGTGTCCACCCTGGTTGTCGCGTAGTCAATGCTTGAGGAGAAGCTGGCTCAAAGGGTATTGAAAATCATGAGCTATGCGCAGACCTGGCGCCATGGCTGCTCGTGAAAATGAGGAGTTTCACGCTGAAGTCTCCAAGGTTCAACATGTGATGTCCTCCACTCTAGAGTTTCTGGTTTCACTTTGTTCCTAGCAATCTTTGGTTTCTTATGTGTTGTCTGTTGGGTTTTCTAGGTCAAACCAAGATCAATTAAGCAAATGAAATGTGTGAATACAACAAAGTAAAGTAGCGGAAATACTCACTTTGATCGGATTTGCGATGCGATGAACACAAAAAAAAAAATTCTGCTCATTGAGACTCTCGGCCAAGCCACTTTGTTTGTGCTCCAAGCTTCTCTTTGTGTGGATCTTCAAGCTCCAAGCTTGGGTGTAGATTCCATGCTCATGAATGGGTTTCCCTATCACCTTTGAATGACTTGTTGATGTGTGCTAGCACCTTAGAAAATTTCCACAATTTTCTTCTTTATTCCTTGCTAGTTTCGGCCAAACCAAAAACTAAGAGAGAGAGAGAGTGTTTCACGTGAAATGGGAGAGAGGAAGATGAAAGAATGACTTGTTTTTTTTTTTTTTTGATTTTTTTAAAATCAAAATGATGATATACCAAAACCAAGTTTAGGTAATTGTCATTCCTTCCATCAATATTTCAACTTGTGTGTAGAACAAGTTAACTAAAATCTCACCAACTTCTATCAACCAAAAGTTGATAAAATTGACTAGGTGATGATACAATTTGTGGGCCCCACGTGATTCAAAATCCGAGTGGGCCCGCAAACACACCCGGGCTCGGGTTCGCTAATTCCGAATTAAGGAATTTTCCGTTGCGACGTAATTAAATCAAATTTAATTAAATAATTATGCCTAGTAAAATTACTATTCACGTCGCTAGCGAATTAATTCTAAATTAACTCGTTCGCCCGAATTAAAATCTAATTTTAATTCCGCGTCGAAATCTAATTTCGTTTAATATATCGAATATATTATTTTATCGATTAATTCCGAATTAATCGTTCTCTCTCTTTAAATAGAATTTTATCCAAGATAAAATCTCTCCGCAATTAATCCTAGATTGATTTTCTCTCTCTTATAATTAATCCTAGATTAATTATGTTCGAGTCATACGTCATCGGTGAATCTTCGGGAAGCGACCCATGAGATCCCTGGATACGTTGGCAGTAAATCCGGTTGTCGGACTATCCGAACACATACGTACCTAGTTGATAAGTGTGGTTTATACCCACTTATTCCGACATCCTTAGCCTATTATTTTGTTATGTTTTGAGCCATTTTATGTATTTTATGTATTTTGTAGTATCTTTTATGTCTTATTTGTAGGAAGCATTAGAACATCGATAATGGAGCAAATACGTGTGTTTCGGGATCTATTGGGAGCATCGGACTCAAGAAGCAGTAAAAATCAGCATCAGTTGCGCACTGAAATTAAAAAGGCTATAACGTTTGATCTAGAAAGAGTTACAAGACCCATAATATATCGATTTGCATATACTCGAAGAAATCTAGTCATTTACAGACATTTTCCAAGGAGTTGGACGCCGTAGCGCCCACTGTTCAGCGCCGCAGCGCCCCCTGCGGAAGAAAACGTGCGCAAGCCAGGAAAGTGATTTTTAGGGTTTTCAACATGTATTATGACTCCCAGGCTCTACTATAAATATATCAGTTCGTCCAAAACTAGAGAGGGAGGATAATACACTGCACAAAACACATTAAAAAATATTTTTAGAGATCCAAGGAGATGTATGAATAGCGACAAGAGGAGACAAAGGCTGTGACATCCGAGGAGGAAGAGATTCAATTCGGGTTTTATCTTCTTAATTCTTTCTTAGAACTCTAATGATTTCCATTAGATTCATGATTTGTTTATCATTGTATTTATCTTTTGTCATGAATTAACTCCTTAATTTTGGAGAATGATGTAATCTATGCTTGAACCTTGTAATTGTTTGTCGACTTTGTTATGAAGTTTTATTAATTTATTTATATTCTTTTGAGTTTAATGCTTCTTGATTGTTGGCCACAATTGAAGATGATGAATGTTTAGAATCTATCACTCGAGAGAGGGGATTTTGAATAGATCTAGAGAATATGACCTAGGATTTTATAGAGTTCGAGAGAATCTGTAGTCCTTTGAAGTCGTTAATATAGAATCACAAAGCGTAATGAGTTGTTAACTATTGGATTTTTATAGAGATATCGAAGTCTATAGTTGATGATATTTTCACTCGGCACTCGAGAGAGGGAGTGGATATTTTAGGAGTCTTGACTTATAAATAATATAACTGAACAAAGATTAATTGGCATAACAAATACATAAGCGACAGCTAGGTGAAATCAGGATCCAGAATCTCTATCGTATTAGTTCCTCATATCTAAATATTTTTATATTTTATTTATTTATTAAAAATCTTTATTATTTGTCGTCTAAATAAAGTTAGGATTATCAATTGTAGTACTTAATGCGAGTTAACGCAATCCCTATGGGTTCGACACTCTTTCACTGATTTATACTAAAACTTGACACCGTACACTTGCGGTACGATATAAAAATATCACAACACTAGTACTACGTTTTTACCGATTTACAAGACATGGTTGGCTTCTAGCAAAACACCGTGCCTACCCAATTCTCCAAAAATATTCTTAAAGGAATATATAATCTATATCAGGCGTAGTATACGTAGTATTGCGTATTGCGATCCAGTATCGGATGTCACATGTAAGGCCTGAGGCTGGAATTGTGTCTGCTCGTACGAAGCATATATTGGATCTCTGGTAACTAGTCTCTATGATCGGATAAGCATGACCTAGTCATATTATCCCGATAGCTGCAGCATATAAGAGTACCAGTTCCGTATCCTACGTGACGATCATCTCCATATGACTGAAGTGATACTTCCATCTTAACATCACACCCAATACACTATGATTCTCAATATACCCAGAAGAGGCGTACGCAGAACCTTTTAAAGCCCTGGATGACCAAAACCAAAGTATATTGATTGTCGCAAGTATTAGCGATGCAAGTCTCAGGTTAAGACCAAATACACCTACCCTGATTCAGACTTCCATAGACACATAGTCATACTACCAATGGAATTCCTTGGGGTCTATCCAGAGCGAAGCTGTTTCCGTACCATCGTTAAACACAACCTCCTATTACACTTGCATAAGTATCCAATACTTAATATATGAGAACTATGCTGTTATGCTCCCACAGCGCACACAAATGCAATACTAGTCTATTCCGCATTATCGATGTCCAATCTCGATAATACTACGACTAGGGATATTTTAATGATTAAACCTTCATGGATTGATACTGTCTCATATCTTATCAATCGGAACTAATCATATGGACTTTTATCATTTATATATCCCGGTAATCCAATTACAAATGATAAAAGAGCAATTTCCTTTGTCACATAGTTAATTTGTACAACAACACCATGTTCTGTACAAATAGTGATGCTATAGGTCATAATTGTTCAACAATCTCCCACTTGGCCTATAGCCAATCACTCAAATGTCCTACACTTGAACTATGTACGGTCGCTAAAACTTCTGCTGAGAAACTGCTTTCGTCAGCGAATTTGCAAAGTTATCATCTAATGCGATTTATTCGATCATCACATTGCCACGATGTATGATCCGAATGAATCAGATGAATAGTTGAAGTATATACTTGGATCGTTGATGAGACCATTAATTCTTTAGCCTGTGCTGTAGCCTAGCTCAACTGCTAACAGAACTACTCCTAATCCAATTAGGATTATATAGATCCAAAGTGCTTCTATTGCTGCCTCAGCTGCAGCAATATTCGCTTTTTTTGTTTATTCGGCAATAGTATCTTCTTGGAAGATTTCTAGCTCACTGTTCCGTTATTCAAACTATATAGTACCTTATTGCGACTTATAGTCGTTTTTTATCGGTTTGGAAACTTGCAGCAGGTGAACCCAGTCACTTCAAGTTCTCATTCTCCATAGTATAAGACAACATCCTTAGTTAGTCTAAGATACTTAAGGATGCTCTTAACATCAATCCAGTGACTATCACTTGGATTGGCCTGATCGTGACTCCATATGTTCAAAGCACATGAGACACCAGGTCGCGTACATCTTTTTCAATGTACGAGTTCTCGGAGAGTGCCAACAAATTTTAGATCTATCCCAGTAGATCCTTATTCCTAGAAAAAAGGTTGTCTCTCCCAAGTAGTCCACGAAGAATTTTCATGAAAGCCAAGCTTTCACCGATTGTATTATGGGAATATCATTTCCAAGAAATGATATATCATCATTATTTATGACAATCACTGTCAGTGCGCTCCCACTAACCTCCTTATATACACAAGAATCATTTTCGTTTTGAATTAAATCATATACCATTATGATTACATCAAAACGATAGTTCCAAGAACGCAATGCTAGCTACAATCCATAAATGGATCGAATAAATTACAAACCTTGTTTGCATGTTTGTGGTACGACAAAACCGTCAGGAGTTTGTAAACAACCTCCAAAAGGTTTCCGATTAAGGAAAGCGATTTTGACGTTCAGCTGCCATATTTCATAATGAAAAACATGCAGCATCAGCAAGCATTATCCAAATGGATTTAACCATGGCAATTAGTAAAAGGTTTTGTCGTAATCGACACAATGTTGATAATGATACCTTTTCGCTACAAGCCTAGCTTTGTACGTTGGTATGTTGCCATCCATGTATATCTTCCTTGAAGACTTATATAGTACCATAGCACAATAGGCACAATGCCTTCCGGTACATCAACCAATGTCTAATTTTGGTTGGTATACATGGAATCCATTTCGGACATCATGGCACTATGCCATAATAGGGAGTCGATACCTTTTATCACTTCCTCATACGTAGTCGGTTTTTCTTACTCAATAAGATTAACATCTTTACGAGGTGAGATCAGAAACCCATACCTCCCAGGTTGTTTTCTGACTCTCTCCGACTTACGTGATTCTTGTGTATTCGAAGATTATGGTACAGTTTCATCCTTGATGAACTGTTTGTGTTCCATTCGGAATCGGTGCCTGGAACAATAGTACTCTGATTTTCCATCGAGTTTTACTTTCCTCTCACTTACCACTGCATATAGGTATTCCTCTTAGGAAAACCGCATGGAGAGCAACAATTACATATTATCTTGTGAGTTGTAAAGTACTATACTTTGGTTACCCTAGGATAACCTACAAATTAGGCACTTATCCGATTTGGGTTCTAGTTTGGTATCATCCAAACATATGCCTAGCATTCCCAAATCTTCAGGAATGAGAAAACCCTGTTTTCTTTCTTGTTCATATCTAATATGAAATCTGTCAAACATATTTTCATGGAATCTTATTCAAAATAAGTATTGCACTATTTAATGCGTATCCCTTGAAGGAAATGGTAGCTCAGAGCGACTCATGATTAACCTTATCATGTCCAACAAAATTTGGTTTCTCCGTTTGGACACACCGCTCAATCGAGGTGTTCCGGGAGGAGTCCACGTTGAAAGAATACTATACTCTTTCAAGTAATCGAGAAACTTATTGCTTAAGTATTTTCCATCACAGTCCAATCGTGATGTTTTAATACTTTTGCCGATCTGTTTGTCTACTTCGTGTCGAAACTCTTTGAATTTATCAAAAATTTCCTATTCGTGTTTCAAAAGAAACACATAACCATAACGCGATGCCACATCCGTAAAGGTTACGAAGTGTTCATATCCACCTCTAGTCTAGCTAGACATGGGCCCACTTACGTCACTATGAACGAGGGCTAACAGATCGGTGGCACTTGTACTTTTACCAAGTAAAAAGTGTTTTAGGCACTTTGCCTTTTAAACTAGATTCGTAGACATCATTTGAATAGGATGAAATCCGTCCTAGTATCCACTCTTCAAAAGTGTGGATATACGAGTCTTGTTTAATGTGTCCCAGACAACACTGCCACAAATAAGTCTCATCTGATTAATTCAGTTTGAGCTATTTGTTTGTCATGTTATATGTTTGAGATTCATTTAGATTCAAAATATAAATACTGTTATTCACATCTAATGTGCTTTATCTCAATATCATCTTTATAAAATAAAACACTTTAGTGTTCTAGAATATAAAGGTATACCCGCAACGGGTTAAGCTTAGATATAGAGATAATGTTTATAGTCAAACTAGGTACATTATAACATTTCCTAATTTAAGTACACACCCGAAAGGTAGTTCCTAAACTTAGGATTCTACGGTTAAAATAGCGACTCTCGTCCCGTTTTCGACTCGCAGATCAATCCGCACATCAGTACATATCTTATGTACCACATCTAGTATTAAAAATCCAATTTTGAAACTAATAAGTGAACATGTTTATGACAAACATACTTGAAGCCGGAGCCTTGCCCCTCTTCACTTCCTTCATGTCTGCCTTGTCCATACGGCAGTCACGCTTCCAGTGACCCCATTTGCCACAGTTTAGGCAGACATCTTGGGATATGTCCTTTGTCTTAATAGAAGACTGTGATGATTTTGCCTTTGCCCATTTAGAAGCTCTGGCTCTGCCTCCAAGAGCATAGCCATCAACTCTCCAAGAGTTTACTTTGGTTCACAATGAACCTGCCCCAGCTTTCGGGTAGAGACTATAAGATCAAATCTTTGGTAGTCTCGGCCACGTAGGTAATGCCCAGCTAACCTAGCTGATCGATGTCAGCAATCATCTGCGACACCTAGTGCTCGACAGATGTACCCTCTGACATACGAGCGAAAGAGCTTTTTTGCAATTTGTACTTCTAAGATCTAAGAATAGATCTATGAAGATCTTTAATTTCAACATCATGTTATAAAGATCTAATCCTTAATTTTGACGACAAAATTAAAGTGTCATTGCATTAAGTATAATGGATTGAGCACTAAAGTTATCATCACATGAATCTTCCAAAGTCATGTTCTACTATTTGCTCAACTCCGGGCTTAGGCCCGAGATTCTATCAAATAGAATAACTTCTCAGTTCCCAGGACTATCCTGAGGTTTTATTCCCAATCTGAAAATTAAAGCCGTTTAAAGACTTTTCCCTAGGATTATGTTTTAAACGCTAATCTTTCAGTTATCTTGATTTCAATAGTCCAACTATCCAATCAACGATTTCGGGTACAATTAAATATAATGATTACTATAGTCTAACTATATAATCAACTATAATTTGATTGGTTAAATTCAAATATATTGATTACTATAATCCAATTATATAATCAACTATAAGTGAAGTAGTTTGAATACAGTCCAACTGTTTAATTAAAACAACGATATTAGTCCAACTAATATATATATATGTAATGACGAAAAATTGAAATGAGCGCGTATTGGCAAGTATCTAAACGAATTGCAAATTTAATACTTGCCTCCCACTATTTTTCGGCGAGCCTCTAACCCTCTGTTGAGTACTCGGGAAACCTAGTTTCCTAGTGGGCTAGGATCTCGTTAAATAACACACAACCTTGACTTTGGCCAACAAGCTGTATGATATTTAACTAGGTAGATCTCTAAGATCAATTGGATCTCATCCAATTCCTAGATCCAGTAGGTGGACATCCAAATCCGAAACATATATCCAATATATGCCAATATATCCAATATATTGCCTAACATTTTTCCTCTGAATCAACTAAGCCTTGGCTTTGGCACAACAAACTTAATGATTCCAGTTAAGCGGGACCCATTGACCTTGGAAAGCTTCGTAATCGATGTCGATGGACAAAAAGTGATCTTGACTTTGGCCAACAAATCACAACTTGGACAAGACATGCGATATGGAACAAAGCCTTCATGATTCAAACACATCCGCGATGGACAAAGGTCTTGACTTTGGCCAACAAACCAGTGCCAATCTTGGATCTTGAGAATGAATCATTCAATGGAAGGAAAAACGCTTAATATTTGTTGAGGGTTTTTTTCGCGTAATTGGCAACCAATTAATTATATTTAATTAGGTCTCATCATACACCCTTAAGCATGCATTCTAAAAGCATAATAAGGCGCGGATAAATAAATTAATAATGATATGCAGATGGATATTTAAAACAACTTGTTCGTAGAACAAATCTCTCCCTTTCCTCTCTCCAGCTAGCACAAATCTTACTTCTACCCAATTACATAACACTTCTAAAGAAACCTCATTTACATTGAGGGGAATAGGTGAGAAGAGAAATACAAAGAATCAAGAGGTAATAGGCTGGACACGCAGGTCCAATTTAATAAATTCTAAATTTATTACAACAATTTCCAAAATTGCCCTCACCCATCTAATATCCATCCGATATACATTATTCATACATCACATCCATGTATTCACACAAAGCATGTTATTCAATCAATCTAATCCAATTAATTAATCTGAAATTAATGACCATCCAATGTTCAAACAACGATTTGATTTGCGCGAGTCCAACTCGTTTAAGAATAAGTATTCAAAATATGAATTCTTGAATTATATTAAACTACAATATTAAATCCAATTTAATTTGTATTCAATACTAATTCTTTATTTAATTCCAAATTAAATAATTACACTTTATTAATGAGCCTTTACGACTTAGATTCTAAATCTAATCATTACGGGTCTCAAAGCCCATTAACATCAATGTCAATTTAATTAAAGTCCAATGGGCTTTCAATAATTTATAAGGCATGGACTTTGGCAACCAAAGCCCAACAAGGAATCACCCTTTTGCCAAAAATCAATTAGGCCCATTAGGCCCAATTAATTTTAAAGGTCCATTATATTATATTTGGACTTTATGGATATGGTTTTGGGCCCAATTGGATCCAACCAATTAACCTAAACCAAACTTGGCCCAACCAAGCCCATTAAGCCAAAATACAACTTTATAAGCCAAATTCCAAATTTAGCCCAACTAATTAAATTCCAAAATTCCAAATTCACAGTTTAATTAACTAAAGTGTATTAGCCATAATTAATTAGTCAAATTAACATTTTCAAAATACCAATTACACTAATTAATCATGCTTTCATCATCAACACATGTCCAACATTATTGAATCAAAAAATATCAATTCATTTCCATGCTACATGTCACGGAAATTAGGGTTTTTCAAATCCGATTTCGATTTTAATCCAATTAAATCTTAAATCAATTTATCCTAAGTCTTTCAACTCATCCAAATCAAAAAAACAAAAATCACCATGACTTTAGGGCATCATCAACTTTCGGCCAAGCTAAAAATTGGGGGAAAAATAATCCAATTCAATTTTCATCAAATTGATCATGCATAACTCTAAGTTATCATCATTCAAGCATACTCAATCAAACAATTTCATCAAATCATGCTCAAATCAATTTTACCCAAATTTTACCATAAATCAATTTCATGCTTAATCAAGGCTCTTGATACCATTGTTGGGTTTTCTAGGTCAAACCAAGATCAATTAAGCAAATGAAATGTGTGAATACAACAAAGTAAAGTAGCGGAAATACTCACTTTGATCGGATTTGCGATGCGATAAAAACAAAAAAAAAAATTTCGCTCATTGAGACTCTTGGCCAAGCCCCTTGTTTGTGCTCCAAGCTTCTCTTTATGTGGGTCTTCAAGCTCCAAGCTTGGGTGTAGATTCCATGCTCATGAATGATTTACCTATCACCTTGAATGACTTTGATGTGTGCTAGCACCTTAGAAAATTGCCACAATTTTCTTCTTTGTTCCTTGCTAGTTTCGGCCAAGCCAAAACTAAGAGAGGGAGAGAGTGTTTCACGTGAAATGGGAGAGAGGAAGATGAAAGAATGACTTGTTTTTTTTTTTTTTTTTTTTTTTCTTTTTTTGATTTTTTTAAAATCAAAATGATGATATACCAAAACCAAGTTTAGGTAATTGTCATTCCTTCCATCAATATTTCAACTTGTGTGTAGAACAAGTTAACTAAAATCCCACCAACTTCTATCAACCAAAAGTTGATAAAGTTGACTAGGTGATGATACAATTTGTGGGCCCCATTTGATTCAAAATCTGAGTGGGCCCACAAACACATCCCGGGCTCGGGTTCGCTAATTCCGAATTAACGAATTTTCCATTGCGACGTAATTAAATCAAATTTAATTAAATAATTATGCCTAGCAAAATTACTATTCACGTCGCTAGCGAATTAAATCTATAACTCGTTCGCCCGAATTACAATCTAATTTTAATTCCGCGTCGAAATCTAATTTCGTTTAATATATCGAATATATTATTTTATCGATTAATTCCGAATTAATCGTTCTCTCTCTTTAAATAGAATTTTATCCCAGATAAAATCTCTTCGCAATTAATCCTAGATTAATTTTCTCTCTCTTATAATTAATCCTAGATTAATTATGTTCGAGTCATACGTCATCGGTGAATCTTCGAGAAGCGACCCATGAGATCCCTGGATATGTTGGCAGTAAATCCGGTCGTCGGACTATCCGAACACGTACGTACCTAGTACTACGTTTTTACCGATTTACAAGACATGGTTGGCTTCTAGCAAAGCACCGTGCTTACCCAATTCTCAAGAAATATTCTTAAAGGAATATATAATCTATATTAGGTGTAGTATACGTAGTATTGTGTATTGCGATCCAGTATCAGATGTCACATGCAAGGCCTGGGGCTGGAATTGTGTCTGCCCCGTACGAAACATATATCGGATCTCTGGTAACTAGTCTCTATAATCGGATAAGCATGACCTAGTCATATTATCCCGATAGCTGCAGCATATAAGAGTACCAGTTCCGTATCCTACGTGACCATCATCTCCATATGACTGAAGTGATACTTCCATCTTGACATCACACCCAATACACTATGATTCTCAATATACCCAGAAGAGGCGTACGCAGAACCTGTTAAATCCCTGGACGACCAAAACCAAAGTATATTGATTGTCGCAAGTATTAGCGATGCAAGTCTCAGGTTAAGACCAAATACACCTACCCTGATTCGGACTTCCATAGACATATAGTCATACTACCAATGGAATTCCGAGGGGTCTATCCAGAGCGAAGCTGTTTCCGTACCATCGGTAAACACAACCTCCTATTACACTTGCATAAGTATCCAATACTTAAATAATAGAAACTATGATGTTATGCTCCCACAACGCGCCACAAATACAATACTAGTTTATTCCGTATTATCGATGTCCAATCTCGATAATACTACGACTAGAGAGATATTTTAATGATTAAACCTTCATGGATTGATATTGTCTCATATCTTATTAATCCGGAACTAATCATATGGACTTTTATCATTTATATATCCCGGTAATCCAATTACAAATGATAAAAGAGCAATTTCCTTTGTCACATAATTAATTTGTACAACAACACTATGTTCTGTACAAATAGTGATGCTATTGGTCATAATTGTCCAACATTATCTCCTTGTAGGACTTGGAGATTTCAATCTAGGAAACACTTTCCTCGCGCAGCGGAAGCGGCTTAGGCACCCGGGATCGACCTTGAAAATTTTTATGCCCTTCTCTTTTATATCCAGAATTTTTCTGCAAAAAATTATAGATCCGAATAGATCTATATTTTTATCACTGCCGAATGCTCAAGCCTGAAACCAGAACCAGTCACGCGTACATCCATGGAGCAAGAACCAGTCGCGCCCGTAGCTGTGAAGTGTTGTGACTGTTCGCCTTCCAACATCATATGAAGCCATTCATATGTTATGGCTCATATTCCCATGCGTCAGGTTATTTCAAACAAAAACAGATTACATACGCATCATTAGATTGATTCAAATAGAATAAAACAATTCCACGCATACAGCCACTTGCCCACATATGCGCATATAATGTGACTTTGACTTCTCGGCTTCCATTT
The DNA here is from genome assembly GCA_019454045.1 of Zanthoxylum bungeanum. Classification (NCBI taxonomy): domain Eukaryota; kingdom Viridiplantae; phylum Streptophyta; class Magnoliopsida; order Sapindales; family Rutaceae; genus Zanthoxylum; species Zanthoxylum bungeanum. The sequence continues at coordinate 140,551 of SKCR01024342.1, forward strand.
CTAATTAATTGGACAATGGCGTGCATGAGGCAAAATAAACACCAAATAATATTTGATGTTGTGCGCCACTATGAATGCTTGATAATATCAATTGAATGAAAAGAATAAGGACAAAACAAGTACCCTTTGATTTTTCTTTTAATCATCAACTCCATGAGCTTTGATCATCATATGCGCGCAGGTTTCATTAGATCATGATGATCAATTTCCATGAGATTTGTTTCAACGATCCGGTCACCAATCGATCTTCCGTGCTATGTCTCACAACCAACGGAAACAAGTGTGGGCTTGACTCACAAAAAATGATCCATAAACTCTTTAGAGATCATGGTCACACAATAATATTTTTCTTATGTTTTCTTCTTGTTCTTCGTTTTTTATTTCTCAACAATTGAGAGAGAATGAGGAAGAAGATGGAGGCTAGGGTTTTCAAGAATGAGAGTTTTCTAAAAGAAAAATAAAATTCTTTATATACTTAGGGTTTATTATTTCCAAAATAAATCAAACCCTTAGCCTCCCCTATGGGTTGTTTCGGCCTTATGGCCTTTTTCTCTTTAATTTTGTAACATTAATCCTTTATTACTATAATAAAGGATATGTTACAAAAATAAAAGGTGTAATCGCCTTTCATAAAGAGCAATTACTCAAACCAATCAAATACCTTCCAAAAACAATTTTCGGAAAATCAAAAATCAAATTTAATACTTATTAATTATATAATAGTATAATTTAATAATAAGAAATTAATAATCATCAAATAATTATTAAAACTATATACTAACCTTTTAATATATAGTATCAAGTGTGACACATCAATATTATTAATCATATTAATAATATTATACATATGTGAGTATATAATTGGACTATCCAATATACTAAATCCGCTATAGTAAATCGAGCTAGCACGAGGACCAAATGGACCTACGGTTCCGAGCTCCAATAATCTCGAAATATTAATTAAGCTCTTAATTAAATATTCCGAATTATTAGCTCCGGATTATTCCACTAAAAACCCGAAGCTGCACTCTCGTTGCCGCAGATGATATATTAAGTCGAACCAAGTCGGTGTCCATCGATATAGTCATTACATATGATTTGACCCTTCACGAGTATCTCGTAATTAGAGTCGGGTCATAATGTCCGTTATACCCCTATAATTATTTTTACCTTAATACCATTGATTCTATAATGAACGATTTATTCATAACTATTATGAATTTTAATCTTTCTATTCGTAACAGAAAGACTTGAGCGCTCAATCGTTCAAACACCGAATCAACCCTTAAGAAAGATACTCATCTACTTCTCGCAAGAAGGAGTGAACTCCATGTCTATGTAAAACGTTCCCAGCTACATAACAGACCATGCCCCCAAAATACGTAGCTATTGGCCGGGACTGCAATACCAACCTCGCTTTTGTAAATCAAAGGACATAGCCTGCCATCCAGGAGTTCGTGGTACACTCATGATTAAGATCAATCCATATATGACCATCTAGTAGATCGAAATGACTTTCTTTGTTTAACGGATATTAAAAGAATGTCATTTCCATATGGGTCCAGTCCTATATGATCACATCATACAAGGTGCCTTCATTCTCATGTCTCTACATGGACGATCCCGGATCAAGGTCGCCATACAAATATAGAATGGACCGCAGCTATAGATAAACCACAAACAAAGTACCCGCTTTATTTTCTCTCTATGGACTATTTAAGATTACAAACTTCAGACTTAAATCCTCTTGTGTATGACACTCATACACTAAGTCTGAAGACACATAAGTAATCTAGGGTATTCAAGATGATATATAATATGCGAAAATTAAACAAACATTTTGATAACTGAATAATGCATCATTTTATTTCAAAACACATAAAACCGTTTACATCACATGTAGCTCTAGGGCATACATCCCAACAATCTCCCACTTGCACTAGAGCAAATTAGACATGTCACAAAATCCTAGACCATCTAGGTGACCTTCAAACACTTTAGCCGACAAGGTCTTTGTAAACAGATCTGCCAGGTTCCTATGAATTTCCTCTCTATATGTTTTTCCCTATTGTGGCTTCTTGGTTATTTGGAGTTTGCCACCGCACCACTATTATCGCAATAGAGTGTGAGTGGTCTATCCATATCTGGAACAACTTCCAGATCTCCCAAGAATTTACGGAGCCAGACTGCTTCCTTAGCTGCTTAATAAGCTGCTACATATTCAGCCTCCATGGTGGAGTCAACAATGCAAGATTGCTTTATACTCCGCCATGTAACACTGATCCAGATGTAGATTTTATAGAATCGACATCTCTCTGAAAATCAGAGTCTGTATATCCCCTTAGGATCATATCCTCACCGGAATACACAAGCATATATTCTCTCATTCTCTTAAGATACTTGAGAATGTGTTTCACAACCACCCAGTGATCCAATCATGGGTTCGACTGAAACCTACTGACAGCTCCCACTGTAAAATAGATGTCCGGTCCCGTGCATAACATAGCATACATGAGACTACCAACTACTAGGGCATATGAGATATGTCTCATTTCCAAAACATCTCTCTGAAAATCAGAGTCTGTATATCCCCTTAGGATCATATCCTCACCGGAATACACAAGCATATATTCTATCATTCTCTTAAGATACTTGAGAATGTGTTTCACAACCACCCAGTGATCCAATCATGGGTTTGACTGAAACCTACTGACTGCTCCCACTGTAAAATAGATGTCCGGTCCCGTGCATAACATAGCATACATGAGACTACCAACTACTAGGGCATATGAGATATGTCTCATTTCCAAAACATCTTGAGGTGTCTTAGGATACTGTTCCTTTGACAAATGAATTCCATGCCGATAAGGCACATTGCCTTTCTTGGAATTCTGCATCCCAAATCGTACAAGGAACTTGTCGATATATGATGCCTGAGACATAGCTAACAGTCGTTTCTTGCTATCCCGAAGTATCTGAATCCCAAGAACATAACTAGCCTCTCCCAAATCTTTCATTTGGAATTGGTTAGCTAGCCAGGTTTTCACGTCTGATAATATCTTTACATCATTCCCAATGAGTAAAATATCATCGACGTATAAAATAAGAAAAACCACCTTCCCGTCAATGACGCGCTTGTATACACAAGGCTCATCAACATTCTGCTCAAAATCATAAGACTTGATCGTGGTATCAAATCTTATATTCCAAGATTGAGATGCCTACTTGAGTCCATAAATGGACTTTTGCAGCTTGCAAACTTTTTGCTCTTGACCTTGGGCGATGAACCCCTCTGGTTGTATCATATAGATACTCTCATCAAGATTGCCATTCAAGAATGCAGTCTTGACATCCATTTGCCAAATTTCATAGTCATAATATGCGGCAATGGATAGAAGAGTGCAGATGGATTTAAGCATGGCTACTGGCGAGAAAGTTTCCCCATAGTCAACTCCCTCTTTCTGGGTATAACCCTTGGCTACTAGTCTAGCCTTGAAGGTCTGTACCTTCCCATCTGATCCCATCTTCCTCTTATAGATCCACTTGTAACCTATGGGTTTCACGCCCATCAGGTTGGTCTACAAGTTCCCAGACTGAGTTGGAGTACATGGACTCCATCTCTAGGTTCATGGCTTTGAGCCATTCCTCTTTGTCAGAATCATCCATTGCACTACGATAGGTCAATGGATCATCTACGCCATCACTGGATGCGACTACTTGTGCCTATCCAACCCCAAGGTAGCGATCAGGTTGTCGTACAACCCTCCCACTACGTCTAGGCGATAGATCATTCTGATGAGCTTGTATCCGACTCTCAGATGTCGAAGGTGCTATGTATTTGTTAACGTTTGTTAACGATGGCGTGCTGGTCGAACCAGCAAGTAACTCCTTGAGTAACACCTTACTTCGAGGCTTGAACTCCCTCACATAGTCCTCCTCTAGAAATGTAGCATTTGTCGATACAAACACTTTGTTATCATTAGGACTGTAGAAGAATCCACCCCTAGTCTCCTTAGGATAGCCTACAAATAGGCACACCTGAGAACGTGGTTCCAACTTTGTAGTCTTATTCTTCAGCACATGTGCTGGACACCCCCATATGTGGAAATGTCGTAAACTCATTTTACGACCATTCCACAACTCTGAGGGAGTTTTAGGAACAGACTTAGATGGAACTACATTAAGGATATGCATTGCGGTTTGCAGTGCATATCCCCAAAATGAACTAGGTAGTGAGCTATAACTAAACATAGATCTCATCATGTCTAGTAGGGTCCGATTTCTCCTCTCTGCAACACCATTTTGCTGTGGTGTTCCAGGCGCTGTGAGCTGGGATACTATCCCATGCTCAACTAAGAATTCCTTGAAATCTCTGTCGAGGTATTCCCCTCCACGATCCGATCGTAGAGCTTTGATTGTCTTACCTAATTGGTTCTCAACCTCAGTACGATACTCTTTGAACTTTTCAAAGGTATCTAATTTGTGATGCATTAGGTAGACATACCCATATCTTGAATAATCGTCAATGAATATGACGAAGTATTCATACTCACCTCAGGCTCTTACATTCATCGGTCCGCAAACGTCCGAATGTATTAGCTCAAGTGGTTGACTGGCTCTTATACCATTTCCTGTAAAAGGTCTCTTGGTCATTTTTCATTCTAAACAGGACTCACAACTGGTAAAGTCCCGAGCTTTAACTGGTTTAAGGCTCCGTTCTTTATCAATCTGTTTATCCAGTCAAGGTGGATATGACCAAGTCTAAGATGCCATAGATATGTGTCATCATGAGAAATCTTGGGTTGTTTGTTTAGTTTTAGGTTTCTCAACCTAAATATTTCAATAATGAGCAGTGGCTTATGTGTTAACGGTCTAACACATAAAAGTTATCTTCTAGTTTCCTCAGCATATAGGTAATCCATTTATGAAATAAAACTATTATTATTAGATAATGATAACCATCATGCAATAGTTTGAAACAGAAATCAACTTTCCATGACAAAACAGAAATAAACAAAATTTGTTAAATTCAAATAACTTTTATTTGAAAAAATTGAAAAACTGATAACTCCCACTTTTATGAAACAACATCCCTTGTCTAACTCTCTAGTAAAGTTAACCTTCAGCAGGTCTTTACGTATGTAAGTAGCATATACCTTTAAATTCCAGTGTATTTTTTTAGAAGACTTGACAATATTTGTATTGCACTGGGCTTACGAGGATCAGTAGCATGGACTCGTAATGGTGAGCTCATGAAGCAGTTGGGTCAAAGTAAAAGTCAATTGTTAATAACATAGTGATGGGTTTTTAGGGGGGTGAATCCGGTTGGTAACGGCAGGGCGGAAAGAAGCGGAAGCGGTGAAAATCCGATTTTCAGATTTCAAAAATTTTTCTCGGATTAATTAAATAAACATATTTATTTATTATCCAATAATCAAATTATGAATATAAATTCAATAAATCATATTTAAGTGAATTTACCGAAATACCCTTACTTTGTATTTTTGTCCATTTTAGTCCGAAATTGATCAAATCAATTTTGAATGATTCTAAATCATTTCTAAGATGAACTTAGCATGTTCAAAACATCAAAACACCAAAAACAACCAAAATCCCCAAAATCTTTCACCAAGGCCGAGAGAGCACATTGGTAGGCAATTTGTGCCTTTTGTCATTTCATGCTTCAAAACACATCCAAATGTAATCCAATCAACATGAAACTTTATACATCATCATATACAAATACAAACACAACATATATGAAAATCCCCAAATTTGGAATTAGTTATGAACCCTAATTTTTCAATTTCCACAAATTGGACAAATTAGACCAAATACATTAAATCAATTACTTCAATCATCATTCTTCCATCCAATCCAAGTCTCAACACAATGAAACAACTCAAGATCAAATCTAGGTCATTTAAGAGTGGTTCAACAACTCTAGATTAGCAACATGGTTTCCAAAACCTTAAAAGAAAGCTACAACTACAATAGTCACAACCTTCCTTCACAATACATGCTCAACACTTTAAATAAAATTTCCATCATCAAAAACACAAGAAATAAAGAAAAGAATAACTTAAGAACATCACAAGATGTGCCTAGATCCTAAGGAACAATTTCCTTCTAATAGTAAGTTTGAAAAACTTACAAAATCCAAGCTTTTCTTTTGGTTTTCCTTTTCTCCTTCACTTGTTTCCTTGGTTTCTTCAATGGAGTTTTTTTGTAAAGTGTATTAGGTTAACCAAATGAAATGAAAATGAAAACAATATATACTTGTGCATTTTTGCCTTGGCCGAAATTTCAAGTAAAGTAATACCAAAATTTTCATTTCATTTCATTTGAAAATCATTTAATCAACTTGATAAATATCTAAAACACTTTATAGATATTTATTTAAGTCAACAATGGCAACTAATATCATTTACTTAAAATATCCTAATGTAGATATTTATATTTTAATTAATTTAATCATTTAACAATTAAATAATTAATTAATTAATCAAATACAAATATATTAAATATATGTATAATATTTACATTAAATATTAAAAACATATATTCATTTAGGATATAAGTCAAATAACTCATTTTGACTATTAATTAATGTGTATTTAAATTAATCAAGTATTAAATGTAAATACACAATAATTAGGCAAATGACTATCTAGTCCCTTTAGCACGTATCTTGCGTTTAACCTTTAAACGACTTTATAAATAATCAATATTATTTATTAATGTTGCTCTAGTGCTCTACGAGTATGTTTCATTATTGAGACTCTCTAGATTCAGGTATATCCGTCACGAAATTAATTTCGTGTCCATAATCTATCCACCCGTAGATTATGACGATCACGGATAATCTCGCTGAACCATACAGGTCGAGGTCATGGCAAATGTATAATTCCTCCGTCACAGGTATCCGGATAAATCCCAGAGATATAGATGTAAACGTCAAATCTCTATCGGGATTATCCAGTCGACTATTCTATTAGCAATCTCAAAAGAATGTTTAGAACTAGCTTCTAAACTTTACCACGGGCCCATGGTTTTATCTGATTGCTAATCATATGGACTACCTATGCTCTGGTACACAGAACTGACGGATCCTATCTTGATACACATAGGACACCCTGAGGATCTATCTACACCCAACGAACAGGCGGAGGTCTGATCTAAATAGATCGGTGACGTGACTGCCGTCTAAGTGTAGAAGATGTCTCATGTGCCCACAATGGCATCTCAAGTCTAAGAATCACAAGTGCTACTCAACCCAAGAAGATTCTTATTGACGCTGGTGTACCATCCATTAAGAATCTTCGGTGAGTCGTTCAGTGTTTATCCGCTATAAACACCTACACGTCTATACTAGTCTCCAAGACTTATGGTTCATTGAGAAACCATTGGAATCATATATTCCAGTATACGACATGTACCGGTCTCAACGGGTTTACTATACTGACCAAGTAGTGTAAACCTTGACCAGGAACTGTCTGAGAATGACAACGTCATGATACTTCTCAATGTCCGTTGCGACGCTTTTGCAACTGTATCATGACTAATCATTCTAGGGTCATTACGTCTTTACCATATAGAAAGATAGATTATATTATAGAAACTGCATATATTATTCATAATAATAATGTTTTACAGAAGTATTCACAGAAATACAACCGGGAATTGGCGCTCTGAGCACCAACCCCCAACAAAATCTCCCACTTGCTCTAGTGCCAATATCGATTGTATCTAATACCCATCGACTCCACGTGTTTATCAAACAACTTCGGAGGTATGGCCTTCGTCAGCGGGTCTGCTACATTATCTTCACTCGGTACCTTGCACACGACAATATCCCCTCGCGACACGATCTCTCGAATGATGTGGTACTTGCGTTCCACATGCTTCGACTTCTGATGCGCCCTCGGTTCCTTTGCTTGCGCAATGGCTCCAGTATTATCACAGTATAACGGAATCGCATTCTCGATACTTGGGACAACTCCCAATTCTGTGATAAAGTTCTTTATCCACACAGCCTCTTTTGCAGCTTCAGAAGCTGCAATATATTCCGCCTCAGTGGTGGAATCAGCTGTCGATCCCTGTTTGGAACTCTTCCAACAAACTGCACCTCCGTTAAGGGTAAAGACAAATCCAGATGTAGACTTTCTATCATCGGGATCCGATTGGAAATCGGAGTCTGTATACCCATTAACCTGCAGTTCGTTTCCTCCATAAACTATTAACTTATCCTTAGTACCTTTAAGATACTTTAGGATATGTTTAATGGCCATCCAATGGTCATTACCTGGATTGGACTGATATCGACTAGTTACGCTAACAGCGAAACTGATATCAGGCCTCGTACATAACATGGCATACATTATGCTACCCAAACACGAAGCATAAGGTTGGTTAGACATTCTAACCTTCTCATCTTCTGTTTGTGGACACATCTTCTTAGAAAGATGAATCCCATGTCTGAACGGTATGTTTGCTGTCTTACAGTTACCAAAACTATACCGTTCCAAGATCTTATCTATGTACGTTGATTGGGATAACCCAATCAGCCTCCTTTGTCTATCTCTATAGAGTTATCCCTAAAACATAGGAAGCTTCTCCCAGGTCCTTCATGGAGAAATTCTTACAGAGGTACGCTTTGACGCTTTGCAACATACCTAAATCATTCCCAATGATTAGGATGTCATCAACATATAGGACTAAAAATACGACCATGCTCCCACTGGCCTTCTGACACACAGGATTCTTCCGAATTCTTGAGAAAACCAGACGATCTAATAATCTCATCGAATCGAAGATTCCAACTTCGTGAAGCTTGTTTAAGTCCATAAATGGACTTCTTAAGCTTACATACCATACCCGAGTTTTCGCTGGACGCAAACCTTCCGGCTGTTCCATATAGATTTCTTCATCAAGAAATCCATTTAGAAAAGCCGTTTTGACATCCATTTGCCAAATCTCGTAGTCATGATACGCAGCTATAGAAAGCAAAATCCGGATAGACTTAAGCATTGCTACTGGCGAAAAGTTTCATCGTAGTCGACGCCAGGTCGCTGCGTGTAACCTTTTGCTACCAGTCGGGCCTTGTAAGTTTCAACCTTACCGTCAGGCCCGCGCTTCCTCTTGTAAACCCATTTACAACCGATAGGAACAATTCCTTCGGGAAGCGGAATCAAGTCCCAAACTTGATTTTCATGCATTGAGTCTATCTCGGATTTCATGGCACTTTGCCATTTCACGGAGTCGATGTCCAACATCGATTCTCTATAGGTGAAAGGATCTGTCTCTTCAACTAAGAGAACATCCAGACTCTTTTCTTGTATCAAATACAAGCGTTCAGGAGGTCTAGATACCCTTTCCGACCTACGGAGTGTGTGTGTTGAAGGTCCTTCATCTACTTGAACTTCAGGTTCCTCCGTTGGTTCGTTGTTTTCAGGTTGGACTTCATCAAGCTCAACCTGTCTATGATTACCACCTTCTGACAAAAATTCTACTTCTAGAAATTTTGCGAAGCGAGCTACGAACACATTTCGATGCTCGGTATCATAGAACAGATATCCCCTCGTATTCGAAGGATATCCAACAAACCTAAACTTTTGCCCTCGAGGCGAAAGCTTATCTTGCTGAGTCACCCTGACATAGGCAGGACAACCCCAAACCTTAATATAATTAAGATTTGGTCTCCTACCGAACCATATCTGATACGGTGTCGTAGGAACAGCCTTTGAAGGAATCTTATTCAAAAGATGTGCGGCTGTTAAGAGAGAGTACCCCATAAGTAATAGGGCAAATCTGTGAAACTCAACATCGATCGGACCATATCCAATAAAGTCCGATTTCTCCTTTCAGATACACCATTGTGCTGTGGTGTACCTGGAGGAGTATATTGAGCGAGAATCCCATTCTCCTTCATATAATCCATGAACTCACCACTCATATATTCGCCGCCTCGATCTGATCGAAGGCATTTATATATTTACCAGTTTTTTTTTCTACTTCATTTCGGAACTCTTTGAACTTTTCAAAGTTTTCGATTTATGTCGCATCAAATACACATAACCGTACCGTGACAAATCATCGGTAAAGGTAACGAAGTACGAATAACCACTGTGAGCAGTTTGACTTAGTGGACCACATACATCAGAATGTACGAGTTCCAGTAAGTTAGTGGCGCGGTGTCCAACACCAGAAAATGGGGCTTTGGTCATCTTACCCTGAATACAGGATTCACAAGTTGGATAGGATTCAATGGTAAGATCTGATATCAAACCATTCCTAACCAATTGGGTAAGGCGTTTAACGCCAATGTGACCAAGTCTCATATGCCAAAGTTCAGTATTATTAATTACAGGTAAACTACGTTTATTAACTCCAGTATTTAATATATCTTTTGAAGTTTGCAATGTATAATGACCATGCTGGTTTGGACAACAAAGGATCTGAATATTTTTTATCATATAAATATAAAGAACTATTCTTAATATTAATACAAAAGCCTTCTGTATCCAATACAAAAAGTGATATAATATTGCGACACATCCCGGTACAAAATGACAGTCATATAACAAAAGTGTCCCATTCGGCAATGAGATCTCGCATACTCCCACTGCAACTGCATCCAAAGAGTCTCCACTCCCGAACCGCAACTGCATCTCTCCAGGCTTCAGTTTCCTACTTTCCTTCAGCACCTGCAACGAATTGCAAATGTGAATGGGACAAGCAGAATCTAAAATCCAGCTGGATGTAACGGCTTCACAAGCCAAAGATAAATCAATAACTGGAAAAATAAAAGTACCTGATGTAGAAGCTCTGTCTCTCCTCAGCTGGGCAATGTAATCAGGACAGTTCCTTTTCCAGTGCCCGACTTTGCCGCAGTGGTGGCATTTGTCTTCAGAAGCCCTTTTGGGCTTTGCAATCTTCGCCTGTTGTTGAGGACCAAAAGCCTTCTTCTTCTTCTTGCCTTTCTTGTTCTTTCCCTTGGACCATCCTTGGGAAGAAGCCGAAAGAGAAGTAGTTCTAGGAGGGCGAGTCGGTACTCCCTTCTTAAGGTCCTCTTCTGCCGTGAGCAACATCCTATGTAGCTCCTGGTAGGTACAGACAGTCCCGTGCATGTTGAAGTACATCACGAACTGGCGAAATGAAGCTGGTAGTGAACCAAGAATGACACTCCTACCGAGAATGTCATTCAAGATGAGATTATGTTGCCTCAATTGATCGATCAAATCGATCATCTGAAGAACATGTGGGCTAACACTTGCCCCTCATCCAGACGCGCATGGAACAGTTCCATGGCGACTTTGTGAACAATCACTTGTTCTTGGTTCTCAAACGATTGTCTCAATCGCGTCATCATACTATAGGAATCTAGCATACCATAGTACTGTTGCTTGAGTTTCGGAGACAGTGAACTAAGGATGTATGATTTAACCCTTAAATCATCATCCTTCCAAGTTTCAAAAACTTGGCGTTCCTCCTCCGAAGCATCCGCACCCACTGCAAGGGGCAACGGACCCTCAAGAACATAACCCAGCTTTTCGGAATCGAGGACAATCCTCAAATCCAATTCCCAGTCTGCAAAGTTCTCAGCGCCTTTCAGTTTGTTCGCATCAAGCATACGCGCAAACTGATTTGTGGATTGTGCCGCCATCGCCAATCTATCATATAGATCACGAAAAACGGTTAGCAGAAATAAAGTTTTCATATAATATCAAAAGCATAAACTAGATCATGGATTTTTAATCTAATATGCCCCTCCCACTAAATCATGCAATACTGTAATCCCAAAACAGAATACAAATATTTAATAATTAAATTAAATACTAATAGTGAAAAGTGGATCCCGTGAATATATTTCGGCTCACAGCAGAGGCACGGTCTCGCCTACGTATATTCATCAGGTAGACAACTCATTTGTCAATCATTCACTAATGACTCCTAAGTATCCGGTCCTGGCCGTTTCTCGTTGTCGCTGCGAAGGCAGGCCCACAAGGAGACGTACCAAGGTTAAACTCGTCAATGATAAACTCAAGTTACTTACGTAATCCTGACAGCTAGGGCACGTTCAGAATTCCGCTTTTACTTGAATTTACCTAGTATCTATATACATCCGGTATAAATAAATCTTTATCGGCTACACCCTCACAGCAGAGGCACGGTCTCGGATGTAGTCACAAAGAAGTATTCATAAACCGTATTGACAAGACGGACCATATAACATGCATCAAATACATAATTACATTCAAACCTTATTAATTAGGGATTTTCCGCTAAGTGTCATACACCCTAAATCTAACCAATTTAGATCCTAATTAGCATGCATAAAGACAAGAAAACATGATTAAACATTGATTCAATGAAGGCTAATCATATTAGGTGGCCTAGAATTAGACTCGCTCTGATACCATTTTGTAGGGGTTTTTAAGGGGTGAATCCGGTAACGCAGCGGAAGCGGTGAAAATCCGATTTTCAGATTTCAAAAATTTTTCTCGGATTAATTAAATAAACATATTTATTTAAATATCCAATAATCAAATTATGAATATAAATTCAAAAATCATATTTAAGTGAATTTACGAAATACCCTTACTTTGTATTTTTGTCCATTTTAGTCCGAAATTGATCAATCAATTTTGAATGATTCTAAATCATTTCTAAGATGAACTTAGCATGTTCAAAACATCAAAACACCAAAACAACAAAATCCCCAAATCTTTCACCAAGGCCGAGAGCACCAATGGTGCAATGTGCCTTTTGTCATTTCATGCTTCAAAACACATCCAAATGTAATCCAATCAACATGAAACTTTATATGCATCATATACACAACAAATACACAACATATATGAAAAGCCCCAAATTTGGAATTAGTCATGAACCCTAATTTTTCAATTTCCAAATTGGACAAATTAGACCAAATACATTAAATCAATTACTTCAATCATCATTCTTCCATCCAATCCAAGTCTCAACACAATGAAACAACTCAAGATCAAATCTAGGTCATTTAAGAGTGGGTCAATAACTCTAGATTAGCAACATGGTTTCCAAAACCTTAAAAGAAAGTTACAACTACAATAGTCACAACCTTCCTTCATCATACATGCTCAACACTTTCAATAAAACTTCCATCAACAAAAACACAAGAAATAAAGAAAAGAATAACTAAGAACATCACAGATGTTGCCTAGATCCTAAGGAACAATTTCTTCTAATAGTAAGTTTGAAAAACTTACAAAATCCAAGCTTTTCTTTGGTTTTTCTTTTCTCCTTCACTTGTTTCCTTGGTTTCTTTCAATGGAGTTTTTGTTTTATGAAAAGTTTTAGGTAACCAAATGAAAAGAAAATGAAAACAATATATACTTGTGAATTTGGCCTTGGCCGAAATTTCAACAAAGTATATACCAAATTTTTATTTCAATTTCATTTCAAAATCATTAATCAACTTGACAAAATATCTAAAACACTTTATAGATATTTATTTAAGTCAACAAAGCAACTAATATCATTTACTTAAATATCCTATGTAAGATATTTATATTTTAATTAATTAATTAATCAAATACAAATATATTAAATATATGTATAATATTTACATTAAATATTAAAAACATATATTCATTTAGGATATAAGTCAAATAACTCATTTTGACTATTAATTAATGTGCATTTAAATTAATCAAGTATTAAATGTAAATTCACAATAATTAGGCAAATGACTATCTAGTCCCTTTAGCACGTATCTTGCGTTTAACCTTTAAACGACTTTATAAATAATCAATATTATTTATTAATGTTGCTCTAGTGCTCTACGAGTATGTTTCATTATTGAGACTCTCTAGATTCAGGTATATCCGTCACGAAATCAAATTTCGTGTCCATAATCTATCCACCCGTAGATTATGACGATCACGGATAATCTCGCTGAACCATACAGGTCGAGGTCATGGCAAATGTATAATTCCTCCGTCACAGGTATCCGGATAAATCCCAGAGATATAGATGTAAACGTCAAATCTCTATCGGGATTATCCAGTCGACTATTCTATTAGCAATCTCTAAAAGAATGTTTAGAACTAGCTTCTAAACTTTACCACGGGCCCATGGTTTTATCTGATTGCTAATCATATGGACTACCTATGCTCTGGTACACAGAACTGACGGATCCTATCTTGATACACATAGGACACCCTGAGGATCTATCTACACCCAACGAACAGGCGGAGGTCTGATCTAAATAGATCGGTGACGTGACTGTCGTCGTGTAAGTGTAGAAGATGTCTCATGTGCCCACAATGGCATCTCAAGTCTAAGAATCACAAGTGCTACTCAACCCAAGAAGATTCTTATTGACGCTGGTGTACCATCCATTAAGAATCTTCGGTGAGTCGTTCAGTGTTTATCCGCTATAAACACCTACACGTCTATACTAGTCTCCAAGACTTGGTTCATTGAGAAACCATTGGAATCATATATTCCAGTATACGACATGTACCGGTCTCAACGGGTTTACTATACTGACCAAGTAGTGTAAACCTTGACCAGGAACTGTCTGAGAATGACAACGTCATGATACTTCTCAATGTCCGTTGCGACGCTTTTGCAACTGTATCATGACTAATCATTCTAGGGTCATTACGTCTTTACCATATAGAAAGATAGATTATATTATAGAAACTGCATATATTATTCATAATAATAATGTTTTACAGAAGTATTCAACAGAAATACAACCGGGAATTGGCGCTCTGAGCACCAACCCCAACACATATTGCTCTTAAACTATAGGAAACTCTTCGGAAGAGTTTCCATACTCACAATCGGTCACCTGGTTCGCTCGTAATACGAGTTCCATGGGTTTCAGCAGTGGAGATAGGTCACATTTCAAGACATGCTCTCGGAAGATGTCCCATCCTTCATCCTAGCAGTCATTGTGAGACCATGCCTTAAAGTCATTGACGATCCGAAGGCTACCCAAACATGCCCTGCAATGACTCCATCATATGAAGATTGTTAGAGCCATCGATTCATGCTTTGCAGCACGAACCTCATACATCTCTGCTAGCAAGTAGCAGCTGGGCTTTCTCATTTGAGCGACCCATTTCTGGTAGGGACACGCACACAGCTTGGCCAGCATTTATGGCCGGCTCGGGAGGACTCTCCTCCGTCAGGACAACTCTAGGTCTTCGCAGACCAGGATAGTGTTCATGTACTTTTCCACTTAACATAGTTTTTCTCCGTTAATTTATCTTTTGAGATTATGGAAATAATTGGAGACCATGGCTAGAAATAAAATAAACATGCATTTAACATTCATTCATCGCATATTAAAATCATCAAACAATTTTGGCATAAAATTACATGATGCATGAACCATGAATAATGAATTAGAAACCTAAGAGAATTATTATGCCACGAAAATCTATCATCCCACAAGTAAGTGCCGTCGTAGGGTAGGTCAAGTACTCGCATGATAGATCGAGACAATCTCAGTCAATTTAATATATGCGGGAATAACTCTTATTCCTATATAAACAACTACCGTTTTATTCGATCAAGGAATTTTATTAACAGTTAATTATTCCTTTGTGAGTGTAACCCGCCGTTTCGGGATTCTCGGACTTAATGAGTGAAGTTCCGCCGTAGGGTAGGTCAGTTCACAAGATACATCTAGAATCCCTATCTTCTCGGAACCCAAACCTGATATTGACCCAAAAGGACACCATCCGGAGGGGGGGATGAAAGAAATCCGTCTCGAGGCGCCTTTTGAATCTCACGTTTTGGACTAACAATGGAGATCGCGGGATATACTATCGTATATCCCTCTCCCACTCACTTTTTAAAATTAAGGTTTCTATCTATAAAATATCTAATATTTTATTTTAATTACTAGTGTGAATAAACTTATGGCGGCTAAAACATAATTTAATTTACACCAGTTCACCATTAGTGACCTAACAATTTAACTCTTAAAATTTGTCTCACTAATGTCTATTAGTCTTACTAATTATTTACTCTATTAAACTAATTTAATATGAGAGAAATATTAGTGACTTATCATATTTTAACTCTTAAAATACTAGACACTAATAAGTTTAAATTTATGGAATTCTAAAAAGGTCAAAATTTTAATTAAATATTTTAAAATCTTAGTGCGTTATAAAATCCAAAGTACGCGGAATTATATCCCGAGTGTAGATCATATTACCATCCATTCGGATTCGGCTATGGAATTTATATCCGGGTTCCATCCTATATACCAATGGAATTTATTATGCACCAATTAAGCCCAATATATTAAATTCAAATTTTAAACCATAAATCCAATTAATCTAATTAATTGATTTCCATGCATATCATATACTAATTTAAACATTTAAATTACATAAAATCATATTTTTATGTCTATAATGATAATGCATCTAAAACATATTATGACATGTAAAATGCTAGAGTGGGCACCCTAAGCTATATGACATGTTATTAAAACAATTCGAAATAAACATACATATAACATAAAAAAATATTTTGCATTGACCGGGCTCTTATTTTTCCTATACTAATCTAATTAGTACTAAGATTCACCAAGGCATTCCTTGGTCTTCAAATCCCGCTTCAAAGTGGTGTTGGCTCCTTTTGCGACTTCGGTGCTCCAAATTACAAGAATTGAAATTTTACATTGAAAAATAAAATTACAACAAATGTAAACAATGGCCTTATGGCCTTACATCCCAAAAACAAAACAAACTACAAAAAAATAAGAGCCGGAAAAATTTACGACCAATGCAAAATCCATTCATCACATGAAATAACAAAAACATTTATCATATGAATATCACATTGTGCCCACTCATCTAAACATGCATATAATATTTATAACTCATATAAATATATTAAAAACAGAAACTTTAAATGAAAAAAGAAAAGGATTAAGAACACTTTTCAACCTCGCTCTTGATGCCAATTGTAGGAAAACGCTTTTCTCGCCGCAGCGGAGGGAAGCGGCTTAGGCACCCGGGATCGACCTTGAAAATTTTCTGCCCTTCTCTTTTAAATCCAGATTTTTTCTGCCAAAAAATTATAGATCCGAATAGATCTATATTTTTATTCACTGCCGAATGCTCAAGCCTGAAACCAGAACCAGTCACGCGTACATCCATGGAGCAAGAACCAGTCGCGCGCCCGTAGCTGTGAAGTGTTGTGACTGTTCGCCTTCCAACATCATATTCCCATGCGTCAGGGTATTTCAAACAAAAACAGATTACATACGCATCATTAGATTGATTCAAATAGAATAAAACAATTGCCACGCATACAGCCATTTTGCCCACATATGCGCATAATGTGACTTTGACTTCTCGGCTTCCATTTCTAATTAATTGGACAATGGCGTGCATGAGGAAAATAAACACCAAATAATATTTGATGTTGTGCGCCACTATGAATGCTTGATAATATCAATTGAATGAAAAGAATAAGGACAAAACAAGTACCCTTTGATTTTGCTTTTAATCATCAACTCCATGAGCTTTGATCATCATATGCACGTAGGTTTCATTAGATCATGATGATCAATTTCCATGAGATTTTGTTTCAACGATCCGGTCACCGATCGATCTTTCGTGCTATGTCTCACAACCAACGGAAACAAGTGTGGGCTTGACTCACACAAAATGAATCCCTAAACTCTTTAGAGATCATTGTCACACAATAATATTTTTCTTATGTTTTTTCTTGTTCTTCATTTGTTCTTTCTCAACAATTGAGAGAGAATGAGGAAGAAGATAGAGGCTAGAGTTTTCAAGAATGAAATTTTTTTAAAAGAAAAAATAAAATTTCTTATATACTTAGGGTTTATTATTTCCAAAAAAATCAAACCCTTAGCCTCCCCTATTGGTAGTTTCGGCCTTATGGCCTTTTCTCTTTAATTTGTAACATTATCCTTATTACTATAATAAAGGATATGTTACAAAAATAAAAGGTGTAATCGCCTTTCATAAAGAGCAATTACTCAAACCAATCAAATAACTTCCAAAAACAATTTTCGGAAAATCAAAAATCAAATTTAATACTTATTAATTATATATAAATAGTATAATTTATAATAAGCAATTAATAATCATCAAATAATATTAAAACTATATACTAACCTTTTAATATATAGTATCAAGTGTGACACATCAATATTATTAATCATATTAAATATTATTCATATATGAGTATATAATTGAACTATCCAATTATACTAAATCCGCTATAGTAAATCGAGCTACCGGGGGGGACCAAATGGACCTACGGTTCCGAGCTCCAATAATCTCGAAATATTAATTAAGCTCTAATTAAATATTCCGAATTATTAGCTTCGGGTTATTCACTAAAAACCCGAAGCTGCACTCTCGTTACCGCATATGATATATTAAGTCGAACCAAGTCGGTGTCCATCGATATAGTCATTACATATGAATTGACCCTTCACGAGTATCTTGAATTAGAGTCGGGTTATAATATCTGTTATACCCCTATAATTATTTTTACCTTAAGTACCATTGATTAATAATGAACGATTTATTCATAACCATTATGAATTTTAATCTTTCTATTCGTAACAGAAAGACTTGAGCGCTCAAATCGTTCAAACACCGAATCAACCCTTAAGAAAGATACTCCTCTACTTCTCGCAAGAAGGAGTGAACTCCATGTCTATGTAAAACGTTCCCAACTACATAACAGACCATGCCCCCAGAATACGTAGCTATTGGCCGGGACTGCAACACCAACCTCACTTTTGTAAATCAAAGGACATAACCTGCCATGCAGGAGTTCGTGGTACACTCAGGATTAAGATCAATCCATATATGACCATCTAGTAGATCGAAATGACTTTCTTTGTTTAACGGATATTAAAAGAATGTCATTTCCATCTGGGTCCAGTCCTATATGATCACATCATACAAGGTGCCTTCATTCTCATGTCTCTACATGGACGATCCCGGATCAAGGTCGCCATACAAATATAGAATGGACCGCAGCTATAGATAAACCACAAACAAAGTACCCGCTTTATTTGCTCTCTATGGACTATTTAAGATTACAAACTTCAGACTTAAATCCTCTTGTGTATGACACTCATACACTAAGTCTGAAGACACATAAGTAATATAGGGTATTCAAGATGATATATAATATACGAAAATTAAACAAACACTTTGATAAATGAATAATGCATAATTTTATTTCAAAACACATAAAACCGTTTACATCACATGTAGCTCTAGGGCATACATCCCAACAATCAAAGCCCATATACCAAAGCCTCGTACTCCATTTCGTTGTTGGTGGAAGCGTATGAGAGCTTCTTTTATAAGAACTCTCGAATTTGACTCGAGCAAAACTCCTAACCCGACCACTCTTCTATTCGCAGCTCTGTCGGTGTGCAGAGTCCAATGAACAACGTCCCGGGTAGAGTCAACTGGTTATTCTCAATGGGTTCAAAACTCTGAATTTAAACCAGAAAATCTGCAATTGTATGTCTTTTTCTTTATGTCTTTGGCGCATAGCAGATGTCATATATCCCCAGCTCGATTTCCCACTAAAGTGAGTTTCTCTGACATATCAGGCTTTGACAGTACCTGCCCACTCAGATAGTTGGTCAACATAATTATAGTATGGGACTCGAAGTAGTGTCATAACTCTTCTTTGTCGTTATTAGGGCTAGTACCATCTTCTCAATCGTGTTGTACCTAGTCTCCGTGTCTGACAACATCTTACTGTTGTATTACATGGGTTGTTGCCTCTTATTTTCTTCTTGACCAACACTGCACTCAGTACTACTTCTGACATGGGTCAGATATATGTACATGTCTTCTCCATCAGCTGGTGCTACAAGCATGGGGGCCCTGCTCATTTTTGCCTCGATCTTTTTCAGGTCTGACTATGTTCTTCTCCTCATGCAAATGTCTTTGATTGATTGATGTTGTTGAAAAAGGTTTGCATTTGTCGGAAATTTTGGACACAAATGGCCCAAGGCTTGCTATATTTCCTGCCAGACTCTGAACCTCATGGATCGTCTGGGGCTCCTCAATCGCTGAGATGGTCTGTTGGTCTCGATTCTCTTTATGCTTACAATGTGGCCTAGGAATTACCCCGTTAAAACCCCGAATGCACATTTAAGGGGGTTAAGCTTCATTGGTATCTCTTTAATACAACGAAGCACTCTTTCACGTCTCGAATATGGTTAGAGGCTATCCTGCTTTTTATCATCATATTGTCTATGTAAGCTTCAACTGTTCATCCGATCAGACCTTGGAACATCTTGTTTATAAGCCTCTGATAAGTAACTCATGTGTTTTTTTTAATCTGAAGGGCATCACATTGTAACAGAACAACCCTATTTCGGTGATGAATGCAGTGTGTATCTTGTCTTTTACATTCATCCGGATCTAGTTGTAGCCTGAGTAATCATCTAAGAAGCTTATTCTTTCATACCCTACGGTGGCTTCTACTAGCTGGTCTATCTTTAGCAGTGAGTAGCTATCTTTTAAGGAAGCATTGTTAAGGTTGGTAAAGTCGATGCAGACTTATCGTTCTTCTTACTAACACAACCATATTTGATACCCATTCAGGGTATTGGCAAGGTTTTATGACCCCTACCTCCAGGAGCCTATTCACTTCTTCACTGATAATCTTGTTCCTTTCAAGGGCAAATCACCTCTACTTATACTTCATTGGTGGAAACTTTGGGTCAATATTGGGGTAATGAGTTGCCTTGACGGGGTCTACCACTATCATGTCTCTATGCGTCCATGCGAACACATCTTTTTTTCTCTTGAGGATCTCCACCATCTCTTCTTTCTCATCAGCTGACAACAAGGCTCCTACCAGGACCTTCTTCTCTGGTTCTATTTTATCTAAAACCACCTCTTATAGATTCTCAATGGTAGTTTCTGGCCTATCCGACTCATCCTCCAAGTGTTTCAGATAGGCTGGCAAGTATCATATGATTGTTATTTTTTAGCCTCTACTGGATCTCTGGTCTTGCTGGACCTCTATATATCTCTCTCTGACATTCTATGTAATCCTCCCGAGCTGACGTTATAACATCGGTTGTTATGGGAGGGATCACCCTTGATATCGACGGTATATAGCCTATTCAGAGACTGTCATCTCATTACTTGGTGTAGAGTTTATACCACACCCTTCACTATATGGATACACTCCTGACCCATAATCATATTAATCGGGGACGTAGCGTTGATGATCAGAAGCTCGACCAGTATTACCCTCTATGCGGTGTGTACAGATAGTGTTATCGTCCCTAGAGGTGTCACCTGCATATTGCTGAATGCTAACACTGGTTTCATAGTGGGTGAGATGAGGTTCTGGTTTACCCTCATCCGTTGGAATGCTTCCCAGAAGATGATGTCAGAGATGCTTCCTCCGTCTACTAGGATGCAGGACACCATCACATATGTTATGCATAGTTTGATTATTAGAGAATCTGAATGTGCTGGCTTCAGCATGTCTATGTCTATGTCTGTGAAGGAGATGGGGGCACAGTAGGTAAATGGTCCATGCTCATGACATGATATAATTTACTTGAAATTCGAGGGCCTTCATCCGATCCTATTTTTCTGCAAGTCGGCACTCCAATTTGAGCTGTTTCTCGTGCCTTGTTCTTTGGACATATACACCTTACACATGAAATATGTGCCAGCCCTATTATACCTCATGAGGTGCTGCTTGAAGTTACCTCAGATCCCTGCTGGGTGCTTCTCTGGTTCTAGTGCTGCCGGTAGTTGACTTCCCAGGGTAGAGCTCCGGCCTCCAGCTGGCTCTTCCATTTCAAATATTCCAACAACTTGCCCTTCTTCATAATTGCTTTCAACTACCGGTATATGTTCTTACATCTGGCAGTGGTGTGTCCTACTTCTTTTTAAAACTCGCAGTACAACCATGTGTCTCGGTACTCTTCTATCACTTTTATTGGCTGTGGCTACCTCAGCAGACCTTGGTTTTTTACTTTATGGAAGATCTGTTCCACTGGTATAGTGAATTTATACAACATCCCGTCATCTTCCTACCTCGGTGACTTGGGTTCGAACTCGTATCTTCCCCTTCCCTCAGTATTTCCTGAGGTCCTAACTCTCTTCCCGTCTCTTTCTGAATTTCTTTTCCTTGAGTTTTAACTCTGCTCGTTTCTAAATCTGCTGCTGTGACCTTGACTACCACTGCGATCGTAGTAGCTTGAGACATCCTAGTCTTATTTTCCATTACCTTCAACAGGCTCTCGACTCTGGTCCGTACTTCCGATATATCATATAGAGGTGTCTTCACGAACTCTTCATGAATGTAGGGCCCACAAACTAATCCTCCTATAAAGAAGGCTATTGTTAACTTTGAGGCTAGGTTGTTGACGATGTTCATCTTGTCAACAAACCTCTGTAAGTACTGCATATAAGGCTCGTCGTACCTCTGCTCCAGCTGCAGGTCCTCCATAGTAACTTTGGTGGGATTTTTTTTGTGGTACTGCTCATTGAAATTTTTCCATAGGTCTTCAAAACTCACTAGACCTTTCCGGTAATTAGAGAAACCAAAAAATGGCATTTCCATAAGGGTGGTGATGAACATCTTGCACATTAGAACCTTGTTGGTGGTTTCCGGTGAGAGCCTTTATCAAAACTGGACCAGGTGAGTGACTAGATCTGAATTCCCAGTGTATTTGTCGAAGCTGGGTAGGGTGAAGTCTTGGG
This sequence comes from Zanthoxylum bungeanum, assembly GCA_019454045.1. Classification (NCBI taxonomy): domain Eukaryota; kingdom Viridiplantae; phylum Streptophyta; class Magnoliopsida; order Sapindales; family Rutaceae; genus Zanthoxylum; species Zanthoxylum bungeanum. The sequence goes on from SKCR01024342.1 coordinate 163,314, forward strand.
GCTTCACCTTTTCAATCTATTCATGGAATGGGGATGTGAGCATCCCCCTGATCACCAGGTCAGCCAAATTCGTTAGGGTCTGCAACTGAACCCCTGATCCTTTTCGCTATTGCCACCACCAGTTTCTCATCAACAAACTCCTCCTTCCAGCGGATATCTTTCTTGTGACGACTCACATCCAGGTCTTTGCTCTCTCATTATGCTCCACCTCTGTCAACGTCCGGTCCTGATTCTCAGAACCCTCTACACCAGAATCTGCATCATCGATCCTGATGGGGCTTTTTCCTTGGGGTCTTTAATCGTGGCGCTCTTCCGGCCGCCCCTCCACGTGGAGGTCCTCGACAACAACACATTCCTTTCCATTCCCCTTGTCTTTACTGGGGCCAACCCCTTGTATTTGGGCTTTGAGCACCTGGTTCCCTTGTTGTATGACTTGCAGTTTTCTTGGAACTACTTTCTCATGGCCTGCATCTGGTCCTCCATCTGCTTTATCATATTGTTCCTTATTACTGAGATGTCCATTGTATGTATAAGGTGGTTGGATATTTCTTCCTCTTGGTGAGCAGCGGATGCAGAAATTCTAGACTCCTTGTTCCTTAGGGCCATTCTTACTCGTTTGGTTGAGCGAATTTTCTTAGTTTTAATGATTGCAAGAAACCGTAAACGCAGCTTTTTGTCTCAGTTTCCCACAGACGGTGCCAATTATTTATGCAGTAGAACTCTACAAACAATAGAACTAAAAGAAAAATATAGAAGTTGGTAAAAATGCTCTATTATTGCTTGAATCTTAGAGAGATCGATCCATTGTTCCAGAGTTTTTTTACATTATTTATAATATATCATTACAAGAAAAATAAAATAATAACGGTCACTTTCCATTCACATTTTCCACTAACTGGCCCACTCCGTACAATCTCTGAAATTCCCTATTCTAGATGATTATCCAACTTAATGAAATGGAAAGTAATTAACTGGCTTTCTAATTCCTTATTTGGAAGATTCATGTCATCGAGGAGCTGATATCTTGGCCTTAATCCTCGCATGAACTTTGCTTACCTTTCCGGAGGAGGGTCTGAGGTAAATACCTTGCCAAAGGGTACTGAATTCAGGTCCTGAATGAAGGTCTTGTCTTCAAACCCTAAAAGAAGCTCTTGGATTAATCCCTAGAAATGGGTCTTCGAAACTAGACTCTAGCAGGATGTCCTGTAATCAGACTATGAGGAAATAATGAAATCAGACCTTGACGATATATGTAGATCCTCTATGGAGTGTGTTTGACCATGTGTCTAATTTCTTCCCAAACACCCCCACAACCGCACACATAAATGTACTAAGAAACTCAATGAAATCAACCAAATCAAAGGGTTTTTCTTATCAGGTGGGATCGGGGGACATGAATCTCTTAGAGCTCTCTCCTGCCATTGAAAAGAAATCACCATTGTTTCATCATCTTCATTAATTACCGCTACACGCTCTCTTCCTTGGAGGATTCTTCTTCAAAATTTGTCGGTTGGCTAATAGGTTGCCACCAACAACAATCTTTTCCGACAACCAACATTTCGAAAATTGGTATAATTACCAAAATGACCCGCCCTACCACTGCACACGCAAATGTACTAAGAAACTCAATGAAACCAACCAAACTAAAGGGTAGCTCACCAAGTGTCATGACCCCCTCCCTAGAGCGGGCCCAACCCTAGAAAGGGGTCCGTGAACCACTTCATATCAAGCACCTATATTTCATGCAACTGAACCAAAAGTTTGCAAAAAAAAATAATATTCCATAAAATGCAATCCAATAAATCCCAAATAAATGTTTACACCAAAAGTGTCTGAAAATATGAAAGTTGTCATAAATATCCTATCTCAAAAGCCAAAAGAAATGTCTGGACCAACCCGACTGATGGCTGTAGAAAACGAGTCAAATCCTGGTACTGATACTGCTACTGTTGCGCTGGCGAACTACTTGGGATTTTTGGAAATGGGGAGTGAGCTTAAAGAGCTCAGTAAGTAAAAACACTCATACTCTCAACATGACATCACCAACAAATATATATATATATATATATATATATATATATATATGAAAACAAAAACTAATATAGAAAAGCTATCTCAGGCAAAACACACTCACAACAACACATCTCAATCAAACAAGGTTTGCTATCCGGATTCGGTATAATAATGGATTGAAACCAATGGGAGAGTCTCTCTCATACTCCCAAGGTTTCTCACCGTATAATCCCGCATAAATGTGCAAGAGGGGGATTGAACGACACGCCTCTGCTAATCTCGTATAACCTCGCATAATCTCGCATCTCCGACCACTATTATACTAAATATGGCAGCATGACAATAATCATACACATCATCCAATACAATACATCTCATCGTATTTGATCAATTAACTCATCTCAAAGTCACATAATACTCAAATACTTCGATTCATAGTACAAGTATACAATTTATACCCAAAATTTGTATTCACAATTTATGTTCTCATGTTATTAATTACTCAATCAATTTTCCAAATATATATGTATAAATATATTTACACTATATTACATAAACTCATATATCAAACATCAACCAACAAACATTTATGTTAAGGGAATCATCGTGCTTTGTACTTACCTCATTCCACACAAAACTCTTTATATCTATATGTCGTCGCTAAAATCTGGAAAAATTATAAAATTACGATCAGGTCCCTAAATTTTACTAAAATTACGATTTTCCCCTAAACTTTCCAAATTTACAATTTAACCCAAATACTCTCCAATATTATCAATTTTGTCCAAAACTTTTAGTTATCACCCATTACTCACTAAAAATCAGAATTTACTCATTTATGTCATAAACATGTTAATTTATGAATAAGTCCACAAACTCTCAAAATATTATATTTACACCCCTAAAATTGTAAAATACAACGTACCGAGCTCCAATCACTTCAAAATTTCATAATGAGATGGTCAACAGACAGTACACGTCACCAGGATCAAAACGACATTGGTGGTAATGGCGGATGCTCTGTGGTCACCGACGAACAATCGAACGACATTAACTCTCGTTCTTGGCTCGTTTCACAACAACCGAAGGTCCGAATTGGGCAACCGAAGTTCCTAACCCGTGTATATCGACGAAGGGAAGATTCTGATCAGGGAAGTGTACTGCACTCACGGCGGTGTGTGGGCACATGGAACAACGATGTGGCGACGCATGGGAGCGCGTGCAGCTGCTTTTGGCGATCAGACCGGTGGCGTTGGCTTTTCTCGACGAGGGGATTCTCGTGGAGTGGTCACTCGTCAGAAAAGGTGACCGGAAGACGATGAACGAGCCCTTTCTCTCTCTTGCCTAACTTCCTCTCTCTACTGGTTTTTTGTTTTCTCTCTCTATGCGTATGTTTCTCTCTCTAACTGTTCAAATGATCTATGGAATTCAATTCACTATATTTCTTACTCTCTATTTGATTCAAAACAAATACACACTTAAGAGATAAATTATGGTTAGTTTTTATTTATATAATAAAAAGGAATTTGTGGTGTTATCATGTTAGGATTATTGGTTAGTGGGTAATAAAAAGGTATGGAAGATAAGATAATGGGTGAGTTAAGTTTCAAATAAATAACCACTCAAAGGATAAGGTATCACAATCTATACACCTCATAAAAATTTCTTCCTCGAAATTTCTCAATCTTCGAATAGCTTTGGATATTTCTCTCTCATGTCTTGTTCCACTTCCCAATTTGCCTCTTGTATGTGATGATTAGTCCAGATGACCTTTACAAGAGGGATATGTCTGGATCTCAAATCTTGAACCTCCCTTCTATGATCTTCACGGGCTTTTCTTCATAAGTCATATTCTCACTCTATTCGACCGGTTGGCTCTCCAGGATGTGAGTATGATCTAGTCCGTACTTATTCAGTACTGATACATGAAATACATTGTGAATCATTTCCAATTCTAATGGTAATGCCAGACGATATGCTACTTTGCCTATTTTCTCCAATATCTTGTAAGGACCAATGTAGCGTGGTGCTAACTTTCCCTTCCAGCCAAATCTCAATACTCCTTTCCAAGGGGAGACTTTCAATAAGACTTTATCCCCCACTTGAAAGTCGAGGTCCTTTATTCTTTTGTCAACATAACTCTTCCGTCGACTCTGCACCTCCAACAGTCTAGCTCGGATAAGTTTAATCCTCTCAGATGTCATATCTACCAAGTCTGAACCATGAATCTGTCTATCTCCAACCAAGCCCCAACAAACAGGGGTCATGCGCCTCCTCCCATACAATGCCTCAAATGGAGCCATATCGATACTCGCATGGAAGTGTTGTTGTAGGCAAACTCTATCAGATGTAGATGATCATCCCATCGTCCAACAAAAGTCAATACACATGATCTTAGTAGGTCCTTCAATGTCTGAATGGTCCACTCTGAATGCCCGTCAGTCCGAGGGTGAAATGTTATGCTCATAGTAATCTTCAACCCCATAGATTTATGGAAACCCTGTAAAAATGAGAAGTAAATCTGGCATCTCTATGTGATACAATCGATGCTTGTACTCCATGTAACCGCACAATTTGCTCCACATACAACTCTGCTAGCCTCTCTAGTCCCCACATAACTCGAATCAACAGAAAATGAGTAGACTTGGACAATCGGTCCACTATAACCCAAATTGCATCGTAGCCTTTCTGTGTCCTCGGTAGCCCTATTACAAAATCCATTGCAATGTTTTCCCATGGCCACTCAGGTATAGGTAGAGGCTAGAGCAATCTAGTTGGGTGTTGATGTTCTGCCTTGACCTGTTGACAAAACAGACAACGAGATACAAACTCTGAAATCTCTCTTTTCATTCCTGAACACGAGTATGTTTTCTTCAGATTCTGATACATCTTGGTGCTCCCAGGATGCATGTTATATGGGGCATCGTGAGCTTCATCCAAGATCTCATGCTTAAGCGTTACGGTAGGTGGTACCTGATGAGCGGAAAATATATCAATATTTACCGCCCCTTTAACTTAATATTTTGTTTAGTTTCTCGGGTTTGATGAACGTTTTGATGTATTTTATTTTATTTTGCAGATAAAATAATATTGGGTCTCAATGAAATCATTTAGGATGAAATATGGGTCAAATAAGGGCAATTATTGGACTTGATATTTTAATTTTGGAGATTGGAAACTTGAAAGGGCGTTTTTGACGAAGTGCAGTTTTGGAAATTGTAGTTTTGCGCATCTGTCGTATTTTGGGCATAACTTTTTACTCCAATATCGGATTGAGCTGATTCAAGTTCCAGATTAAAGAAGACTCAAATATCTACAGCTTTGAAAGAGAAAATATTTTCGAATTCGGAAGATTTCATGACCGAAATTGATGAACCATCCAGAAGTGTGTGATGTGTAATTATTAAAGTCATTATCAATCATTTTCAAAGCAAAATATAAATTAATAAATAATTAATAAAAATTATCAAATCACCACCAAACAAGATAAGAAATTAGTGGAGCAATTATGGATTTGGTGGAGTAATTAGTGGAGAAATTAATAATGGATTTGGTGGAGAATTTGATGGATGATTTGATGGAGGCAAAATTTTGCCTATAAATACCAAGCCATTTCATTTGTAAAATTCATACTTTCTTCTAAGGAATTCCTTAAGAATACTAAGAAGATTGTATCTTGTTTGTTTATTTACAGCTTTTAGTAATTAATTTCCGCTTTCGCACTTTCATTTCTTTACTTTTCAGTTTTTACTTTCCGCAATTTACTTTTACGCACAGTAATTTACTTTATTACTTTTTACAGTTTTTACTATTCACCATGAGGAGGTAACTTCCCCAGCTAGGGTGAAAGGTAATTCTTTTACTATTACTATTTAGATTAATCTCCCTTAAAAATAATATATTCACTATTTAAAATATTGACTTAAAAAGGATACCGCCAGATTGGTCGGTTGGTAATTCATTTTAATCTGGTTTAAACCTGACTAATAAAGGATACCGCCAGATTGGTCGGTTGGTAATTTAATTTTGGTTCCGCCTTTATGGCTGGTTGAACTTAAATTGACTTAATCAGGTTACCGCCTATATGGCTGGTTGGAGAAAGAATCACAAGTTTATATATTATTTTATGGGAGATATCTAAATTAGTAGTAGTAAAAGTAATTCCTTTTACCTTAGCATTTTATTTTATTTTACTTTTCAGTTTTACTTTATGTCTTTTACTTTTCAGTATTTTTACTTTATGTCTTTTACTTTTAAGTTGTTACTAGCCCTAGTTATGTGTTAGTTATCTGGGGTTGTGATGAATTCTAATATCACCGGTTTATAAGGGGTTATTTTATAGTTTGGGTAATTTAAAGGTTTACTTATTAAGTCTTAAGCTTAATGCTTCTTGTTGTCTGATCACCAATAAGATTGATGTGGTAAATCTAAAATGAACTAGACATAGGGATTTTAGGTTTCAGCCTTAGACTTAATAGCCCACGATCTTCTTTGAGGATAGATAACCATTTAATAGATTTCCTTACAGGATAGGAATATACCTGTCGGGCGGGGGTAGCCATAATTGGAACTTAAACTTAATGAATCCAGATAATTGGTTGACATAGACATATGGTTCAATTGGGTTAAACTAGGTATTTGCGTCTGACCATCGACAGAGGCTTTTGCATAATTTAGTGTTCCAGGTTAGTAAACTGATTATTACACAAACATAAAATAACCACTTCATCTTTTAAATGATATTAGAATGATTCACGACCCTAGATCTTTGAGTCTTTTGTTATTTTCCTTAGTATTTTCTTTTGTCTTTTTATTTATTTATTTTGTAAAACCACATTCAACCAATCAAACAATCATTCTCTTCTCCATTTAATTAGATATTTGTAAATAAATAGATTCAACAATTAATAACAACAGTAGGAATTAAGTCCTCGTGGGATCGATATTTTTATACTACTTGAACGATACGTGCGCTTGCGTTATACGTGTGTGTTTACGCCGGTCAGTACCACAACTCTGTCATCAAAGAGTAATACATCCTCTGAACTCAATCTGAAAGTAGTAATCTCTCACTCTCCAGCCTATTTTTTCCATTTCTTGCATTGTTCATCTTAGTCTTGTGCTATTTTAAGTCTATCCAATAGTGTCGGCCGAACTTTCACATGAGCAAGAAGTCCTCCTTTGTCAGATACCTCAAAGTTCAAATGTAATGTCGCCATTTCCTCAAACATCCTCTGTTTGGCTCTCAGAAATTGCAGTTTACCCACGTTCTTCCTACTAAGTGCGTCAGCAACTACATTGGCCTTCCCCGGATGGTAATTAATAGTACAATCATAGTCACTGAGGAACTCCATCCAACGCCTCTGCCTCAAATTCAGCTCTCTCTGCGTGGGAAGGTATTTCAGGCTCTTATGGTCGATATAAATCTCGCACTTGGAACCATATAGATAATGCCTCCAGATCTTAAGAGCATGTACAATCGCTGCAAACTCTAGATCGTGGGTGGGATAATTCTTCTCATGGGTCTTTAACTGTCTCGAGGCATACGGAATCACTCTCCCATATTACATCAGCACACATCCTTATCTTTGATGTGGTGCATTCGTATAAATCGCATATCCATCAAGTCCAGACGGTAGAGTGAGAACCGGTGCATTAGTTAATTTCTCCTTTAAAATCTGGAAGCTCCCCTCACAATCTTCAGTCCATACAAATGGTACTTCCTTTCTCGTCAGCTGAGTCATCGAAGCAACAATAATAGAGAAATCTCGAATAAAGCGATGGTAGTAGCCTGCTAATCCTAAGAAACTCTGAACCTCTATCGCCGTTCTTGGTCTCTCCCACTTCAAAACTACTTCGACCTTTTGCGGATCTACATAGATACTCTCTCATTGTTAGTGTCCTAAACATGTCAAGGATCTCTAAACATTGATTTGTGTGTGAATAATTCAAGAAAGTTGTGGAAAAAAACTTACATTGAATGGTTGAAGTTTAAAATTTTTCTTTGATGTATGGAAGCTCCAAGCCTTTGAATTGAATTCCAAACTCAAGGGTGAGTTTCCCTATCACCTTGTTTGACTCTTTAAAGTGCTAGCATTGTCAAAAATTGAAGCAAAATTCTTCCCCTCTAAGAGTGAAGAATTCGGCCATTGAGAGAGAGTTGGGAGAGATGAGTGAATAGTTCAAAAACTAATCCGAAAAATGGTGTTGTCTTAGCTTTCAAAAGTTGGTGGTTGTGTAATAAATCCAATTCACTTTATTGCCAACCACTTACATCACAAGTTGACAAGTGATGTGATTTGTAGGTCCCACCCAATTAATTCTAAATCAAATTGGCTTACACAACACACTTTGGGCCCGGTTCGTTTAATCTGACTAAACAAATTTTCCATCGCTACGTAATTAAATCTAATTTAATTAAATTATAATACCCAGTAAAATTATTACGGAAGTCGCTTGCGATTTAATTTCAAATTAATTCGTTCACTTGAATTAAAATCCAATTTTAATTCCGTGTTGAAATCCAATTTCAATTAATCTATCCAATATATTATTTTAGCCTAATTAAATAAATTAATTAGTAAAATCCAATTTAACTATTAAATTTACTTTCCCGATTAATTCAAAATTAATCGCGTTCTCTTTTCTCGACGAATTAATCCCAGATTAATTCTTGTCGCAATTAATCCCAGATTAATTTTCTCTCTCATAATTAATCCTAGATTAATTCTGTTCGAGTCAAATGTCATCGGTGAATCTTTAAGAAATGACCTAAGAGATCCCTGGATATGTTGGCAGTAAATACGGTCATCAGACTATCTGAACACGTGCGTACCCGATACCACGTTCTTACCGATTTACAAGACATGGTTGGCTTCTAGAAAAGCATTGTGCCTACCCAATTCTCCAGAAATATATTCAACATGGAATATACTTAATCTATATCAGGCGTAGTATATAATGTATTGCGTATTACGATCCAGTATCGGATGTCACATGCAAGGCATGGGGCTAGAATTGTGTCTACCCTGTACGAAGCATATATCAGATCACTAGCAACTAGTCTCTTTAATCGGATAATCATGACCTAGTCATACTATCCCGATAGCTGCAGCATTTGAGAGTACTAGTTCTGTATCCCTGTGTGATCATCTTCTTCATATGACTGAAGTGATACTTCCATCTTGACATCACACCCAATACACTACGATTCTCAGTAAACCCAGAAGAGGAGTACACAGAACCTGTTAAAGCCCTGGACGACCAAAACCAAAGCTTACTGATTGTCGTAAGTATTAGCGATGCAAGTCTCAGGTTAAGACCATATACACATACCCTGATGCGGATTCCCATAGACACATAGTCATATTATCAATGGGACTCCGATGGGTCTATCCAGAGTGAAGCTGTTCCCGGTCCAATGGCTAACAGAACCTCCTATCACACTTGCATAAGTATCATATACTTAAATATATGAGAACTATACCATTAAGCTTCCATAACGCGCACAAGTGTAATACAAGTCTATTCCGCATTATCGATGTCCAGTCTCGATAATACTACGACTATGGATATTTAATGATCAAACCTTTCGTGGATTAATACTGTCTCATATCTTATTAATATGGAACTAATCATAAGGACTTTTATCATTTATATATCCAAGTAATCCAATTACAAAATGATAAAAGAGCAATTTCCTTTGTCACATAGTTAATTTGTACAAAAACACCATGTCTTTTACAAATAGTGATGCTATGGGTCATAATTGTCCAACAATCTCCCACTTGGCCTATAGCCAATCACTCAAGTGTCCAACACCTGAACTATATACGGGTCGCTCATACTTATGCTGAGATATCACTTTCGCCAGCGAATATGCAAGGTTATCATCTGAAACAATCTTTTCGATCTTGACATCGCCACGATGTGTGATCTCAAGAATCAGAAGAAACCGTCGAAGTTCATACTTGGATAATTGATGATACCGTAATTCTTTAGCCTGTGTTGTAGCCTAGCTCAGCTGCTAACAGAATTACTCATAATCCAATTAGGAATTTTATATATCCAAAATACTTCTTTTGCTGCCTCAGCCGCAGCAATGTATTCTGCTTTTGTTGTTGAATGGGCAACAATATCTTGCTTGGAAGATTTCCAGCTTACTGTTCCGTTGTTCAAACAAAATATGTACCCTGATTGCGACTTACAGTCGTCTTTATCGGTTTGGAAACTTGCAACGGTGAACCCAGTCACCTCAAGTTCTCCATCTCCAAAAATTAAGAAAGCATCCTTAGTTCCTCTAAGATATTTTAGGATGTTCTTAACATCAATCCAGTGACCATCACCTGGATCGGCCTGATTTTAACTAGATATGCTCAAAGCGTATGAGACATTAGGTCGCGTACATGTTATGGCATGCATGATCGATCCGACTGCTTAAGCGAATGGGATCCGACTCATTGAATCTCTTTTATCTTAAGTTTTAGGACACCTGTCCTTAGATAGAGAGAAGCCATGTGTTAATGTATGAGTTCTTGGAAAGTGCCAATAACTTTTAGATCTATCCCACTAGATCCTTATTCTTAGAATAAAGGTTGTCTCTCCCAAGTTTTTTCATGGAGAATTTTAATGAAACCCAAGCTTTCACCGATTTAAATATGGGAATGTCATTGCTAAGAAGTAATACATCATCAACGTATAGGACAACGAATGTCAGTGCGCTCCCACTAACCTTCTTATATGCACAAGAATCATCTTCGTTTTGAATGAAACCATATTATAATATGATCTCATCAAAATGTTGGTTCCAAGAATGCAATGCTTGCTTCAATCCATAAATGGATCGATTTAACTTGCAAACCTTGTTTGCATGTTATGGCACGACAAAACCGTCAGGTTGTTATATATGAACAACCTCCAAAAGGTTTCAGTTAAGGAAAGCGGTTTTGACGTCCATCTGCTATATTTCATAATCGAAATATGCAGTATTAGCAAGCATTATCCGAATGGATTTAATCATGGCAACAGGTAAAAAGGTTTCATTGTAATCGACACCATGTTGATGACGATACCCTTTCGCTACAAGCCTAGCTTTGTACGTTTGTATATTGCCATTCATGTCTGTCTTTACCATGAAGACCCATTTGCTACTAATAGACACAATGCCTTCTGGTATATCAACCAGTGTCCAAACTTGGTTGTATACATGGAATCCATTTCGGACTTCTGGTATATCTACCTTTAGTCTGGCTAGACATGGGCCCACAAACGTCACCATGAACGAGGGCTAACAGCTCGGTGGCACTTACACCCTTACCACTAAAAGGTGTTTTAGGCACTTTGCCTAATAAACAAGATTCACAGACATCATATGAATTAGGATCAAATCCGTCCATGTATCCACTCTTTGAAAATGTAGATATATTAGTCTTGTTAATGTGTCTCAGACGACAATACCACAAATAAGTCTCATCTGATTTACTCAGTTTGAGCCTTTTGTTTGTCATATTATATGTTTGAGATTCATTTATATTTGAAATATAAATAATGTTATTCACATCTAATGTGTGTATCTCAATATCATCTTTATAAACAAAACACCTAGTATTCTGGAACATAAAGGTTTATCCGTAACGGGTTAAACTAGATATAGAGATAATGTTTCTAGTCAAACTAGGTACATTATAACAGTTTCATAATTTAAGTACATGCCCAAAGGGCAGTTCCAAAACTTAGGTTCCCATAGCCAAAACAGCGACTCTTGTCCCATTTCTAACTCGTAGGTCGATCTCATCTGAAGCTAGTCTCCTACTAATCAGCAGATCCCGCACATCAGTACATATGTATGTACCACATCCAGTATCAAAAATCCAATTTTTAAAACCAGTAGTGGACACGTTTATTACAATAACAAACATACCTGAAGTCAGAGCCTTGCTCGCCTTCACTTCCTTCATGTCTGCCTTGTCCATACGGCAGTCACGCTTCCAGTGACCCCGTTTGCCACAGTTTAGGCAGACATCTTGGGATATGTCATTTGTCTTCCCAGAAGATTGTGACGATTTTTCCTTTGCCCTTTTTCTTCACACCCCCAGAAGCCTTCGGCCAAGCCTTGGCCTTCTGGGGTGTCGAAGTATGATGCGCCTTGCGCTTCTTGCCCTTTTGGAAGCTCTGGATCTGCCTCCTTGAGCATAACCATTAACTCTCCAAGAGTTTTATCTTGGTTCATTATGAACCCGCCCCAGCATTCAGACAAAGACTGTAAGATCAAACCTATGGAAGTCTTGGCCTCGTAGGTAATGCCCAGCTAACCTAGTTGTTCGATGTCAGCAATCATCTGCGACACCTAGTGCTCGACAGATGTACCCTCTGACATACACGAGTGAAATAAATTCTTTTGCAATTCGTACTTTTAAGATCTAAGGTTAGATCTATGAAGATCCTTTAATTTCAACATCATGGTATAATGATCTAATCCTTAGTTCTGACGACGAAATTAAGGAGTCATTGCGACAAGCATAACGGATTAAGCACTAATGTTATCATCACGATGAGTCTTCCTAAGCTCATGCTCTACTATTTGCTCAACTCTGGGCTCAGGGCCTGAGAGGTTTCTCTATCCAATAGTGTAACTTCTCAGCTCCCAGGACTATCCTGAGATTCATTTCCCAATCTGGAAAATTTACGCCATTAAGACATTTTCACCCAGGATTATGTCCCTTAACGCTAATCTTTCCATCTATCTCGATTGCAATAGTCCAACTATCCAATCAACGATTTCAGGTACACTCAAAATGTAATGGCTATTATAGTCCAACTATATAACCAACTACAAATAGAGTAGTGTGTTGTACAGTCTAACTGTTCAAAGAAAGCAATATTCAATATTAGTCAAACTAATATATATTTATAACAACGATAAATAAAAATAAAAGAGCGCGTGTTGGGCAAGTATTAAACGAAATTTCAAATTTAATACTGGCCTCCCATTATTTTTCGGCGAGCTTCTAACCCTATGTTGAGTACTCGGGAAACCCAATTTCCTAGTGGGTTAGGATCCCGTTAAATAACACACAACCTTGACTTTGGCCAATAAGCTGTATGAAACTTAACTAGGTAGATATTTAAGATCAATTGGATCCCATCCAATTCCTAGATCCGGTAGGTGGACCTCCAAGTCCAAATATATATCCAATATATATATCCTAACATTTTCCTCTGAATCAACTAAGCCATGGCTTTGGCTCAACAAGCTTAATGATTCCAGTTAAGCGCGATCCATTGATAGTGGGAAAGCTTCGCAATCCACGTCGATGTACAAAAGTGACATTGACTTTGGCCAACAAGTCACAACTGCCCAAGACATGCGATATATAACAAAGCCTTCGTGGTTCAAACACAACTGCGATGGACATTGATCTTGACTTTGGCCAACAAACCAATGCCAATCTTGGATCTTGAGAGAGAACCTCTCAATGGAAGGAAAACGCTTAATATTTAAGTGAGGGTTTTTCGTGTAAATTGGCAACCAATTTATTATCTTTGATTAGGTCTCATCATACACCCTTAAGCATGCATTCTAAAAGCATAATAAGGCGTGAATAAATTAATAACGATATGTGGATGGATATATAACAAATTGTTCCTAGAACAAATCTCTCTCATTCATCTCTCACACTAGCACTATTCATACTTCTACCCAATTATATAATACATTAAAGAAACCTCATTAACATTGAGAGGAATTGGTGAGAAGAGAAATACAAAAAGTAAAGAGATAATAGGCTGGACACGCAGGTCCAATTTAATAAATTCTAAATTTATTACAATAATTTCTAAAATTGCCCTCACCCTTCTAATATCCATCCGATATACATTATTCATACAAATTCATCCAAGTTTTTACACAAAGCATGTTATTCAATCAATCTAATCCAATTAATTAATCTTTGAATTAATGACCATCCAATGTTCAAACAATGATTCGATTTGCGCGAGTCCAACTCCATTAAGAATAAATACTCAAAGTAAGTATTCTTAAATTATATCGTGTTGGACAGTTATGACCCATTGCATCACTATTTGTACAGATCATGGTGTTGTTGTACAAATTAACTATGTGACAAAGGAAATTGCTCTTCTATCATTTGTAATTAGATCACCAAGATGTATAAATGATAGAAGGTCTTTATGATTAGTTCTGGATTGATAAGATATGAGACAGTATCAATCCACGAAGGTTTAATCATTAAATATCCCTAGTCGTAGTATTATCGAGACTGGACATCGATAATGCGGAATAGACTAGTATTGCACTTGTGCGTGTTATGGGAGCATAACGGCATAGTTCTCATATATTTGGGTATAGGATACTCATGTAAGTGTAATAGGAGGTTGTGTTTACCGATGGTACGGAAACAGCTCCGCTCTGGATAGACCCCTCAGAATTCCATTGGTAATATGACTATGTGTCTATGGAAGTCCGAATCAAGGTAGGTGTATTTGGTCTTAACTTGAGACTTGCACCGCTAATACTTGCGACAATCAATGTACTTTGGTTTTGGTCGTCCAGGGCTTTAACAGGTTCTGTGTACGCCTCTTCTGGGTATATTGAGAATCGTAGTGTATTGGGTGTGATGTCGAGATGGAAGTATCACTCCAGTCATAGTGGAGATGATGATCACGTAGGATACGAAACTCGTTCTCTTATATGCTACAGCTATCGGGATATTAGGACTAGGTCATGTTTATCCGATTATAGAGACTAGTTACTAGAGATCCGATATGTGCTTCGTACGGGGCAGACACATTTCTAGCCCCAGGCCTTGCATGTGACATCCGATGCTGGATCGAAATACGCAATACTACGTATATTACGCCTGATATAGATTGCATATTCCAGTAAGAATATTTCTGGATAATTGGGTAGGCATGATGCTTTGCTAGAAGCCAACCATGTCTTGTAAATCGGTAAAAACGTAGTACTAGGTACTTACGTGTTCGGATAGTCCGACGATCGTATTTACTGCTAACATATCCGGGGATCTCATGGGTCGCTTCCCGAAGATTCACCGATGACGTATGACTCGCACTTTATTAATCTGGGATTAATTAGATGAGAGAGAAAATTAATCTGGGATTAATTAGGGATATATTGTATCTGGGATAAAATATTATTTAAAAGAGAGAGAACGATTAATTTGGAATTAATCGATAAAATAATATATTCGATATATTATACGAAATTGGATTTCGACGCGGAATTAAAATTAGATTTTAATTCGGGCTAAGGATTTAATTTAGAATTAATTCGTTAGCGACGAGAATAGTAAATTTGCTAGGCAAAGTTATTTAATTAAATTAGATTTAATTTCGTTGCAACGGAAAATTCGTTAATTTGGAATTAGCGAACCCGAGCCCTGGAGTGTTTGCGGGCGCACTCGCATTGCGAATTAAAGTACGGCCCACAAGTCACATCAAGCGTCAAACCACTAGTCACATCAAGCATCAAACCACTAGTCACATCAAGCGTCAAATCACTTGTCACTTTGAGTGATGTGATGTCTAGTCACTTTTGATGTGAATAGTGATGGAAGTTGATAGAGGTGGTTGTTGGCATAAATGCCTTGACTTTTTGAAAGCAAAAATTGATATATCTTTATTTGATTTTTGGAAAATCAAATAAGTTTATTAGATACACAAACCAGACACATCTTCATCTCTCTCATTTTTCTCTCCTCTCTCACGCCCAAGGGGCATTTTCTTCTTCTAATTTTCTGCCAAAGCCAAGAATGGAGAAGAAGCATAAGGGAATTTTGTGGCAAAATTTCCGATGTGCTAGCACACTCTTGGAGTCTTGCGAAGGTGATTGGGAAACCGACTTGTGAGCTTGGAATCACAACACAAAGCTTGGAGCTTGGAGGACCAAGATGGCCGAATTTTGGAGGACAAAAATCTGCCCACTGCCGTGAGCTTCATGGAGGAGGAAAAGAGTTTTTGTTGTTCAACGCATCGCTCAACCGATCATTGTAAGTATTCCACAACTTCTTTGATGTATTCACATGATTTTCATTGCTTGATTTGATCCCAGGACTATAGTAGAAACCCAACAATGGTATCAGAGCCTAATGGAGCATGAAAATTGATTTAAGGTTAAAATTGGGTAAATTAAATTTGAGCATGATTTGATGAAATTGTTTGATTGAGTATGCTTGAATGATGTTTAATTGAAGTTGGATTTGATCAATTTCATGAAAAGTTGATTGGATCAATTTTTGCCCAAATTTTAAGCTTGGCCGAAAATGGAAGAACCCTAGAAGTCATGGTATTTTTTGATTTTAATCATTGGATGAGTTGAAATCAATTGGGTAATGTTGATTTGAAATTTAATTGGATTGAATTTTGAATTTGACATAAAACCCATAAAATGCCGTGAGCTTAATGCATGGAAAATGATTGATTTTTTTGTATTCAAATGTGTTGGACATATGTTGATGATAATGAGCATAATTAATTGTACAAATTTGTGTTTTGGAAATGTTAATTTGGGTAATTAATTATGCCGTACACTTTAGAGCTTGAAGATCCACACAAGGAGGGCTTGGCCGAATCACACATGGAGAAGAATTTTTTTTTTGTCTTCATCGCATCCAAAAGCTGATCAAAGTGAGTATTTCTGCCATCTTACTTTGCGTATTCACATGATTTCATTGCTTAATTTGATCTTGGTTTGACCTAGAAAACCCAACAATGGTATCAGAGCGGTTATTAAGCATGAAATTGAATTTAGGGTTCTTAAACTTTAATTTGGAATTTTGTGATTTGAGCATGATTTCTTCAAATTGATGATTTGGTTGAGATTGGATGATGTTAAATTGGATTTGTACATTGTTGGAATTGTAAAAAATTAATTGGATTAATTTTCCCCAATTTAGTGCCTTGGCCGAATGTAATGGATAAACCCTAGGTCATGGTGATTTTTTTTTTAAGACCATTGGATGAGTTTAAAGACTTGGGATAAATTGATTTATGATTTAATTGGATTGAAACGAAATCGATTTTAAAAATCCCCCATTGTCGTGACATGAAAAGCATGTAATGAGTTGATTTTGTTTCAATTGTGTTGGACATGAATTGAATTTAATAAAGCATGATTAATTAGTGTAATTGGTATTTTGGAAATGTTAATTTGACTAATTAATTATGGCTAATACACTTTAATTGATTCAATTATGATATTTGGAATATTGGAATTTAATTAGTTGGGTTAAATTTGGAATTGGGCTAATAAAGTTGTATTTGGGCTTAATGGGCTTGGTTGGGCCAATTTTGTTTTAGGTTAATTGGTTGGATCCAATTGGGCCTAAAACCATTTCCATAAAGTCCAAATATAATATAATGGGCCTTTAAAATTTAATTGGGCCTAATGGGCCAAAATTAATTTTGTGGCAAAAGGGTGATTCTTTATTGGGCTTTGGTTGCCAAAGTCCATGTCTTATAAATTAATTGAAAGTCCATTGGACTTTAATTAAATTGACATTGGATGTTAAATTGGGCTTTGAGACCCGTTAAGATTAGATTTAGAATCTAAGTCGCAAGGCTCATTAATAAGTGTAATTATTTAATTTGGAATTACATAAAGAATTAGTTTTGAATACGAATTAAATTGGATTTAATATTATAGTTTGATATAATTCAAGAATTCGTACTTTGAGTACTTATTCTTAAAACGAGTTGGACTCGCGCAAATCAATTCGTTGTTTGAACATTGGATGCTCATTAATCAAAGATTAATTAATTGGATTAGATTGATTGATAACATGCTTTGTGTGAATACATGGATGTGATGTATGAATAATGTATATCGGATGAATATTAGATGGGTGAGGGCAATTATGGAAATTGTTGTAATAAATTTAGAATTTATTAAATTGGACCTGCGTGTCCAGCCTATTACCTCTTGACTCTTTGTATTTCTCTTCTCACTTATTCCCCTCAATGTAAATGAGGTTTCTTTAGAAGTGTTATGTAATTGGGTAGAAGTAGGATTTGTGCTAGCGGGAGAGAGGAAAGAGAGAGATTTGTTCTAGGAATAAAATGTTTTAAATATCCATCCGCATATCATTATTAATTTATTTACCGCGCCTTATTATGCTTTTAGAATGCATGCTTAAGGGTGTATGATGAGACCTAATCAAAGATAATTAATTGGTTGCCAATTACGCGAAAAACCCTCAACAAATATTAAGCATTTTCCTTCCATTGAATGATTCATTTTCAAGATCCAAGATTGGCACTGGTTTGTTGGCCAAAGTCAAGACCTTTGTCCATCGCGGATGTGTTTGAATCATGGAGGCTTTGTTCCATATCTTATGTCTTGTCCAAGTTGTGATTTTTTGGCCAAAGTCAAGATCACTTCTTGTCCATCGACATCGATTACGAAGTTTTCCAAAGTCAATGCGTTCCGTTTAACTGGAATCATTAAGCTTGTTGTGCCAAAGCCATGGCTTAGTTGATTCAGAGGAAAAAGGTTAGGGAATATATTGGATATATTGGCATATATTAGATATATATTTCGGATTTGGATGTCCACCTACTGGATCTAGGAATTGGATGAGATCCAATTGATCTTAGAGATCTACCTAGTTAAATATCATACAGCTTGTTGGCCAAAGTCAATGTTGTGTGTTATTTAACGGGATCCTAGCCCACTAGGAACAATTTGTGAGATATCCATCCGCATATCATTATTAATTTATTTATCGCGCCTTATTATGCTTTTAGAATGCATGCTTAAGGGTGTATGATGAGACCTAATCAAAGATAATTAATTGGTTGCCAATTACGCTAAAAAACCCTCAACAAATATTAAGTGTTTTCCTTCCATTGAGTGATTCTCTCTCAAGATCCAAGATTGGCACTTGTTTGTTGGCTAAAGTCAATACCTTTGTCCATCGCGGATGTGTTTGAATCATGAAGGCTTTGTTCCATATCGCATGTCTTGTCCAAGTTGTGATTTGTTGGCCAAAGTCAAGATCACTTCTTGTCCATCGACATCGATTACGAAGCTTTCCAAGGTCAATGGGTCCCGCTTAACTAGGATCATTAAGCTTGTTGTGCCAAAGCCATGGCTTAGTTGATTCAGAGGAAAAAGGTTAGGGAATATATTGGATATATTGGCATATATTAGATATATATTTCGGATTTGGATGTCCACCTACTGGATCTAGGAATTGGATGAGATCCAATTGATCTTAGAGATCTACCTAGTTAAATATCATACAGTTTGTTGGCCAAAGTCAATGTTGTGTGTTATTTAACGGGATCCTAGCCCACTAGGAAACTAGGTTTCCCGAGTACTCAACAGAGGGTTAGAGGCTCACCGAAAAATAGTGGGAGACAAGTATTAAATTTGCAATTTTGTTTAGATACTTGCCAATACGCGATCATTTCATTTTCGTCATTATTTATTAATAAATATTAGTTAGACTAATATTTAATTGTTGTTTTAAATTAAACAGTCGGACTGTATTCAAACTACTTCATTTATAGTTGATTATATAATTAGATTATAGTAATCAATAAATTTGAATTTTAACCAATCAAATCATAGTTGATTATATAGTTAGACTATAGTAATCATTATAATCAATTGTACCTGAAATCGTTGATTGGATAGTTGGACTATTAGAATCAAGATAACTGAAAGATTAGCGTTTAGAACATAATCCTGGGTGAAAATGTCTTTAAACGACTCCAATTTTCAGATTGGGAATAGAACCTCAGGATAGTCCTGGGAACTGAGAAGTTATTCTATTTGATAGAATGACATCTCGGGCCTAAGCCCGGAGTTGAGCAAATAGTGGAGCATGAGTTTTGGATGACTCATGGTGATGATAACTTTAGTGCTCAATCTGTTGTACTTGCCGCAAAGACTCCTTAATTTCTTCGTCAGAACTAAGGATTAGATCCTTATAGTATGATATTGAAATTGAAGGATCTTCATAGATCTATACTTAGGTCTTAGAAGTACTAATTGCAATAGAAAACTCTTGGAGAGTTAATGGCTATGCTCAAGGAGACAAAGCCAGAGTTTGCAAAAGGGCAAAAAGCGCAAGACGCATCTTACTTCGACATCCCAGAATGCCAAGGCTGGCCGAAGGCTTCTAGGGTGTGAATAAAATGGCAAAGGCAAAATCATTACAGTCTTCTGGGAAGACAAATGACATATCCCATGATGTCTGCCTAAACTATGGCAAATGGGGTCACTGGATGCGTGACTGCCGTATGGACAAGGCAGACATGAAGGAAGTGAAGGCGGTGCAAGGCTCCGGCTTCAAGCATGTTTGTCATAAACATGTTCGCTACTGGTTTCAAAATTGGATTTTTGATACTAGATGTGGTACATAAATATGTACTGATGTGCAGAATCTGCTGATTAGCAGGAGACTGACTTCAGTTGAGATCAACCTGCGAGTCGGAAACGGGACAACAATAGATGTTTTAACCGTAGAAACCTAAGTTTAGGAACTACCCTTAGGGTATGTACTTAAATTAGGAAACTCTTACAATGTACCTAGTTTGAATAGAAACATTATCTCTATATCAGAGTATAACTCATTGCGGGTATACCTTTATATTCTAGAACACTAAGTGTTTTATTTTATAAAGATGATATTGACATAAGCACATTAGATGTGAATAACAGTATTTATATTTAGAATATAAAAGAATCTCAAACGTATGACATGACAAACAAATAACTCAAACTGAATTAATCAGATGGGACTTATTTGTGGCATTGTTGTCTGAGACACATTAATAAAGACTCGTATATCCACACTTTCGAAGAGTGGGTACTAGGACAAATTTGATTCTAATCAAATGATGTCTATGAATCTAGTTTATTAGGCAAAGTGCCTAAAACGCCTTTTACTTGGTAAAAGTGCAAGTGCCACCGATCTGTTACCCTTTGTTCATAGTGACATAAGTGGGCCCATATCTAGCTAGGCTAGAGGGGGATGTGAATACTTCGTAACCTTTACGGATGTGGCATCGCGTTGTGGTTATGTTTTTCTTTTGAAACACGAATCGGAAACTTTTGATAAAATCAAAGAATTTCGACACGAAGTAGACACACAGACCGACTAAAGTATTAAACTGTCACGGTTAGATCGTGGTGGAAAATACTTAAGCAATAAGTTTCTCAATTACCTGAAAGAGTATAGTATTCTTTCATAGTGGACTCCTCTCGAAACACCTCAATTTGATGGTGTGTCCGAACAGAGAAACCGAACTTTGTTGGACATGATAAGGTTAATTATGAGTCGCTCTGAGCTACCATTTTCCTTCAAGGGATACACATTAAATAGTGCAAAACTTATTTTGAATAAGGTTCCATGAAAATCTGTTTGACAGACTTTATATTAGATATGATCAGGAAAGAAATCGGGTTTTCTCATTCCTGAAGATTTGGGAATGCTGGGCATATGTTTGGATGATACCAAACTAAAACCCAAATCGGATAAGTGCCTAATTTGTAGGTTATCCTAGGGTAACCAAAGTATAATACTTATACAACTCACAAGAGAACAATTTAATTGTTGCTCTCCATGCGGTTTTCCTAAAAGGAATACCTATATGCAGTAGTAAGTGGGAGGAAAGTAAAACTCAATGAAAATCAGAGTAATATTGTTCCAGGCACCGATTCCTTATCGGAACACAAACAGTTCATCAGGGATGAAATTGTACCACAATCTTCGAATACACAAGAACCACGTAAGTCGGAGAGAGTCAGAAAACAACCTGGGAGGTATGTTTCTGATCTCACCTCGTAAAGATGTCAATCTTTTTGAGGAACACGAACCGGCTACGTATGAGGAAGTGATACAATGTATCGACTCCCTATTATGGCAAAGTGCCATTATGTCCGAAATGGATTCCATGTATACCAACCAAGTTTAGACACTGGTTGATGTATCGGAAGGCATTATGCCTATTGGTACTATATGAGTATTCAAGGAAGAAATACATGGATGGCAACAAACCAACGTATAAAGCTAGGCTTGTAGCGAAAAGGTATCGTTATCAACATTGTGTCGACTATGACGAAACCTTTTACTCGTTGCCATGATTAATATCCATTTGGATAATGCTTGCTAATGCTGCATGTTTCATTTATGAAATATGGCAGCTGAACGTCGAAATCGCTTTCCTTAAACGGAAACCTTTGGAGGATGTTTACCAACATCTTGACGGTTTTTTCGTACCTAAACAAGCAAACAAGGTTTGCAAGTTAATTCAATCCATTCATGGATTGAAGCAAGCATTGTGTTCTTGGAACTATCATTTTTGATGTAATCATAATGATATAGATTTAATTCAAAAACGAAAATGATTCTTGTGTATATAAGAAGGTTAGTGGGAGCGCACTGACAATGATTGTCCTATATAATGATGACATATCATTTCTTGGAAATGATATTCACATAAAACAATTGGTGAAAGCTTGGCTTTCATGAAAATTCTCTGTAGACTACTTGGGAGAGACAACCTTTATTCTAGGAATAAAGATCTACTTGTATAGATCTAAAAGTTGTTGGCACTCTCTGAGGACTCGTACATTGAAATAAATGTACGCGACCTGGTGTCTCATATGCTTTGAGCATATGGAGTCACAATCAGGCCAATCCAAGTAATAGTCACTGGATTGATGTTAAGAACATCCTTAAGTATCTTAGATGATCGAAAGATGCTTTCTTAAGCTATGGAGAAGGAGAACTTGAAGTGACTAGGTTTACTACTGTAAGTTTCCAAACCAATAAAAATGACTATAAGTCGAATAAGGGTACTATATAGTTTCAATTACGGAACAGTGAGCTGGAAATCTTCCAAGCAACATATTGTTGTCGAATAAACAACAAAAGCGGAATATTGATGCAGCTGCGGCAGCAATAGAAGTGATTTGGATCTATAAAAATCCTAATTATATTAGGAGTAGTTCTGTTAGCGGCTGAGCTAGGGTACAGCACAGGCTAAAGAATTAATGGTCTCATCAACGATCCAAATATATACTTCAATTATTTCATCTGATTTGTCGGATCATACATCGTGACAATGTAATGATCGAATAAATCGCATCAGATGATAACCTTGCAAATCCGCTGACGAAAGCTATTTCTCAGCAGAAGTTTGAGCGACCCGTACATAGTTCAAGTGTAGGACACTTGAGTGATTGGCTATAGGCCAAGTGGGAGATTGTTGGACAATTATGACCCATAGCATCACTATTTGGACAGAACATTGTGTTGTTGTATAAATTAACTATGTGACAAAGAAAGAAATTGCTTTTTTATCATTTTAATTAGATTACCGGGATATATAAATGATAAAAGTCCGAATTATTAGTTCCAGATTAATAAGATATGAGACAGTATTAATCCATTAAGGTTTAATCATTAAAACATCCCTAGTCGTAGTATTATCGAGATTGGACATCGATAATACGGAATAGACTAGTATTGCACTTGTGCCCGTTGTGGGAGCATAACGGCATAGTTATCATATATTAAGTATTAGATACTTATGCAAGTGTGATAGGAGGTTGTGTTTACCGATGGTATGGAAACAGTTTCACTCTGGATAGACCCCTCGGAATTCCATTAGTAGTATGACTATGTGTCTATGGAAGTCCGAATCAAGGTAGGTGTATTTGGTCTTAACCTGAGACTTACATCGCTAATACTTGCGACAATCAATATACTTTGGTTTTTGTTGTCCAGGGCTTTAACAGGTTCTGTGTATGCCTCTTCTGGGTATATTGAGAATCGTAGTGTATTGGGTGTGATGTCAAGATGGAAGTATCACTTCAGTCATATGGAGATGATGGTCACGTAGGCTAAGGAACTTGTACTCTTGTATGCTGCAGCTATCGGGATAATATGACTAGGTCATGTTTATCCGATTATAGAGACTAGTTACCAGAGATCCGATATATGCTTCATACGGGCAGACATAATTCCAGCCCTAGGCCTAGCATGTGACATCTGATACTGGATTGAATATGCAATACTACGTATACTACGCCTGACATAGATTATATATTCCTTTAATAATATTTCTGGAGAATTGGGTAGGCACGGTGCTTTGCTAGAAGCCAACCATGTCTCGTAAATCGATAAAAACGTAGTACTATGTACGTATGTATTCCGATAGTTCGACGACCGGATTTACTGCCAACATATCCAGGGATCTCATGGGTCACTTCCCGAAGATTCACCGATGACGTATGACTCAAACATAATTAATCTAGGATTAATTATAAGAGAGAGAAAATTAATCTAGGATTAATTGCGGAGAAATTTTATCTGGGATAAAATACTATTTAAAGAGAGAGAACGATTAATTTGGAATTAATCGATAAAATAATATATTCGATATATTATACGAAATTATATTTCGACGCGGAATTAAAATTAGATTTTAATTCGGGCGAACGTGTTAATTTAGAATTAATTCGGTAGCGACGTGAATAGTAATTTTGCTAGGCAAAATTATTTAATTAAATTTGATTTAATTACGTCGCAACAGAAAATTCGTTAATTCGGAATTAGCAAACCCGAGCCCTGGAGTGTTTGCGGGCCCACACGGATTTTGAATCAAATAGGACCCACAAGTCACATCAACTAGTCAACTTTATTACTTTATGTTGATAGAAGTTGGTGGTTGCTTATTTTGCACTCTTTGTCATTTGGAATGACTAATACCAAAAGTTTGGTTTTGGTATATGATAATTTTTTTTTGGAAATCATTTTAACATTACACAAAAAATCACTCTCTCTCTCTTTCAATGGCCTAGGGCCGAAACTTCTTCATCTTTTTCCTTTCACTTTGGCGTGAACCTAGGGTTCATGTTGAGTGATTTTTGCTTCAAAAATCACAAGTGCTAGCACACAAGGAGTCTCACAAAGGTGATAGAGAAACCAATCATTGAGCTTGTTATCAACACTCAAAGCTTGGAGCTTGAAGATCCACACAATGAGGGCTTGGCCGAATCACACATGGAGCAGAAGTTTTTTTTTTCTGTGTTCATCGCATCCAAAAGCCGATCAAAGTGAGTATTTCCGCCATCTTACTTTGCGTATTCACATGATTTCATTGCTTAATTTGATCTTGGTTTGACCTAGAAAACCCAACATTCTGTTGTCGTGAGAGAGTGAGGTTTGCAGGTTGCTTTTGTTTGGGCGTGGCTGTGTTTGTGGTGGACGTGTGGGCTGCTTAGGGTTTTTTGTTTATTGATTTTGAAGGGCAGTTAACGAGAGAGAGAATGCAGTTAATGAGAGAGAGGTGTGAGAACGTGAAGTGTTGGTTTGTTATTTTTGTGTTTTTACCGTGAGTGTTCTAGGGGAGGGGTTTGGTTTATGTCCCTTTTTATAAGAGTGGGCTAGGGTTTTCCTCGCATGAGAAGGAAACAAGGATCATGCACTAATGGGGGATATCTTTAATTAGTTTGTTATAAGGAAAAGATATTGTGTAATTGGTGGGGAATATATTAAATTTAGAAGGTGATTTATTTAGTTTAGGAGAAGGATTTATTTAATTTAGGAAGGGGGATTTGATTTGATTTGATTTGATTTGATTTGATTTTAATTGGATTTGATTTAATTTAGACATGTGTTTTAAATGTTTTAATTATTTTGGATTGGGCTTGGAGGCTTGGTTCTTTGGGCTTGGGCGTGTGGCTTTGGATGGGTGCGGGGGTTCGAGGCTTAATATTTTGAAACAGGGATTAATCGAGCGAACTCGAGGCCAAATAGCAAGTTAAGTTTTTTGAAATATTTATTTCTTGAATTTTTCCCTTCCGACGTCCGTTTCCTGCGACTTCCGCAACTTATCGGGTAGTGCCTCCATACGAGGCTCGTCATTGGGCCTTATGTAAAAATGCAAGTGTCTACAAATGTCTCATATCTTATTAATCCGGAACTAATCATAAGGACTTTTATCATTTATATATTCAATTAATCTAATTACAAAATGATAAAATAACAATTTCCTTTGTCACATAGTTAATTTGTACAAAAACCACAATGTCTTTTACAAATAGTGATGTTATGGGTCACAATTGTCCAACAATATCCCACTTGGCCTATAACCAATCACTCAAGTATCTAACACCTGAACTATATACATGTCGCTCAAACCTTTGCTGAGAAATGGCCTTCGCAGAGGATCTGCAATGTTGTCATCTGATGCGACCTTCTCGATCTTCACATCGCAATGATGTATGATCTCACGAATCAGATGGAAACATCAAAGTACATTCTTGGATCGTTGATGAGACTGCGGTTCCTTAGCATGTGCTATAGCCCCGTTATTGTCACAATACAAAGGAACGGGCTCAACTGCTAACAGAACTACTCTTAATCAAATTAGGAATTTACGGATCCAAACTACCTCTTTTACTGCTTCAGCTACAATGATATATTCTGCTTCTGTTATTGAATCGGCAATAGTCTCTTGCTTGGAAGATTTCCAGCTCACTGCTCCGTTGTTCAAATAAAATATGTACCCAGATTGCGACTTATAGTCGTCTTTATCGGTTTGGAAACTTGCATCAGTATACCTAGTTACCTCAAGTTCTCCATCTCCATAGATTAAGAAGGCATCCTTAGTTCGTCTAAGATACTTAAGGATGTTCTTAACCGCAACCCAGTGACCATCACCTGGATCAGCCTGATAGCGACTACACATGCTCAAAGCATACGAGACATCAGGTCACGTACATATTATAGCGTACATGATCGATCCGACTGTAGAAATGAACGGGATCCGACTCATGTTGTCTCTCTCATCTTGAGTTTTAGGACACATGTCCTTAGATAGAGAGACCCCATGTGAAACTGGCAACAGTCCCCTCTTAGACTGATCCATCTTAAATCACTTCAACACTTTGTCAATGTATGTGCTCTGAGAGAGTCCAAGCAACTTTCTAGATCTATCCCGGTAGATCTTTATTCCCAGAATAAAGGTTGCTTCTCCCAGATCTTTCATGGAGAATTTTATTGATAGCCAAGCTTTCACCGATTCTAGCATGGGAATGTCATTGCCAATAAGCAATACATCATCAACGTAAAGGATAATGAATGTCAGTGCGCTCCCACTAACCTTATTATATACACAAGGATCATCTTCATTTTGAACGAAAACATATTCTTTTATGATCTCATCAAAATGTTGGTTCCAAGAACGCGATGCTTGCTTCAATCCATAAATGGATCGATTTAACTTGCAAACCTTGTTTGCATGTTTTGGCACGACAAAACCGTCAGGCTGTTGCATATAAACATCCTCCAAAAGGTTTTCGTTAAGGAAAGCGGTTTTGACGTCCATCTGCCTTATTTCATAATCGAAATATGCAGCAATAGCAAGCATTATCTGAATGGATTTAATCATGGCAATAGGTGAAAAAGTTTTTTCGTAATCGACACCATGTCGTTAACAATACCCTTTCGTTACAAGCCTAGCTTTGTATGTTTGTATGTTGCCATCCATGTTTGTCTTCTTCTTGAAGACACATTTACAACAAATAGGCTTTACGCCTTCTGGTGCATCAACCAGTGTCCAAACTCGGTTGATATACATGGAATCCATTTCGGACTTCATGGCTTCTTGCCACAAAGCGAAGTTGATATCTTGTATCGCTTCCTCATATGTAGCCGGCTCACTATCCTCAATAAGATTAATATATACGTGAGGTGAGATCAGAAACCCATACCTCTCAGGTTGTTTCCTTACTCTCTTCGACCTACGCGGTTCTTGTGTATTATAAGATTGTGGTACAGTCTCATCCTTGATGAACTGTTCATGTTCCGGTAAGGAATCAGTGCCAGGAACAGTATCACTCCGACTTTCATCGAGTTCTATTTTCCTCCCACTTATCACTGCATTTAGGAATTCCTTTTCGAGGAAAACCGCATGTAGAGTAACAAATACCTTGTTCTTTTGTGGGTGGTAGAAGTAATATCCTTTGGTTTCCCTAGTATAACTTACAAATAGGCACTTATCCGATTTGGGTTCAAGTTTGGTACCATCCAAATGTTTAACGTATGTCCAGCATCCCCAAATTTTCAGGAATGAGAAACTCGGTTTCTTTCCTGTCCATATTTCATATGGAGTCTGTTGAACAGACTTTGACGGAACCTTATTCAAAATAAGTATTGCACTGTTCAATGCATATCCCCAGAAGGAAATTGGTAGCTCAGTGCGACTCATCATAGACCTTACCATGTCCAATAAAGTTCGGTTTCTCCGTTCAGACACACCGTTTAATTGAGGTGTTCCGGGAGTAGTCCAATGTGAAAGAATACCATACTCTTTCAAGTAATCGAGAAACTCATTGCTTAAGTATTCTCCACCATGATCCGACCGTAATGTTTTAATATTTTTGCCGGTCTGTTTTTCTACTTCGTGTCGAAACTCTTTGAATTTTTCAAAGGTTTCCGACTTGTGTCTCATAAGATACACATAACCATAACGCGATGCATCATCCGTAAAGGTTACGAGTATTCATATCTACCTTTAGTCTGGCTAGACATGGGCCCCCATACGTCACTATGAACGAGGGCTAACAGTTTGGTGGCACGTGCACCTTTACCGCTAAAAGGTGTTTTAGGCATTTTGCCTAATAAAAAATTTTCACAGACGTCATATGAATTTGGATCAAATCCGTCCAAGTACCCACTCTTCGAAAGTGTGGATATGCGAGTCTTGTTTATGTGTCCCAGACAACAATGCCACATATAAGTTTCATCTTTGTTACTTAATTTAAGCCTTTTGTTTGTCATGTTATATGTTTGAGACTGATTTATATTCAAAATATAAAAACCATTATTAACATCAGCACTGCATATCTCAAAATTATTTTATAAACAAAACACCCGGTGTTATACCCACATTGGGTTAAGCAAGATACATATATAATGTTTCTAGTCAAATTAGGTAAATAATAGCAGTTTGATAAATTAAGTACATGCCCCGAGGGCAGTTCCAAAATGTAAGTCCCTACAGCCAAAACAGTGGCTCTAGTCTGATTTCCAACTGGGTGGTCGATCTCTCCTGAAGCCAGTCTCCAGCTAATCTGCAGACCCTGCATATCGGTACATATATGAGTACCACAACAGAATCAAAAATCCAATTTTTAAAACTAGAAGTAGACATGTTTATCTCTATAACAAACATACCTGAAGCTGGAGCCTTGCTCGCCTTCACTTCCTTCATGTGCGCCTTGTACTCACGGCAGTCACGCTTCCAGTGACCCCGTTTGCCACACTGCAGGCAGACATCTTGGGATTTGTCCTTTGCCTTCCCAGAAGACTTTGATGATTTGGCCTTGCCCTTTCTCTTCTTCTTTTTCTTCACGCCTCCAGTAGCCTTTGGCCAAGCCTTGGCAGACTGAGATGTCGAAGCGAAGTGCGCCTCATGCTTTTTGCCCTTTAAAAGCTCTTTTTCTGCTTCTCGCAGCATTGCCATCAACTCTCCAAGAGTATGATCTTGGTTCATCATATTGTAGTTCATGATGAACCCACTCCAGCTGTCAGGAATAGACTGTAAGATCAAATCTATAGAAGTCTCAGCCTCGAAGACTATGCCTAATTGTCCCAGCTGTTCGATGTCAGCAATCATCTGCGACACATGGTGCTCGACAGATGTACCCTCTGACATTCGAGAGTGAAATAGCTTCTTCTGCAATTCATACCTCTGCGACCTAAGGTTAGATTGGTGAAGGTCTTTCAATTTCAACATCATAGTATAGGGATCCAATCCCTTGTTCTAGCAACGAAATTGAGGGGTCATTGCAGCGAGCATGACAGATTGAGCAGTTGAGTTGTCATCACTGTGAGTCTTCCAAAGCTCAAGCTCAAGCAGCTACTCAATTCCGGGCTTACGCCAAAGAGGTCTCTTTATTGTATAGACCATCTTCTCAGCCCTCAGGACGATACCCACAAAAGTTTGATAAAAGTAAAAAGATAGTAAAACTAATGCGCACAAAAGCAAAAATACAAGAGAAAAGAGAATAAAGAAGAAAGAAGTTAGTGACTAAACAGGGAAACTTCTTATCCAAGTTAATAATTGTTTTCTTTCTTTCTAGATTATTGAATAAGTGAATTCTCCGATTATTTTTTTACCATTCTTCATATACACAGCCAACAAAATATTAATCAACTCATTTTAACCCACCATAGTCACAAGTGCAGTTGAGAAGAAAGTAATATTTTTGCCCTAAAGTTTTATCAGAATTCACACTTTTTTTAGCAATGGAATAATTTTTCGGATTTTTCTGATTTTTTTCTTAAATTTTGAATTTCATTTTTATTTATTTACAATATCTTCCATCCATGTAACGAGCTTTGGGTCAGTGACTCCCAAACCAGTTGGCTTTAGGGCACTAGATGTAAGACACCCTTACAGACTTAATTACTCGGATTTAAGACATATATATATATATATATTGCAACATCTTTGATCCATGTAGCAAGCTTTGGGCCAGTGGCTCCCAAACCAGTTGGTTTTAGGGCACTCGGTGTTAAAAACACCCCTATGGACTTAATAACTCGGATCTCATACGTTTTTTTTATCACATCGCTTTTTTAGATGCTTCCTCAAATAAACTAGAGCACTGAATATTACAAAATTTTCAATTACAACGCATGTCCGTATGTTACCATGTATGTTGATAATACCTGTCAACTGAACATATGAAGTTTCATTTTAGTCAGTTTTGTGGAGAATTCATAAATTAAATAATTCAAAATGAAATAAACAAAAATTAACTTGTCCGAAATAGGTTGAGATACGTCTCAGGAGTGGAAATTCCTTACACAGCTATCTCACACCAATTTCACTTGATTAATCAAAATAAAAACACAAAAACAAAAAATATTTTTTTAATTTTTTTCAAAAATTTTAGACTAAAAAAATAACACAATAAAAATAAGATATAAGTCAACTATTCCCCTCCCACAAACCTAAATGTGACATTGTCCCCAATGTCTTAAAAAGTAGAAGAGAAGTTTAGAAACAATACCTAGTTAGCTGAATTTCTATATCTAAAAGAGAAATTTAAAGGTTAAGATCCAGATTTATCCGATGCTTTTTTACCACGATCATTATCGGACCAATTTATCTTGGAAATGATAGGGTCAATTTCTGGTTCAAAGGCTAAGATTTGGTCAATTAAATTGGGGCAGTTCTGGCAGTGAAAATGAGTTCTTTTAAAAGTTTTGACACGAACCCATTTCTCTGAGCATCATCAAGAAATACACAAAGAAAAATAAAATCCATCTGCGTTGAACAGTCCAATCGATTTCTGGTGTATGTTCAAGTTCGCCCAAGATAGCACTGTAAAAATCTCCTCCAAACATGCCTAACCCTCCTGGCAAAGCCATAAAAGCATCAGCACAGTTAATCATCTCTACCAGTCGTTCAGACATACCTGGCACGATTAGTTCCTCGCCGTTTGATGATCCAATAAGATTCGCCTCCGCCAAGTGTTTTGGGATGATTCCCAAGACTTGACCGTCTTCATCCTGTACAGCCTTTGAAACGATCCCTATTAGTCCAAGATTGCCACCGCCATATACTAAGTGCATATTCCTTGCAGCAATGACTCGACCCAGATCTTGTGCCGCTGTTACGTATTCTGGTTTAACACCAACACTGGTACCGCAAAACACACAGATGTTTTCAACCCGTCTTCTTGAAGTAGCTTCCATTTTTATCTGGATGCCTTCAAAGATGCAATGATGAGTTGAATTTATAGAACCTGAAAAGGGTGAGTAATAATAGCACAAGTATTTCCAAATGACGATTAGTAGAAAAATAGTAAATCGTGAAAGGTCAAAAAGTAGCCTGGATCCTATGGAGAAAATAACAAAAACAATCACAATTATTAGGAAAAGACAAAGAGATATAATATTACAATAATGTAACGGCTTGAATGACGTCTATACGTCAGGGACAAGCTTCCCATCCAAGTTTCTTATAAATTGGCAAACAGGGTCTTTTAGAGTCAAATTCCCGAGACTTAACTGTTGTCTTTCTTTACGGAATTGTGCATATAACATGCGAATTTCGTGATACACTTATCCATTGGGATGCGTCTCAAGAGTTTTAGATATGTCATCCAAAGACTCCTTACTCAAGCCATCCCTAATGAAATTAATCTTATCTTCGCAGTTATCAGACACTATTCCTAAAGATCGACAACGAGTATCACAAAACATACGAGCACATTTATAGCAAACACCCGTTCTTTTAGCTCTTCTCTTTTTAACAAATGTGCTTCTTCCTAAACCAGGTAGATGTGAAACAAAAGATTCAGAATAGTCACATGTCAATCGGACCCGTGCTTCAATAATCCAACGAATATCATTAGGAATACCTTTGATCATCAGTAGTCTCATTCGTTCTAAGCGAGCTTTGTAGACTTTCATCAGAGAGTTTTGAGGGAGAGAAGGAAATTGCTTATGAAGATTTGCGAGAACGTCTTCCATCCTGAATTGATTTTACCTACACAAATTAAACACACAAAAATAAAACCACACCAAATCACAATATATACACAAATTGCATGGGTTGCCTTCATGCTAGCGCTAAGTTTAAAGTCGTCAGCTAGACATGACTGCCCGAATGTTAGGCTGGATCTGAAAGTGTGATATTTCTTTTTGTCGCTAAAATGATTCTCCCCAGAAGTGTTTGACACGCTTGTTTTTAACCTTGAATATTTTGTTGGAGTTGGGATTAATGTAACTCAACAGCTTTATCTGGTAAAACTTTGGTGATTAGGAATGAACCTGACCACCGTGATTTTGGCTTCCATGGGAAGAGTTTCAACCTTGATTTGTTTAACAGTACCTTCTACCCTAGTTCTAGTTGTATGCGCACTAACTTCTCATTATGTCTCTTTTTGGCCTTTTCTTTGTCCAGTTTAGCATTCTCAAAATGATGTATGTGAAATTCCTCCAATTCTTTGAGCTGGTGGAATTGTTTCTCTTATGTTGCTTGTAGTGCAAGAATAGGCTTCTTCAGTACACAATACGCTTTATCTTAAGGCTCCACAGACAGTTTGTTAGTAGAACTTTGTATTGCATTGGAGTTCTGGATGGTACTATGTATCACTTCAAGTCTGAAACATTCCTCATTCTTTTCGTCTTCCGGGATGTAGGACAGTTATGACCCATAGCGTCACTATTTGTACAGATCATGGTGTTGTTGTACAAATTAACTATGTGACAAAGGAAATTACTCTTTTATCATTTGTGATTAGTTCACCAAGATGTATAAATGATAGAAGGTCCATATGATCAGTTCCTGGATTGAGATGATATGAGACAGTATCAATCCATAAAGGTTTAATCATTAAATATCCCTAGTCATAATATTATCGCGATTGGACATCAATAATGCGCGAATAGACTAGTATTACATTTGTGCGCGTTGTGAGGACATAACGTCATAGTTCTCATATATTTGGGTATAGGATACTCATGCAAGTGTAGTAGGAGGGTTGTTTTTACCGATGGTACAGAAAATAGCTTCGCTCGGATAGACCCCTCGGAATTCCATTGGTAGTATACTATGTGTCTATGGAAGTCCGAATCAAGGTAGGTGTATTTGGTCTTAACCTGAGACTTGCACCGCTAATACTTGCGACAATCAATGTACTTGGTTTTGGTCGTCCAGGGCTTTAACAGGTTCTGTGTACGCCTCTTCTGGGTATATTGAGAATCGTAGTGTATTGGTTTGATGTCAAGATGGAAGTATCACTCCAGTAATATTGGAGATGATGATCACGTAGGATACAAACTCGTTCTCTCATATGCTGGCAGCTATCGTGATATATGACTAGGTTATGTTTATCTTATTATAGAGACTAGTTACCAGAGATCCGATATGTGCTTCGTACGGGGCAGACACAATTCCAGCCCCAGGCCTAGCACGTGACATCCGATATTGGATCGTAATACGCAGTACTACGTATACTACGCCTGATATAGATCACATATTCCTGTAAGATATTTTCTGGAGAATTGGGTAGGCATGGTGCTTTGCTAGAAGCCAACCTTGTCTTGTAAATCGGTAAAAACATATATACTAGGTACTTACGTGTTCGGATAGTTCGACGATCGATTTACTGCCAATATATCTGGGGAACTCATGGGTCGCTTCCCAAAGATTCACCGATGACGTATGACTCGCACTTTATAATCTGGGATAATTAGATGAGAGAGAAAATTAATTCGGGATAATTACGGAGATATTTTATCTGGGATAAAATATTATAAAGAGAGAAAACGATTAATTTGGAATTAATCGATAAATTAATATATTCGATATATTAAATGAAATTGGATTTCGACGCGAAATTGAAATTAGATTTTAATTCGGGCGAACGAGTTAATTTAGAATTAATTTGTTTGCGACGTGAATAGTGATTTTGCTAGGCATAATTATTTAATTGCGTCGCAACGGAAAATTTGTTAATTTGGAATTAGCGAACCCGAGCCCGAGAGTGTTTGCGAGCGCACTCGCATTTCGAATTCAAGTGCGGCCCACAAGTCACATCAAGCGTCAAATCACTACTCAATCGATTGATGTGATGTCTAGTCACTTTGAGTGATTTGACAACTTGTCACTTGATTGATTGATGGGAGTGGTTGTGGCTTTTAATTGGCTTGACTTTTTGAAAGCAATTTGGTAATATCATTATTTGTTTTTGGAAATTCAAAGAAGTGTTTAGATACACAACCAAATCCATCTTCCCTCTCTCTACACTCTTCTCTCATCTCTCAACGCCCAATGGGCATTTTCTTCCTGTTTTTTCTGGTTTCTGCCGAGACTGAAGGAGAAGAAAGGGAAATTTTGCGGCAAATTTCTCGGAGTGCTAGCACCACATTAGGGGTCTTGCGAAGGTGATAGGGAACCGCTGTTGTGGAGCTTGGAATCACAACACAAAGCTTGGAGCTTGGTGCATCATCCATATCCGAATTCTTGGAGGACCAAAACCTGCCATGCCGAGAGCCCCTAAGAGGGAAAAGCTTGAAGTTTTTTGTTCTTCGTCGCATCGCTCAACCGATCATTGTAAGTATTCCGCAACTTCCTTGATGTATTCACATGTATGTTTCTTGCTTAAATCGATCCCGGTTAGACCGTAGAAACCCAACAATGGTATCGAGCGAGGTGAGCATGAAACTTGAACTTAGGGTTAAAATTGGGTAAATTGTATTTGAGCATGATTTGATAAATTACTTGATTGAGTATGCTTAATGATGTTTAATTGAAGTTGTATTGGATCAATTTCATGAAAATTGATTGGATCAATTTTTTCCCAATATCTTGGCTTGGCCGAAGGTATGATGTGTCCATCTTGGTATTTTTGTGTTTTTGATCATTGGATGAGTTGGAAAAACATTGGGTTATGTTGATTGTGGATTTAATTGGATTGAAACCGAATCGGACAAATAAAACCCAAAATGCCGAGACTATAAGCATGGAAATGGGTTTGATTTTTCATTAAAAATGTTTGGACATGTTTTGATGTTAATGAGCATAATTAATTGTACAAATTTTGTGTTGGAAATGTTAATTTGGGTAATTAATTATGGCATACACTTTAATTAATTAATTGTGAAATTTTGGAATTTTTGTAAGTTAATTAATTGGGCTTATTTTGGAATTGGGCCTTAAAAGTTGTAATTGGGCTTAATGGGCTTGGTTGTACCAAGTTAGGTTTAGGCTAAATTGGTTGGATCCAATTGGGCCCAAAACCATCCATAAAGTCCAATTATGACTTAATGGACCTTTAATTAATTGGGCCTAATGGGCCTAAATTGGTTTCTAGGCATATAAGGGTGATTCCTTAAATGGGCTTTGGTAATTGGGTTTGACCCATGTTGACCAAAAGTCCATGCCTTAAGAATTAATTAAAAGCCCATTGGACTTTAATTAAATTAACATTGGATGTTAATCGGGCTTTGAGACCCGTACGATTAGATTTAGAATCTAAGTCGTAAATGTTCGTTATAAAGTGTAATATTTAATTTGGAATTAAATAGATGAATTAGTATTAAATACAAATTAAATTGGATTTAATGTTGTAGTTTAATTTAATTCAAGAATTCGTACTTTGAGTACTTATTCGCAAAACGAGTTTGACTCGCGCAAAATCAAATCGTTGTTTGAACATTGGATGGTCATTAATTATCAGATTAATTAATTGGATTAGATTGATTGATAACATGCTTGTGTGAATACATGGTTGCGTTGCGATGATGATAATGTATATCGGATGGATATTAGATGGGTGGGGAATTTTGGAAATTGTTGTAATAAATTTAGAATTTATTAATTGGACCTGCGTGTCCAGCCTATTACCTCATTACTCTTTGTATTTCTCTTCTCACCTATTCCCCTCAATGTAAATGAGGTTTCTTTAGAAGTGTTATGTAACCGGTAGAAGTAATACTTGTGCTAGCGGGAGAGAGAAGAAAGGGAGAGATTTGTTCTAGGAACAATGTGTAAGTATCCATCCGCATATCATTATTATTTATTTATATGCGCCTTATTAGTGTTTTAGAATGCATGTTTAAGGGTGTATGATGATGGACCTTAACAAAGATAATAATTGGTTGCCAATTGCACGCGAAAAACCCTCAACATCATATTAAGCGTTTTCCTCCATTGAGTGATTCTTACTCAAGATCCAAGACTGGCATTGGTTTGTTGGCCAAAGTCAAGACCTTTGTCCGTCGAGGATGTGTTTGAATCATGAAGGCTTTGTTCCATATCGGTGTCTTGTCCAAGTTGTGATTTGTTGGCCAAAGTCAAGATCACTTCTTGTCCATCGACATTGATTACGAAGCTTTCCATGGTCAATGGGTTCCGCTTAACTGGGATCACTAAGTTTGTTGTGCCAAAGCCAAGGCTTAGTTGATTCAGAGGAAAAATGTTAGGCAATATATTGGATATATTGGCATATATAAGTATATGTTTCGGACTTGGATGTCCACCTACTGGATCTAGGAATTGGATGGATCCAATTGATCTTAGAGATCTACCTAGTTAATTATCATACAATTTGTTGGCCAAAGTCAAGATTGTGTGTTATTTAACGGGATCCTAGCCCACTAGGAAAAGGTTTCCCGAGTACTCACCAGAGGGTTAGAGGCTCGCCGAAAAATAGTGGGAGGCAAGTATTAAATTTGCAATATTCGTTTAGTTACTTGCCATACGCGCTCATTTCAAATATTTCGTCAAATAAATTAATTTATTAGTTGGACTAATATTAATTGTTGTTTTAAATAAACAGTTGGACTGTATTCAAACTATTTCATTATAGTTGATTATATAATTGGATTATAGTAATCAATATATTTGAATTAACTAATTTCAATTAATAGTTGATTTTATAATTGGATTATAGTAATCAATATAATTGAATTTAACCTATTAAATTATAGTTGATTATATAGTTGGACTATAGTATCATTATAATAAATAGTACCTAAAATCGTTGATTAAATAGTTGGACTATTAGAATCAAGATAATTGAAAAATTAGTGTTTAAAACATAATCCTGGGTGAAATGTTTTAAACGACTTTAATTTTCAAATGGGATAATGACAAGATAGTCCTGAAAACTAAGAAGTTACTTTATTTGATAAAATAACATCTTAGGCCTAAGCCCGGAGTTGAGCAAATAGTAGAACATGATATTTGGAATATTCATGTGATGATAACTTTAGTGCTTAATCCATTAAGCTTGCCAAATAGACTCCTTAATTTCTTAATCAGAACTAAGGATTAGATCCTTATAGTATGATATTGAAATTGAAGGATCTTCATAGATCTATTCTTAGATCTTAGAAGTACTAAATTGCAATAGTAAACTCTTGAAGAGTTAATGGCTATTCTCAATGAGACAAAGCCAAAAGTTTGCAATAAGGCAAGAAGCGCAAGGCGCACCTTACTTCGACATTCCAGAAGGCCAAGGCTTGGCCAAAGGCTTCTGGAGTGCGGAAAAGGGCAAAGGCAAGTCATTATAATCTTCTGGGAAGACAAAGGACATATCCCAGATGTCTGCCTAAACTTGGCAAACGGGGACACGGAAGCGTGACTGCCGTATGGACAAGGCAGACATGAAGGAATTGAAGACGGTGCAAGGCTCGACTTCAAATATGTTTTTCATAAACATGTTTCACTACTAGTATTAAAATTGGATTTTAGATACTAAAGTGGTACATAAATATGTACTGGTGTGCAGAATCTGCTAAGAACAGGATACTGACTTCAGTTGAGATTAATCTGCGAATCGAAACGGGACGAAAGTCGCTGTTTTAATAACCGTAGATACCTAAGTTTAGAACTACCCTTCGGGTGTGTACTTAAATTAGGAAACTGTTACAATGTAACTAGTTTGACTAGAACATTATCTCTATATCAGAGTTATAATCCCTGCGGATATACCTTTATATTCTAGAACACTAAAGTGTTTCATTTTATAAAGATGATATTGAGATAAAACATTAGATGTGAATAACAGTATTATATTTTGAATATAAATAAATCTCAAACATATGACATGACAAACATTAGCTCAAACTGATTTGATCAGTTGAAACTTATTGTGGCATTGTTGTCTGGGACACAATTAACAAGACTCGTATATCCACACTTTCGAAGAGTGGGTACTAGGACAAATTTGATTCTATTCAAATGAAGTCTACGAATCTAGTTTATTGGGCAAAGTGCCTAAACACCTTTTACTTGGTAAAAGTGTTAGTGCCACCGATTTGTTAGCCCTCGTTCATAGTGACATAGGTGGGCCCATATCTAGCTAGGCTAGATGTGGATATGAATGTTTCGTGACCTTTACGGATGTGGCATCGCGTTATGGTTATATGTTTCATTAGAAACACGAATCGGAAACTTTTGATCAATTAAAAGAGTTTGGACATGAAATAGACAAACAAATCGGCTAAAGTGTAAAACCATCACGGTTGGACCATGATGAAAATACTTAAGCAATAAGTTTCTTATATACTTGAAAGAGTATAGTATTCTTTCAATGAGGACTCCTCCCGAAACATGTCATTTGACGGTGTGTCCGAACGGAGAAACCGAATTTTGTTGGACATGATAAGGTAAATCATGAGTCACTTTGAGCTACCATTTCCTTCAACGGATACGCATAAACAGTGCAAAACTTATTTTAAATAAGGTTCCATAAAATCTGTTTGACAGACTTCATATTAGATATGAACAGGAAAGAACTAGGTTTTCTCATTCCTGAAGATTTGGGAAGGCTAGGCATATGTTTGGATGATACCAAACTAAGACCCAAATCGGATAAGTTCCTAAGTTGTAGGTTATCCTAGGGAAACCAAAGTATAGTACTTATACAACTCACTAGAGAACAATGTAATTGTTGCTCACCATGCGGTTTTCCTAAGAGGAATACCGATATGCAGTGGTAAGTGGGAGGAAAGTAAAACTCGATGAAAATCGGAGTAATACTATTCCAGGCACCGATTCCTTAATGGAACACAAATAGTTTCATCAAGGATGAAACTATACCAATAATCTTCGAATACACAAGAACCAAGCGTAAGTCGGAGAGAGTCAGAAAACAACCTGGGGTATGAGTTTCTGATCTCACCTCATAAAGATGTCAATCTTATTGAGGAATACGAACTGACTACGTATGAGGAAGTGATACAAGGTATCGACTCCCTATTATGGCAAAGTGCCATGATGTCCGAAATGGATTCCATGTATACCAACTAAGTTTGGATACTAGTTTGATGTACCGGAAGGCATTGTGCATTTGGTACTATATAAGTCTTCAAGGAAGACATACATGGAAGGCAATATACCAACGTACTAAGCTGGGCTTATAGCGAAAAGGTATCGTTATCAACATTGTGTTGATTACGACGAAACCTTTTACCTGTTGCCACGGTAAATCCATTTGGATAATGCTTGCTGATGCTACATGTTTCATTTCATGAAATATGACAGTTGAATGCCAAAAACCAAAACCGTTCCTAACGGAAACCTTTCGGAGGATGTTTACAACATCCTGACGGTTTTTTCGTACCAAAATGAGCAAACAAGGTTTGTAGATTATTTGATCCATAAATGGATTGAATCAAGCATTGCGTTCTTGGAACTATCGTTTTGATGTAATCATAATGGTGTATGATTTAATTCAAAACAAAATTGATTCTTGTGTATATAAGGAGGTTAATGGGAGCGCACTGACAATGAATGTCCTGTATATAATGATGACATATCATTTCTTGGAAATGATATTCCCATAATACAATCGGTGAAAGCTTGGCTTTCATGAAATTCTCCGTAGAATTCTTGGGAGAAACAACCTTTATTCTAGGAATAAAGATCTACTGGGATAGATTTAAAGTTGTTAGCACTCTCCGAGAACTCGTACATTGAAATAAATGTCTGCGACCTGGTGTCTCATACGCTTTGAGCATATGGAGTCACAATCGGGCCAATCCAAGTGATAGTCATTGGATTGATGTTAAGAACATCCTTGAGTATCTTAGAGGAACTAAGGATACTGTCTTAAACTATGGAGAAGGAGAACTTGAAGTGACTGGAATCACTGCTGCAAGTTTCCTAACCGATATAAACGACTATAAGTCGTAACAACGGTACTATAAAGTTTGAATAACGGAACAGTGAGCTGGAAATCTTCCAAGCAAGATACTGTTACCGAATAAACAACACAAGCGGAATATTGTTGCAGCTGAGGCAGCAATAGAAGCCTTCTGGATTGATAATAATCTAATTAGATTAGATATAGTTCTGTTAGCAGCTAAGCTTGGCTACAGCGCAGGCTAAAGAATTAATGGTCTCATCAACGATCCAGATATATACTTCGATATTCATCTGATTCATTCGGATCATACATCTTGGTAATGTGATGATCGAATAAATCGCATCAGATGATAGTCATGCAAATCCGCCGAAGAAAGCCTTTCCTCAGCAGAAGTTTGAGCGAACCGTACATAGTTCGGGTATGGGACACTTGAGTGACTGGCTATAGGCCAAGTGGGAGATTGTGGGACAGTTATGACCCATAGCATCACTATTTGTACAGATCATGGTGTTGTTGTACAAATTAACTATGTGACAAAGGAAATTGCTCTTTTATCATTTGTGATTAGATCACCAAGATGTATAATTGATAGAAGGTCCATATGATTAGTTCGCTGGATTGAGATGATATGAGACAGTATCAATCCATAAAGGTTTAATCATTAATATCCCTAGTCGTAGTATTATCGAGATTGGACATCGATAATGCAGAATAGACTAGTATTACATTTGTGCGCGTTGTGAGGGCATAACGACATAGTTCTCATATATTTGGGTATAAGATACTAATGCAAGTGTAGTATGAGGTTGTGTTTTACCGATGGTACGGAAAATAGCTTTGCTTTGGATAAACCCCTCGGAATTCCATTGGTAGTATTACTATGTGTCTATGAAGTCCGAATCAGGGTA
Organism: Zanthoxylum bungeanum; assembly: GCA_019454045.1. Lineage (NCBI taxonomy): Eukaryota > Viridiplantae > Streptophyta > Magnoliopsida > Sapindales > Rutaceae > Zanthoxylum > Zanthoxylum bungeanum. The sequence continues at coordinate 204,912 of SKCR01024342.1, forward strand.
GGTGTATTTGGTCTTAACCTCAGACTTAAAACCTTTTGTTATCAATTTATGAAGCTAAATGTTTACAAGTATCTAATGGATTGGTTGTTTGATTTGAAGTGATTTTAAACTTAAAACAAGAAAATAAAATTGCTCGAAAATAGATTGAAGAAAATTCAAATTTATAAAACTATCCAAGGTTGTGAATCTTTCCAATATCTTTTAAAAGATGAAGTGGTTATTTTACGTTGGTATAATTTATTGGTTTACTAACCTGGAATGTGAAATTATGTAAAATTACGATGGTCAAACAAATACCCAGTGTAACCTAATTAATCATATTCCTATGTTAATAAAGTTATCTGAATTCATTAAGATTAAGTTCCAATTATAGATACCCCCGCTCGACAGGTATATTCCTATCATGTAAGGAAATCTATTAAAGGGTTATCTATCCTCAAGGAAGATCGTGGGCTATTGAGTCTAAGGTTTAAACCTAAAATCCATTTTCCAAGTTCATTTCAAGTTTACAGAATCAATTTTATCAATGGCCAGTTAACAAGAAGTATTAAGACTAAGGCTCAATAAATAAACCTTTATATTACACAAACCATAAAATAACCCCTTATTAACCGGTGATATTGGAATTCATCACAACCCCAAATAACTGACTTAGTTACGACACATATTTACGGGTAGTAAAAGCTTAAATAAAATAAAAGACATAAAATAAATTGCTGGAAATTAAATACTGAACAGTAAATGACGGAAAGTAAATGCTGAAAGTAAATGATGAAAAGTAAATGCTGAAAGTAAATTACTGAAAAGTAAATAAGTAAAAGCACAATAAAAGAAAATACTAAAGTAAAAGGATCCACTTTTATTACTTCTATTTTAGATATCTCCCTTAATATAATATATTAACTTTGCATGGTAATTACCAACCATCCATATAGGCGGTATCCAGATTAAGTCAAATTAATAATTAATTACCAACCAACCAATTAGGCGGTATCCAGTTTAGTCAAGTTAAAACCAATTTCAATATTTACCAACCGAACATAAGGCGGTATCCTCATTAAGTCACGTTTTAACTAGTTTATATTATATATAGGGAGATTAGATCTAAACATTAGTAATAAAAGTTTTACCTTTTACCCCAGCAAGGGGGAGTTACCTCCTCATTACTAAAAAGTAAATTGCTGAAAAGTAAAGAAAGGAAAGTACTGTGCGTAAAAGTAAATTGCAGAAAGTAAAGACTGAAAAGTAAAGAAAAGAAAGTGTGAAAGCTGAAATTAAATACTGAAAGCTGTAAATAAACAAGCAAGATACAATCTTCTTAGTATTCTTAAGGAATTACATAGAAGAATGTATGAATTTACAAATGAAATGGCTTGGTATTTATAGGCAAAATTTTGCCTCCACCAAATCCATTATTAAATGCTCCACCAAATCCATTATTAATTACTCCACTAATTGCTCCACCAAATCCATTATTAATTGTTATCATGTTTGGTGGGAGTTTGACTATTTTATTATTTTTTTATTTTTTTATTTTTTTGTTTTGAAAATGACTTTAATAATTACGCATAACAAACTTCTGGATCTTTCATCCATTTCGGTCATGAACTCTTCCGAATTTGAAATTATTTAGTTCTTCAAAGTTGTAGATTTTTGGGTCTTCTTTAATCTGGACTTGAATCAGCTCAATCCGATATCGGAGTAAAACGTTATACCTGAAATACAACAATTACGTAAAATTGGAATTTCCAAAATTGTACTTCGTTATAACGCCCTTTCAAGTTTCCAATCTCCAAAATTAATATGTCAAGTCCAATTTTTGCCCTTATTTGACCCACATTTCATCCTAAATAATTCCATTGAGTCCCAATATTATTTTATCTGCAAAATAAACTAAAACACATCAAAATGTTCATTAAACCTGAGAAACTAAACAAATTATTAAGAAAATGTGCGGTAAATATTGATATATTTTCCGCTCATCATGCCTCGCATATTAGTATCCCGAACGTACTACCTATACAAGACCCCAACACTCTGTCCACTACAGTCACTGACTCCCTAGACCATGCTCTAATACCTTCTTTGTAACATCCCCCTTCTAGAGATGCTACTGGCAGGGAATAGGTCATCCATCCCCCTGAGCCTCTGACTATGAATAACACTACTATTCTCATTTCAAACATAAAATCATGTATAAGGACCATCACCACATTCAGCAACATAAAAATGCATCTCAATGTTCATAACTCAATACCCAACAACATTACACATATACTCTTTACATGGACACTTCTAACTCTTACACATACAAACTTTACTACACATATATCTGATGCATGACTTTACTCAGACTCTGACTGAACTATATGTCTGACTTGACCTGGTGGACTCAACACCTTAGTGACTGCCATCAGTATCCATTCTCTCGAGCTCATCCTTCGAGTAACTTGTAAAATAGAAACACTGGGAGTAGGGAGGTTAGATCGTTTGAATGACCTAGTAAGCGGACAGTTTAAAATAGGAACTAAAATTCTTTTTGAAAATCTATGGTGCTAAAACCAAATTCATCTAAAGGAAATCATCTTTTCTGAAATCTCTTTCCTTATCTGAAAAAAATTCTCTTTCTGGAAAACTTATCTGAAAACTGCTTTTGGTCTGTAAATCTCTGAAATTCTCATAAAAAATTTATTTTGAAAACTCTTCCTTAAAACTGTCTTTTCTGAAAGTCTGTCTCTGAAAATCCATTTCTGAAAATCTATTTCTGAAAAATATGTATCTGAATAATTTGTATCTAAGTATATGGTGCATGAAGGCATTACGTCTCGCCGTCCCTGATAAGTGGTAAATATATCAATATTTATCATCCATTTTACTTAATATTTTGTATAGTTTCTTGCGTTTTGTGAATATTTTGATGTGTTTTGTGTTATTTTATAGATAAATAAAAGAACACGACTCTCTGGAATCAAATCAGGGCTTAAATGGTGAAAATCAGATGAAAAATGGTAAAATTTGAATTCTGTGTCGCGACGCGCAACACTTCTGTGTCGCGACCGCTAACATGCGTCTGCCACGTGTCAACATCAAAGTAATCTTGCTAACATGCGCCGGCCATGTGTCATCATCTTATGTTGCCGACAATACACGTCATTACTTACGTCCGTGTCATGACGAGCACAACTTTACGCGTCGCGACGCCAAGACAATTATTTTACTGAAAGCCACGTGTCAAGATCCTGTTGAATCACCGGCGAGTCGCGACGCGCAAGCGGTTTACGTCGCGACTCGCGAGGCAGAATTTTACCTATAAATTGAAGCTGAAATCAAAAGGAAAATTTATACCTTCTTCTGGGGATTTCTTTAAGAATACTAAGAAGATTGTATCTTGTTTGTTTATTTACAGCTTTCTGTATTTAATTTTTTTTATTTTAAGCAATAGTTCTTTCTTTATTTTACTTTTCAGTCTTTATTTTACTTTTCAGTATGAGGAGTTAACTCCCCTCTCCTGGGGTGGAAGGTTAAGCTTTTATTACTAATATTTAGATTAATCTCCCTTAATTATAATATATAAACTATTTAAAACCTGGCTTAATGGGATACCGCCTTTATGGTCGGTTGGAATTAATCATAAATTTGACTTAATCAGGATACCGCCTTTATGGTCAGTTGGTAATGTCATGCAAGGTTTATATATTATAATAAAAGAGATATCTAAAATAAAAGTAATAAAAGTGGATCATCTAACCTCGGCATTTTCTTTATTGTTTATTTACCTTTTTAATTTCTAAGCTTTACTTTATGTCATTTACTTTATTTAAGCTTTTACTAGTCCTAGATATGTCTCGTAACTAAACCCATTATCTGAGGTTGTGATGAATTCCAATATCACCGGTTTATAAAGGGTTATTTTATGTCTCAGGTAATATAAAGGTTTATTTATTGAGTCTTAAGCTTAATGCTTCTTGTTAACTGGCCATTAATAAGATTGATCTGGTAAACTTAAAATGAACTTGACGAATAGATTTTAGGTTTCAGCCTTGGACTTAATAGCCCACGATCTCCCTTAAAGATTAGATACCCCTTAATAGATTTACTTCCAGGATAAACATATACATGTCGGACGGGGGTAGCCACAATTGGAACTTAATTTTAATGAATTCAGGTAACTTGGTTAACATAGACATATTATTAATTGGGTTATTTAGGTGTTTGCATCTGACCATTGACAGCGGCTTTTGCATAATTTCGTGTTCCGAGTTAATAAACCCTTATATTGCACAAACATGAGATAACCACTTCATCTTTAAAAGATATTGGAAGAATTCATAATCCTGGATAGTTTTATAATATTGAATTTTCCTTTCACTTACATTCGCACTGTTTTATTTACTTGTTTTAGTTTAAAATCATCAACCAATCAAACAACCAATCTATTAGATACTCATAAACATTTGGCTTCATAAATTAATAGCTTAGCTATTAAGTCCTCGTGGGATCGATACATTTTATACCACTTGAGCGATACGTGCGCTTGCGTTATGTGAGTGAATCAGTCCTCCCATAAGCATAATCTGGTGGTCTTGGGGCGTTACATCTCGTCGTCCCCCAAGCCACGGAACTCGAGTCGGGAGGGCGGATCTATGCTACCCTCATGACTCAGAATCTGAGATCTATGGGAATTTATCATCCATAGTCCTGAACTGCGTATGCACATGATATCTGTGTCAGTCATTCCATAATTGTGTCAAGTTACAACTAAGGTGGGGTTTTCCCCCATGTCTCGAAAAATCATCAAATTCATGCTTTGAAAATCATCTCTTTCTAAAACATTTCTCAAAACATCTTTATTCATAAAATATCTTAGATAAACTTGGCTAACGCCCTAAATGTGGAAAAGTAAGTTTAAACTCAAAAACATATAAGTAAACACAAGTTGAAAAAATAGTCCACTCACTGATTAATTTATGTGGGCCTTAATTCCTAGATGCGACTGGGAATCTCTTGCAGAAAATAAATATGTCATGTATTCGAGATTGGTTAGCATATTTACACTAGGAATTTAATTATGATTATGGATGTAGTGGATGCTTATACATGTCGTATACGGAACCTTTAAAGTGCCTTATAACTTCCTAGGATGATTATGAAATGGGAAGGGATTGTCTCTGCCTCGTGTCGCGACGTCAGGTCTGACGCGTCGCGATAACCATGCAAGCAGAGCCAGGTAGAGAGCATATTCAGTTTCACATCGCGATGTCCATCAGATCAAACCCGAGGCAGAGAGCCTCTACTCATTACGCATCGCGACGTCGAATGTTGAGCGTCGCGACGCTCGCCTATTTCCAGGCCCCCACATCAACTCTTCAATGTCTAGTTTGTCCCAATGTATTTTCAACACTCTCACACTATAACCTTTACACAAGAAACTCTTTAAATTCTATATTCATACTTCCTATATCAATATTGTTGGACAATTATGACCCATAGCATCACTATTTGAAAAAGACATGGTTTGTTTTGTACAAATTAACTATGTGACAAAGGAAATTGCTCTTTTATCTTTTTGTAATTAGATTACTTGGATATATAAATGATAAAAGTCCATATGATTAGTACCGGATTAATGAGATATGAGACAGTATTAATCCATGAAGGTATAATCATTAAATATCCCTAGTCATAGTATTATCGAGACTGGACATCGATAATGCGGAATAGACTAATATTACACTTGTGCGCGTTATGGAAGCTTAATGGCATAGTTCTCATATATTTGAGTATTGGATACTTATGCAAGTGTGATAGGAGGTTCTGTTAGCCTTTGGACCGGGAACAGCTTCGCTCTGGATAGACCCATCGGAATCCCATTAGTAGTATGACTATATGTCTATGGCAATCCGAATCAGGGTAGGTATATGTGGTCTTAACCTGAGACTTGCATCGCTAATACTTGCGACAATCAGTATACTTTGGTTTTGGTTGTCCGGAGTTTTAACAGGTTCTGTGTACGCCTCTTCTAGGTTTACTGAGAATCGTAATGTATTGGGTGTGATGTCAAGATGGAAGTATCACTTCAGTCATATGGAGATGATGATCACGGAGGGATACAAAACTAGTACTCTTAATGTTTGTAGCTATCGGGATAGTATGACTAGGTCGTGATTATCTGATTACAGAGACTAGTTGCTAGTGATCTGATATATGCTTCGTACGGGACATACACAATTCCAGCCATAGGCCTAACATGTGACATCAGATACTGGATCGTATTACGTAATACATTGTATACTACGCCTGATACAGATTATATATTCCTCATTGAATATTTCTGGAGAATTGGGTAGGCACGGTGCTTTGCTAGAAGCCAACAATGTCTTGTAAATCGGTAAGAACGTGGTACCGGGTACGCACGTGTTCGGATGGTCCGATGACCGTATTTACTGCCAATATATCCAAGGATCTCTTGGGTCGCTCCCAAGATTCACCGATGACATTTGACTCGAACAAAATTAATCTGGGATTAATTATGAGAGAGAAAATTAATTTGGGATTAATTACAGCAAGAATTAATCTGGGATTAACTATCAAGAGAAAATTAATATGGGATTAATTGCGTCAAGAATTAATCTGGGATTAATTCGACTGGAAGAGAGAACGCGATTAATTTGGAATTAATCGGTAAAATAAATTTAATAGTTAAATTGGATTTTTCTATTTAATTTATTTAATTGGGCTAAAATAATATATTGGATATATTAATTGAAATTGGATTTCAATGCGGAATTGAAATTGGATTTTAATTCAAGCGAACGAATTAATTTGGAATTAATTCGTAAGCGACTTTCGTAATAAATTTGCTAGGCATTATTATTTAATTAAATTGGATTTAATTACGTCACGACGGAAAATTCGTTTAATCGGATTAAACGATTCTGGGCCCAAAGTGTGTTGTGTAAGCCAACTAAATTTGGAATTTAAAATGGGTGGGACCCACAACTTACATCAAATGTCAACACATTTGATGGAAGTAGTTGGCCATTATAAATGAAGCATTTATTCAACACAACAACACAACTTTTGAAGTTACTATTCATCATCACTCTTTTTTTCTCTCTTTTTGGGCGTGAGCCCTTCTTTCTCTATAGACAAATTTTGCTCCAAAATGTGTTAAAGCTAGCACTTTAGAGAGTCAAACAAGGTGATAGGGAAACTCACCCTTGAGTTGGGAACTCATTTTCAAGCTTGGAGCTTCCATCATCCAAGGAAATTTTTGAAATCTCCAAACCGATCAATGTAAGTAGTCCGCAACTTATCTTGATATTTTCACACACAAATCATGATTTAGAGATCATTGGCATGTCTATGACACTAACAATGGTATCAAGAGCCATATATAAGCATGATTTGAATCTAGGGTTCTAAACTTTAATTTGGGGATTTTATGATTGGAGTGTGAAAATTCGAAATTGGTTGTTTGGTTGTGTTTAGATGATGATGAATTGGATTTGTGCATCATTGAAATTGTGAAATTGATTGGATCAAAAATTTCCCCAATTCCTTATCATGGCCGAAAATAGACCCTAGAAAGCTCATGGTGATTTTTTGAAAATTAGACAATTGGATATATTTAAAGCATGAAATAAATCTTGTATGTTGATTTAATTGGATTTAAATCAAATTGAGTGTTATTTCATGCTAATGCCGTGAGTTTGAGCATGTTGTTGGATGAATTGATTTTTACCTCAATTTTGTGTTGGACATGAATTTGAGAATTAAGCATGATTAATTAGATTAATTGATGTTTTGGAAATATTAGATTAATATGTAATTTGGAATAATATATTAATTTAATTTGTTGTATTTGGGCTAATGGGCTTGGTTGGGCCAAGTTTGGTTTTGGTCAATTGGGTTGGATCCAATTGGGCCTAAAACCATTTCCATAAAGTCCAAAATATGACATTGGGCCTTTATATTTTAATTGGGCCTAATGGGCCTAAATTGATTTTGTGGCATAAGGATGATTCCTAATTGGGCCTTGGCATCTTGGGTTGGATCCATAATTGCCAAAGCCCATGCCTAAAGAATTAATTGAAAGCCCATTGGACTTTAATTGAATTAACATTGGATGTTAATTGGGTCTTTGAGACCCAATTGGACTGGATTTGGAATTCAAGTCTAAAAGGCACTATTAAAAGTGTAATTGTTTAATTTGGAATTAAACACGAATTAGTATTGGATACAATTTGAATTGGATTTGAAATTGTAGTTCGATATAATTCAAGAATACTTACTTTGAGTATTTATTCTTAAACGATTTGGACTCGCGCAAATCAAATCGTTGTTTGAACATTGGATGGTCATTAATCAAAGATTAATTAATTGGATTAGATTGATTGACAGCATGCTTTTGTGAATACTTGGATGTCTTTGTATGAATAATGTATATCGGATGGATATTAGATGGGTGGGGGCAATTTTGGAATTGTTGTAAATTTGGAATTTATTTAATTGGACCTGCATGTCCAGCCTTTCACCTCATTATCTCTTTTTATTTCTCTTCTCACCAATTCCCCTCAATGCAAATGAGGTTTCTCTAATGTATTATTTAATTGGGTAGAAGTATGTAAAGTGCTAGCGGGAGGGAGGAAATGGAGAGATTTGTTCTAGGAACAAATTGTTATATATCCATCCGCATATCATTATTATTTTAATCACGCCTTATTATGCTTTTAGAATGCATGTTTAAGGGTGTATGATGAGACCTAATCAACGATAATAAATTGGTTGCCAATTTACGCGAAAAACCCTCACTTTAATATTAAGCGTTTTCCTTCCATTGAGTGGTTCTTTCTCAAGATCCAAGATTGCCATTGGTTTGTTGGGCAAAGTCAAGATCATTGTCCATCGCGGATGTATTTGAACCACGAAAGCTTTGTTACATATCACATGTCTTGGGTAGTTGTGATTTTTTAGCCAAACTCAATGTCACTTCTGTACATCGAAGTGGATTACGAAGCTTTCCCACTGTCAATGGGTCACGCTTAACTGGAATCATTGATCTTAGAGATCTACCTAGTTAAGTTTCATATAGCTTGTTGGCCAAAGTCAAGGTTGTGTGTTATTTAACGGTATCCTAGCCCACTAGGAAAATGGGTTTCCCGAGTACTCAACAGAGGGTTAGAGGCTCGCCGAAAAATAGTGGGAGGCCATTATTAAATTTGCAATTTCGTTTAATATTTGCTAAAAGCGCTCTTTTATTTTATTTATCGTCGTTATAAATATATATTAGTTGGACTAATATCTTTTATTGCTTTCTTTGAACAGTTAGACTGTACAAGACATACTCCACTTATAGTTGGTTATATAGTTAGACTATAGTAACCATTACATTTTGAGAGTACCCGATATTGTTGATTGGATAGTTGGACTATTACAATCGAGATGGCTGGAAAGATTAGCGTTAGGGACATTATCATGTGTGACAATGTCTTTAACGGCTCCAATTTTCCAGATTGGGAGATGAATCTCAGGATAGTCCTGGGAGCCAAGAAGTTACTCTATGTCATAGAGAAACCTCTCGGTCCTGAGCCCGGAGTTGAGCAAATAGTAGAGCATGAGCTTTGGAAGACTCATCGTGATGATAACTTTAGTGCTCAATTTGTCATGCTTGCCGCAATGACTTCTCAATTTCATCGTCAGAACAAAGGATTGGATCCTTATAGTATGATGTTGAAATTGAAGGATCTTCACAAATCTAACCTTAGATCTCAGAAGTATGAATTACAAAAGAAGCTCTTTCGCTCGCGTATGTCAGAGGGTACATCTGTCGAGCACTATATATCGCAGATGATTGCTGACATCGAACAGCTAGGTCAGCTGGGCATAACCTTCGAGCCGAGACTTCCATAGATTGATCTTACAGTCTCTATCTAATTGCTAGGGCGGGGGTTCATCATGAACTACAATATGGTGAACCAAGAGAGGACTCTTGGAGAGTTGATGGCAATGTTAAAAGAAGCAGAGCCAGAGCTTCTAAAGGGCAAGAAGAGCAAAGCGCACCTTACTTCGACATCCCAGAAGGCCAAGGCTTGGCCGAAGGCTTCTGGGGTGTGAAGAAAAAGAAAAAGAAAAAGGACAAGGCTAAATCATCACAGTCTTCTTGGAAGACTAAGGACATATCTCAATACATCTGTCTACATTATGGCAAATGTGGTCACTAGAAGCGTGACTGCCGTATGTACAAGGTGGAGTTGGAGGAAGTGAAGGCGGGCAAACCTCCGGCTTCAGGTATGTTTGTTATAAACATGTCCGCTACTGGTTTTAAAAATTAGATTTTTGATTCTGGATGTGGTACTCACATATGTACTGATGTGCAGGATCTGCTGATTAGCAGTGTTGGTGTTTGCTAAGGTCCCAAGATCATTAAACAAGCATGAAACATGTGTGAATTCAAATCAACGAAGTTGTGGAATACTCACATCGATCGGTTGAGCGACGCGGAGATGAACAAAACTGAAATTCTGCCTCCATGGACTGCTCGGCAGTGGCAGATCTGCAGCCCTCCATTTTCGGCCATTGATGTCATCTTCCAAGCTCCAAGCTTCGTTAAACGATTCCCGGCTCATGGGTGGACTTCCATATCACCTTCGCATGTCTCTCGTAGTGCTAGCTCTTGAGAAATTTGCCACAAATTTCCCACATTTGCTTCCCATCTCACGGGTTTTTAGACAAAAACCAGTAAGTATTTTTCAGCCCTTGGGCGTGTAGAAGAAGAGAGGAAGAGAGAGAGAGAGAGAGATGAAAAAATGGTAAAGTGAGTATTGATTTCTAAAATCAATTCATCAAATACCAAAACATTTAAAATATTAAATGTCAATCACGCTTTCAAAATATTTTCAACAACTCCCATCAAGTCACATCTATCAATCAAGTGTCAAGTCAGATCACTCAAAGTGACAAGTGATTTGACGTTTGATTTGACTTGCGTGCCGCACTCGAATTCGAAATGCGAATGCGCTCGCAAATAATCCGGGCTCGGGTTCGTTAATTCAAATTAACGAATTTTCCGTTGCGACGCAATTAAATGATTACGCCTAGCGAAGTCACTATTCACGTCGCTAACGAATAATTCCAAATTAATTCGTTCGCCCGAATTAAAATCTAATTTTAATCCGCGTCGAAATCAATTCGTTTAATATATCGAATATATTAATTAATCATTAATTCCAAATTAATCATTTTCTCTCTTTAAATGATATTTTATCCCAGATAAAATATCTCCGTAATTAATCCCAGATTAATTTTCTCTCTCTTCTAATTAATCCAGATTAATTAAAGTGCGAGTCATCACGTCATCGGTGAATCTTTGGGAAGCGACCCATGAGATCCCCGGATATGTTGGCAGTAAATTCGGTCGTCGGACTATCTGAACACGTAAGTACCTCATACTACGTTTTACCGATTTACAAGACAAGGTTGGCTTCTAGCAAAGCGCCATGTCTACCCAATTCTCCAGAAATATCCTTACAAGAATAAAGGATCTATATCAGACGTAGTATACGTAGTATTGCGTATGTCGATCCAGTATCGGATGATCACGTGCTAGGCCTGGGGCTGGAATTGTGTCTGCCCTGTACGAAGCACATGTCGGATGTCTGGTACTAGTCTCTATAATCGGATAAACATGACCTTGTCATTTTATCCCGATGACTGCAGTACTTAAGAGTACTAGTACCGTATCATACGTGACCATCATCTCCATATGACTGAGTGATACTTCCGTCTTGACATCACACCCAACACACTACGATTCTCAATATACCTAGCATAGGCGTGCACAGAACCTGTTAAAGCCTTGGACGACCGCAACCAAAGTATATTGATTGTCGCAAGTATTAGCGGTGCAAGTCTCAGGTTAAGAGCAAATAAACCTACCTTGATTTCGGACTTCCATAGACACATATTCATACTACCAATGGAATTCCGAGGGGGTCTATCCAGAACGAAGCTGTTTCCCGTACCATCGGTAAAACACAACCTCCTATTACACTTGCATGAGTATCATATACCCAAATATATGAGAACTATGTTGTTGTGCCCTCACAACGCGCACAAGTGTAATACTAGTCTTTTACGCATTTATCGATGTCCAATCTCGATAATACTCTGACTAGGGATATTTAATGATTATCCTTCGTGGACTGATACTGTCTCATATCATTCTCAATCCAGGAACTAATCATAGGGACCTCCTTCATTATACATCTAGGTGATCTAATCACAAATAATAAGAGTGCAATCTCCTTTGTCACAGAGTTAATTTGTACAAAAACACCGTGATCTGACAAATAGTGACTATGGGTCTAATCCAACAATCTCCACTGGCTAGTGCAATCTCTTTGTCACATAGTTAATTTGTACAACAACACCGTGATCTGTACAAATAGTGACGCTATGGGTCATAATTGTCCAACAATCTCCCACTTGGCTATAGTCAGTCACTCGAGTGTCTTACACCCGAACTATGTACGGTTGGCTCAAATTACTGAGAAAAAGCTTTCGTCAGCGGATTTGCATGAATATCATCTGATGTGATTTATTCGATCATCACATCGCCACGATGTATGATCCGAACGAATCAGATGAATATCGAAGTATGTATATGGATCGTTGATGAGACCAATAATTCTTTAGCCTGTGCTGACGCCTAGCTCAGCTGCTGACAGAACTATATCTAATCTAATTAGATTTGTTATCGACCCAAATGGCTTCTATTGCCGCCTCAGCTGCAGCAATAAACCGCATTTGTTGTTATACAGTAACAATATCTTGCTTGGAAGATCCAGCTCACTATTCCGTTATTCAAACTGTATAGTACCGCGTTGTGACTTTTAGTCGTCTTTATCGGTTATGAAACTTGTTATAGTGATCCAGTCACTTCAAGTTCTCCATCTCCATAGTTTAAGACAGCATCATTAGTTCTCTAAGATACTAACGGATGTTCTTAACATCAATCCAGTGACGAGGCCTCTCTATAGATACTAAATGTCAACACAATCTCAGACTAAGTTGTTGGAGCTTTGGCCTGTTTGTGAATCCATGTCAAAGCGTATGAGACACAGGTCACGTACATTTTCAATGTACGGTTTCTCGGAGAGTTTTCATGAAAGCCAAGCTTCACAGATTATTTATTATGGGATATCATTTCCAAGAAATGACGTAGTATCATTATTTACAGGACATTCATTGTCAGTGCACTCCTACTAACCTTCTTATATACGAAGGAGATTGCACTAGCCAAGAATCATTTCCGTTTTGAATTAAATCATAAACTATTATGATTACATCAAAACGATAATTCCAAGAACTCAATGCTTGCTTCAATCAAAACATGGATCGAATAACCCGCAAACCTTGTTTGCTAGTTTTAGTACGACAAAACTGACAGAATGTTGTAAACATCCTCCTAAAGGTTTCCGTTTAAGGAAAGCGATTTTCCCGTAAAGCTGACATATTTCACTAATGAAACATGCAGCATTAGCAAGCATTATCCAAATGGATTTACCATGGCAACAGGTAAAAGGTTGAATCGTAATCAACACAATGTTGATAACAATACCTTTCCATTAAAAGCCTAGCTTTATACTTTGGTATGTTGCCTTCCATGTATGTATTCCTTGAAGACTTATATAGTACAAATAGGCACGATGCCTTGCGGTACTTCAACTAGTGTCCAAACTAAGTTGATATACATGTAATCCATTTCGGATATCATGGCACTTTGCCATAATAGGGAGTCGATACCTTGTATCACTTCCTCATACGTAGTCAGTTGGTATATCTCAATAAGATAGACATCTTTATGAGGTGAGATCAGAAACCCATACCCCAGGTTGTTTTCTGACTCTCTGACATACGTGGTTCTTGTGTATTCGAAGATTAATGTTATAGTTTCATCATTGATGAACTATATGTGTTCCATTAGGATTCGGTGCCAGGAATGGTATTACTCCGATTTTCATCGAGTTTTACTATCCTCCCACTTACCACTGCATATCGGTTATTCCTCTTAGGAAAACTGCATGGCGAGCAACAATCTAATTGTTCCCTGGTGAGATGTATAAGTACTATACTTTGGTTTCCCTTGGATAACCTACAATTGGCACTTATCCAATTTGGGTTTTAGTTTGGTATCATCCAAACATATGCCAAGCATACCCAAATATTCAGGAATTAGAAACCTGGTTTCTTTCCTGTTCATATCTAATATGATATCTGTCAAAACATATTTTTATGGAACCTTATTCTAAATAAGTTCTTGCACTGTTTATGGCTTATCCGTTGAAGGAAATGGTAGCTCAGAGCGACTCATGATTAACCTTATCATGTCCAACAAAATTCGGTTTATCCAGTTCAGACACACCGTCAAACTGACGTGTTCCAGGAGGAGTCCTCATTTGAAAGAATACTATAATCTTTCAAGTATATTAGAAACTTATTGCTTAAGTATTTTCCATTACGGTCTTACCGTGACGGTTATAATACTATAGCCGATCTGTTGTCTATTTCGTGTCGAAACTATAAAAGTTTCTGATTTGTGTTCTTCAAAAGAAACACATAACCATAACGCGATGCCACATCCGTAAAGGTCACGAAATATTCATATCCACATCTAGCCAAGCTAGACATGGGCCCACTTGCTTCACTATGAACTAGGGCTAACAGATTGGTGGCATTTGCACTTTTACCAAGTAAATGTGTTTTAGGCACTTTGCCCAATAAACTAGATTCGTTGAATTTATTTGATAAATCAAATTTGTCCTAGTACCCACTCTTCGAAAGTGTGGATATACGATTCTTGTTTTAGTTGTGTCCCAGACAACAATGCCACAATTAGTTTCTTCTTATCAAATCAGTTTGAGTTATTTGTTTGTCATGTTATACGTTTGAGATTTATTTATATTCAAAATATAAATACTGTTATTCACATCTAATGTGTTTATCTCAATATCATTTTTATATAATAAAACACTTTAGTGTTCTAGAATATAAAGGTTCACCCGCAGCGGGTTAAACACTGATATAGAGATAATGTTTCTAGTCAAACTAGTTACATTATAACAGTTCCCTAATTAAGTACACACCCGAGGGTAGTTCCTAAAGTTAGGTATCTATGGTTAAAACAGCGACTTTCGTCCTGTTTCCAATTCGCATATTAAATCTCAATTGAGGTCAGTATCCTGCTCAAAACAGATTCTGAACATCAATCCATATATTTTATGTACCACACTAAGTATCTAAAATCCAATTTTAATACTATTAGTGAACATAATCTTGACAAACATATTTGAAGTCAGAGCCTTGCTCGTCTTCAATTCCTTCATGTCTGCTTTGTCCAAACGGCAGTCACGCTTCCGCGATCCCGTTTGTCACATTTAGCAGACATTTTGGGATATGTCATTTATCTTCCCAGAAGATTATAATGATTTTGCCTTTGCCAGTTTCAACATTCCAGAAGCCTTTGGACAAGCCTTGGCCTTCTAGAATATCGAAGAAGTAAGGTGTGCCTTGCGCTACTTGCCTAATTGCAAACTTTGACTTTGTCTCCTTGAGAATAGTTATTAACTCTCCAAGAGTTATCAATTGCAATTTAGTACTTCTAAAATCTAAAGATAGATTTATGAAGATCCTTCAATTTCATTATCATACTTTAAGGATCTAATCCTTAGTTCTGATTAAGAAATTAAGGAGTCTATTTGACAAGTGTAATGGATTAAGCACTAAAGTTATCATCACATAAATCTTCCAAAGATTATGCTCTACTATTTGCTTAACTCCGGGTTTAGGCCTAATATGTTATTTTATCAAATAAAGTAACTTATTAGTTTCCAGGACCATCCTGAAATTATTCCCAAATTTGAAAATTAAACTATTTAAATACATTTTCCCTAGGATTATGTTTAAATGTCAATCTTTTAATTTTATCTTGATTCTAATAGTCCAACTATTTAATCAACGATTTAGGTACTATTTTTATAATGATTACAATAGTCCAACTACTTAATCAACTATAATTTAATAGATTAAAATCAATTATATTGATTACTATAATCCAATTATAAAATCAACTATAAATGAATAGTTTGAATATAGTCCAACTATTAATTAAAACAACAATTCAAATATTAGTCCAACTAACATTTAATTTATATGACGAATGATATTTGATTTGAGCGCATATGGCAAGTAATTAAACGAATATTGCAAATTCAATTCTTGCCTCCCACTATTTTTCGGCGAGCCTCTAACCCTCTGTCGAGTACTCGGGAAACCGTGTTTCCTAGCGGGCTAGGATCCCGTTAAATATCACACAATCTTGACTTTGGCCAACAAATTGTATGATAATTAACTAGGTAGATCTCTAAGATCAATTGGATCCAATCCAATTCCTAGATCCAGTAGGGGGACATCCAAGTCCGAAACATATATATTATATATGCCAATACATCCAATGTATTACCTAACCTTTTTCCTCTGAATCAACTAAGCCTTGGCTTTGGCACATAAAACTTAGTGATCCCAGTTAAGCGCGACCTATTGACCATGGAAAGCTTCGTAATCAATGTCGATGGACAAGAAGTGGTCTTGACTTTGGCCAACAAACCACAACTTGGACAAGACACCAATATGGAACAAAGCTCTCGTGATTCAAACACATCCTCGACGGACAAAGGCCTTGACTTTGGCCAACAAGCCAATGCCAGTCTCGGATCTTGAGTGAGAATCACTCAATGGAAGGAAAAACACTTAATATTTGCGAGGGTTTTTCGAGTGTAAATTGGCACCAATTTATTATATTTGTTAAGGTCTCATCATCATACACCCTTAAACATGCATTCTAAACACATAATAAAGCGCGTATAATAAATAATAATGATATGCGGATGGATATTTTACACATTGATCCTAGATCAAATCTCTCCATTTCTCTCTCCCACTAGCACATGTATCACTTCTACCCGTTACACTACACTTCTAAAGAAACCTCATTTACATTGAGGGGAATAGGTGAGAAGAGAATACAAAGAATAAGGAGGTGATAAGGCTGGACACGCAGGTCCAATTAATAAATCAAATTTATTATAACAATTTCTAAAATTGCCCCACCCATCTAATATCATCCGATATACATTATTCATGCATCGCAACCATGTATTCACACAAGCATGTTATCAATCAATCTAATCAAATTAATTAATCTGATAATTAGTGATCATCCAATGTTCAAACAACGATTTGATTTTGTGCGAGTCAAACTTGTTTTGTGAATAAGTACTCAAAGTACGAATTCTCGAATTAAATTAAACTACATAATTAAATCCAATTCAATATGCATTTAATTCTAATTCGCTTATTTAATTCCAAATTAAACATTACACTTTAATAATAAACCTTTTACGACTTAAATTCCAAATTTAATCGTTACGGGTCTCAAAGCCCGATTAACGTCCAACGTTTATTTAATTAAAGTCCAATGGGTTTTTAATTAATTTCTTTAAGGCGTGGACTTTTGGTCAACTCGGGTCGAACCCAATAACCAAAGTCCAATCCGGGAGTTACCCCATAAGCCCAGAAATCAATTTAGGCCCATTAGGCCCAATTAAACTTTAAAGGTCCATTAGTCGCATTTGGGCTTTATGATGCGATTTTGGGCCCAATTGGATCCAACCAATTTAGCCTAAACCCAACTTAGTACAACCAAGCTCAATTAACCCAATTACAACACTACAAGCCCAAATCCAATTTTAAAGCCCAACATAATTAAATTACAAAAATTCCAAATTCCCAATTTAATTACATAAAGTGTATTACACAATTAATTACCCAAATCAATATTTCCAAAATACGAATTAGCCTAATTAATCATGCTCAATTACATCAATTAGTGTCCAACACATTTTGATCAAAAATCAAACCCATACATGCTTAAAAGCTCTCGGTAATGGGGACTAATTTTATGTCTGATTCGTTTCAATCCAATTAATTCCACAATCGACATTAAATCAACATCCCAAATCATTTCAAGTCATCCAATGATCAAAGAAACAAAAAATACCAAGAATTTGGGCATAAGGTACATTCGGCCAAGCCATGTATTTTGGGGAAAAATGTTCCAAATAATTTTTCAACAAATTGATCCAATCAATCATCAATTAAAACACATTTAAGCATACAATTCATCCAATTTCATTATACATGCTCAAAATCAATTTTACCCAAATTTTAAGCCCTAAAATTTTCATGCTTTAACCTTGCTCAAGATACCATTGTTGGTGTTTGCTAAGGTCCCAAGATCATTAAACAAGCATGAAACATGTGTGAATACAAATCAACGAAGTTGCGAAATACTCACATCGATCGGTTGAGCGACGCGGAGACGAACAAAACTGAAATTCTGCCTCCATGGACTGCTCAGCAGTGGCAGATCTGCAGCCCTCCATTTTCGGCCATTGATGTCATCTTCCAAGTTCCAAGCTTCGTCAAACGATTCCCGGCTCATGGGTGGACTTCCCTATCACCTTTGCATGTCTCTC
The DNA here is from genome assembly GCA_019454045.1 of Zanthoxylum bungeanum. Taxonomy (NCBI): domain Eukaryota; kingdom Viridiplantae; phylum Streptophyta; class Magnoliopsida; order Sapindales; family Rutaceae; genus Zanthoxylum; species Zanthoxylum bungeanum. The sequence goes on from SKCR01024342.1 coordinate 223,508, forward strand.
GGAGTGCTAGCTCTTGAGAAATTTACCACAAATTTCCCACACTTTGCTTCCTATCTCACGGTTTTTAGACAAAAACCAGTAAGTATTTTTCATCCCCTTGGCGTGTAGAAGAAGAGAGGAAAGAGAGAGAGAGAGATGAAAACATGTGTAAAGTGAGTATTGATTTCTAAAATCAATTCATCAAATACCAAAACATTTAAAATATTAAATGTCAATCAAGCTTTCAAAAGCTTTTCAACAACTCCCATCAAGTCACATCTATCAATCAGGTTGTCAAGTCACATCACTCAAAGTGACAAGTGATTTGACACTTGATTTGACTTGCGTGCCGCACTCGAATTCGAAATGCGAATGCGCTCGCAAATAATCCCGGGCTCGGGTTCGTTAATTCCAAATTAATTCGTTCGCCCGAATTAAAATCTAATTTTAATTCCGCGTCGAAATCTAATTTCGTTTAATATATCGAATATATTAATTAATCGATTAATTCCAAATTAATCGTTTTCTCTCTTTAAATGATATTTTATCCCAGATAAAATATCTCCGCAATTAATCCCAGATTAATTTTCTCTCTCTTCTAATTAATCCCAGATTAATTAAAGTGCGAGTCATACGTCATCGGTGAATCTTTGGGATGCGACCCATGAGATCCCCAGATATGTTGGCAGTAAATTCGCTCGTCGGACTATCCGAACGTGTAAGTACCTCGTACTACGTTTTACCGATTTACAAGACAAGGTTGGCTTCTAGTAAAACGCCATGCCTACCCAATTCTCCAGAAATATCCTTACAGGAATAAAGGATCTATATCAGGCGTAGTATACTTAGTATTGTGTATGTCGATCCAGTATCAGATGATCACGTGCTAGGCATGGGGCTGGAATTGTGTCTGCCCCGTACGAAGCACATGTTGGATGTTTGGTAACTAGTCTCTATAATTGGATAAACATGACCTTGTCATTTTATCCCGATGACTGCAGTACCTAAGAGTACTAGTACCATATCATACGTGACCATCATCTCCATATAACTGAAGTGATACTTCCGTCTTGACATCACACCCAACACACTACGATTCTCAATATACCCAGCATAGGCGTGCACAGAACCTGTTAAATCTCTGGACGACCGCAACCAAAGTATATTGATTGTCGCAAGTATTAGCGGTGCAAGTCTCGGGTTAAGACCAAATACACCTACCTTGATTTAGGACTTCCATAGACACATATTCATACTACCAATTGAATTCCGAGGGGGTCTATCCAGAGCGAAGCTGTTTCTCGTACCATCGGTAAAACACAACCTCCTATTACACTTGCAAGAGTATCATATACCCAAATATATGAGAACTATGTCGTTGTGCCCTCACAACGCGCACAAGTGTAATACTAGTCTTTTACGCATTTATCGATGTCCAATCTCGATAATACTCTGACTAGGGATATTTAATGATTAATCCTTCGTGGACTGATACTGTCTCATATCATTCTCAATCCAGGAACTAATCATAGGAACCTCCTATCATTTATACATCTAGGTGATCTAATCACAAATGATAAGAGTGCAATCTCCTTTGTCACATAGTTAATTTGTACAACAACACCGTGATCTGTATAAATAGTGACGCTATGGGTCATAATTATCCAACAAGCAGGAGACTGGCTTCAAGAGAGATCAAACTGCGAGTCGAAAACAGAACAAGAGTCGTTATTTTAGCCGTAGGAACGTATGTTTTGAATTTGCCCTCGGGGTATTAATTACATTAGGTGACTGTTATTGTGTACCTAGTTTGACTAGGAACATCATCTCTGTATCTTGTTTAACCTAATGCTGGTATACATTTGTATTTCGGAACACTGGGTGTTTTGTATATAAATATGATATTTTGATATGTACAGCAGATGTTAATAATAGTCTTTATATTTTTAATATAAAAGAATCTCAAACATATAACATGACAAACAAAAGGCTCAAATTGAGTAACATGGATGTAAGTTATCTGTGGCATTGTCGTCTGGGACACATTAACAAGACTCGTATATCCACACTTTCGAAGAGTGGATACTTGGACGGATTTGATCCTAATTCATATGATGTATGGGAATCTTTTTTATTAGGCAAAATGCCTAAAATGCCTTTTAGCGGTAAAGGTGTACGTGCCACTGAGCTGTTAGCCCTCGTTCATAGTGACGTATGTGGGCCTATGTCTAGCTAGGCTTTAGGTGGATATGAATACTTCATAACCTTTACGGATTAGGTATCGCGTTATGGTTATGTGTATCTTCAGAAACACAAGTCGGAAACTTTTGAGAAATTCAAAGAGTTTAGACACGAAGTAGAAAAACTGACCGAAAAAAATATTAAAATATTACGGTCGGACCATGGTGAAGAATACTTAAGCAATGAGTTTCTTTATTACTTAAAATAATATGGTATTCTTTCACAGTCGACTCCTCCCGGAACACCTCCATTAAACGGTGTGTCCGAACGGAGAAACCGAACTTTGTTGGACATGGTAAGGTCAATGATGAGTCGCACTGAGCTACCAATTTCCTTCTGGGGATACGCATTGAACAGTGCAATACTTATTTTGAATAAGGTTTCGTCAAATTCTGTTGGACAGACTCCATATGAAATATGGACAGGAAAGAAACCGGGTTTCACATTCCTGAATATTTGGGGATGCTGGGCATACGTTAAATGTTTGGATGGTACCAAACTAGAACTCAAATCGGATAAGTGCCTATTTGTAGGTTATCCTAGGGAAACCAAAGGATATTATTTCCATAACCCAAAAGAGAATAAAATATTTGTTGCTCTCCATGCGGTTTTCCTTAGAGGAATTCCTAAATGCAGTGGTAAGTAGGAGGAAGTAGAACTCGATAAAAATCGGAGTGATACTGTTCATGGCACCGATCCCCTCACGGAACACGAACAGTTCATCAGGGATGAGACTGTTCCACAATATTCTAATACACAAGAACCGCGTAGGTCGGAGAGAGTCAGAAGACGACCTAAGAGGTATGGGTTTTTTTATCTTACCTCATGTAGACATTAATCTTATTGAGGATAATAAATCGACTACATATGAGGTAGCGATACAAGGTATCGACTCCACTTTATGGCAAGGTGCCATGAAGTCCGAAATAGATTCCATGTATACAACCAAGATTGGACATCGGTTGATGTACCAGAAGGCATTGTGCCTATTGGTAGCAAATGGGTCTTCATGGTGAAGACAGACATGGATGGAAACATACAAACGTACAAAGCTAGGCTTGTAGCGATAGGGTATCGTTATCAACATGGTGTTGATTACGACGAAATATTTTACATGTTGCCATGATTAAATTCATTCGGATAATGCTTGCTATTGCTGCATATTTCGACCATGAAATATGGCAAATGGATGTCAAAACCGCTTTCCTTAACGGAAACTTTTGGAGGATGTTTATATGCAACAACCTGAAGGTTTTTATCGTGCCAAAACATGCAAACAAGGTTTGCAAGTTAAATCGATCCATTTAAGGATTGAAGCAAGCATTGCATTCTTGGAACCAACGTTTTGATGAGATCATAATGGTATATGGTTTCATTCAAAATGATGATGATTCTTGTGTATATATGAAGGTTAGTGGGAGCGTACTGATAATGATTGTCCTATACGTTAATGATGTATTGCTTCTTAGCAATGACATTCCCATACTAAAATCGGTGAAAGCTTGGCTTTCATTAAAATTCTCCATGAAATTCTGGGGATAAGCAACCTTTATTCTAGGATAAGGATCTACTGGGATATATCTAAAAGTTGTTGGAACTCTCTGAGAACTCGTACATTGACAAAGTGTTGAAGAGATTCAACATGGATCAGTCTAAAAAGGGGCTGCTTTCGGTGTCACATGGCGTCTCTCTATCTAAGGACATGTGTCCTAAAACTCAAAATGAGAGAGATTCAATGAATCGAATCCCGTTCGCTTAAGCAGTCGGATCGATCATATATGCCATGATATATACGCGACCTAGTGTCTTATATGCTTTGAGCATATGCAGTCACAATCAGGCCGATCCAGGTGATGGTCACTGGATTGATGTAAAGAACATCCTTGAGTATCTTAGACGAACTAAGGATGCATTATTAGTCTATGGAGAATGAGAACTTGAGGTGACTGGGTTCACTGTTGCAAGTTTCCAAACCGATAAAGACGACTGTTAGTCTCAATAAGGGTACATATTTTGTTTGAACAACGGAACAGTGAGCTATAAATCTTCCAAGTAAGATACTGCTGTCGATTCAACAACAAAAACGGAATACATTGTTGCGGCTGAGGCAGCAAAAGAAGCATTTTGGATCTATAAAATTCCTAATTGAATTAGGAGTAGTTCTGTTAGCAGCTGAGTTAGGCTACAACACAGGCTAAGGAATTACGATCTCATCAATGATCCAAGTATGTACTTCGATGGTTTCATCTGATTCGTGAGAACATACATCGTGGCGATATAAAGATCGAAAAGATCATTTCAGATGATAACCTTGCAGACCCGCTGACGAAAGCGATATCTCAGAAAAAGTTTGAGCGACCCGTACGTAGTTCAGGTATTGGACACTTGAGTGATTGGCTATAGGCCAAGTGGGAGATTGTTGGACAATTATGACCCATAGCATCTCTAATTGTAAAAGACATGGTGTTTTTGTACAAATTAACTATGTGACAAAGGAAATTGCTCTTTTATCATTTTGTAATTGGATTACTTGGATATATAAATGATAAAAATTCATATGATTAATACCGGATTAATAAGATATGAAATAGTATTAATCCATGAAAGGTTTAATCATTAAATATCCTTAGTCGTAGTATTATTGAGACTGGACATCGATAATGAGGAATAAACTAGTATTACACTTGTGCGAGTTATGGAAGCGTAACGGCATAGTTCTCATATATTTGAGTATTGGATACTTATGCAAGTGTGATAGGAGGTTCTGTTAGCCGTTGGACCGGGAACAGCTTCGCTCTGGATAGACCCATCGGAATCCCATTGGTAGTATGACTATGTGTCTATGGCAATCTAAATCAGGGTAGGTATATGTGGTCTTAACCTGAGACTTGCATCGCTAATACTTGCGATAATCAGTATACTTTGGTTTTGGTTGTCTGGAGCTTTAACAGGTTCTGTGTACGCCTCTTCTGGGTTTACTAAGAATCATAGTGTATTGGGTGTGATGTCAAGATGGAAGTATCACTTCAGTCATATGGAGATGATGATCACGCAGAGATACAAAATTAGATGATTATCCGATTAGAGAGACTAGTTACTAGTGATCTGATATATGTTTTGTATGAGGCAAACACAATTCCAGCCCTAGGCCTAGCATGTGACATCAGATATTGGATCGTATTACGCAATACATTGTATACTACGGCCTGATACATATTATATATTCCTCGTTGAATATTTCTGGAGAATTGGGTAGGCACGGTGTTTTACTAGAAGCCAACCATGTCTTGTAAATCGGTAAGAACGTGGTACTGGGTACGCACGTGTTCGGATGGTCCGATGATTGTATTTACTACCAATGTTAGACAATTATAACCCATAGCGTCACTATTTGTAAAAGACATTGTGGTTTTTGTATAAATTAACTATGTGACAATGGAAATTGCATTTTATCATTTTGTAATTAGATTACTTGTATATATAAATGATAAAAGTCCTTATGATTAGTTCCGGATTATAAAATATGAGACAATATCAATCCACAAAGGTTTAATCATTAAATATCCCTAGTCGTAGTATTATCGATACTGGACATCGATAATGCAAAATAGACTAGTATTGCACTTGTGCGTGTTATGGAAGCGTAACAGCATAGTTCTCATTTATTTAAGTATTGGATACTTATGCAAGTGTGATAGGAGGTTGTGTTTACCGATGGTACGGAAACAGCTTCGCTCTGGATAGACCCCGTAGAATCCCATTGGTAGTATGACAATGTGTCTATGGTAATCCGCTTCAGGGTATGTGTATTTGGTCTTAACCTGAGACTTGCATCGCTAGTACTTGCGACAATCAATACGCTTTGGTTTTGGTCGTCCGAGACTTTAACAGGTTCTGTGTACGCCTCTTCTGGGTTTATTGAGAATCGTAGTGTATTGGGTGTGATGTCAAGACGGAAGTATCACTTCAGTCATATGGAGATGATGATCACGCAGGGATACAGAACCGATTCTCTATTATGTTGCAACTATCGGGATAATATGACAAGGTCATGATTATGACAGGTGCTTACACACGTGTATAACACAAGCGCACGTATCGTTCAAGTAGTATAAAAAGTATCGATCCCACGAGGACTTAATACCTAAGCTATTAATTTTATGAGGTCAAATGATTACTAGTGTCTAACAGGTTGTTTGATTGATTTGAAAAGGTGACAATTCTAAATTTAAAAACAAGTAAATAAAATTGTTCGAAAGTAGGTTTAAGAAATTCAATATTAAAAAGTATCTAGGGTTGTGATTTCTTCCAATATCATTTAAAGATGAAATGGTTATTTTATGTTGTGTAATAAATCGGTTTACTAACCTTGAACACTAAATTATGCGAAAGCCTCTGTCGATGGTCAGACGCAAATACCCAGTTTAACCCATTGAACCATATGTCTATGTCAACTAAATTATCTGGATTCATTAAGTTTAAGTTCCAATTATGGTTACCCCCGCCCGACAGGTATATGTCTATCTATCCTGTAAGGAAATCTATTAAAAGGTTATCTATCCTCTAGGAAGATCGTGGGCTATTAGTCTAAGGCTGAAACCTAAAATCCCTATGTCTAGTTCATTTTAGATTTACCAGATCAATCTTATTAGTGGCCAATTAACAAGACGCATTAGGCTTAAGACTTAATAAGTAAACCTTTAAATTACCCAAACTATAAAATAACCCCTTATAAACCGGATATTAAAAGTCATCACAACCCAGATAACTAATTTATTACAACACATAACTAGGGCTAGTAAAAACTTGAAGTAAAAGATATAAAGTAAAAATGCTGAAAAGTAATTGCAGTAAAGTGAAAGCTGAAAAGTAAATTGCAATAAAATAAAATGATAAGGTAAAATGATCAACTTTTACTACTACTAATTTAGATATCTCCCTTAATATAATATATTAACTTGTGATTATTTTACCAACCAGCCATATAGGCGGTAACCTGATTAAGTCAAATTAAGTCAAACCAGCCATAAAGGCGGAACCAAAATAAACCTGCCATATAGGCGGTAAAAAATTTAATTACCAACCGACCAATCTGGCGGTATCCTTGATTAGTCAGGTTTAAACCAAATTAAAATGAATTACCAACCGACCAATATAGTGGTATCCTTTTTTAAGTCAATATTTTAAAATAGTGAATATATTTATTTAAGGGAGATTAATCTAAATAGCAATAGTAAAAGAATTACCTTTCACCCTAGCAGGGGGAAGTTACCTCCTCATAGTGAATAGTAAAAACTATAAAAAGTAAAGAAAGTAAATCCCTATTATTACAGAAAGTAATTAAAATTAATTACAAAACTAAAATTTAAAAGAAACTAGATAGAAAACTCTCTATTTACATGAGAGAATTTAGAGAGAATGGTACATCTGAAACTGAAATTTCGAGCTCTATTTATAGGTGTCAGTAGGGGTCCGGTGTCGCGATGCCCAGCTCGCGTCGCGACGTGCGGTTTTTCGACGTGGCACGCTCTGGCTCGTCGTCTTCAGATTCTGGATAAGGTGATAAGGTGACACGTGGCAAGGTGGTTGGATCTCAATTATTGTGACACGTGGCGGCTTCTGATTCGCTGATTTCAGATTCTTATCGCCATGTGTCAATTGCGGATAAATGAGTCAATAATTGATGCTGACGTGGCGACACGTGGCAAAGTGACTGTGGCACCATAGAATGCGACACGTGGCACGCTGTGATTGGTTGATGATGACATGACGATGACGTGGCATTTTGACTCGGTCAACCGATGAAGTGGACGATGATGTGGCTGATAGGTGGAGTGACACGTGGCGACATTGTGGCGATGGTGACTGTCCGGTACCGTAGGATGATGACACATGGCACGGCGCACGTTAGCAGATCGGCTGTGATGGTGACACGTGGCACGGCGCATGTTAGCAAAGTCAAACTTTTCTCAGATTTTACTTGTGGACCCGGCGCACGTTAGCACTGTTCGGCGTACGTTAGGCATCGCGAGTCGCGATGCTAGAAATGACCAAAATGCCCTTTTCGTCCGTTTTCACTGTTTTGGCCCTAAATCACCTCCAGAAAGTCCGGAAACTTTATTTATCTACAAAATAACACATAACACATCAAAATATTCACAAAACTCAAGAAACTATACAAAATATTAGGTTAAATGAGTGGGGAAATAGTGATATAATTACCACTCATCACACCCCTCAAACCTAACATTTTGCTAGTCCTCAAGCAAAACACAGAATAAAATAACATAAACATATGCAACAAGCCTTTAAAACCCCTAGGTGTCTAGTGGACGAGTTGTAGTCTCGTGAGGGTTTACAGCAAATGATACCCACAAAATTTTACAAAAGTAAAAAGGTAGTGAAACTAATGCAAACAAAGCAAAAAGACAAGCGAAAAGAGAATAAAGAAGTTAGTGACTAATCAGGTGAAATTTCTACTCAAGTTACTAGTTGTTTTCTTTCTTTCTAAATTACTGAATAAGTAAATTCTCCGATTATATTTACCATTTTTCCATTAACACAGCCAACAAAATAATAAACAACTCATTTTTTGCCCACAACAGTCATAAGTGCAGTTGATAAGAGAGTAATATTTTTGTCCTAAAGTTTTATCAGAATTCACACCTTTTTGTTAGCAATGGAATAATTTTTTCTGATTTTTTTTCATTGAATTTTTTTTATTTATATACAATATCTTCCATCTTTGTAGCAAGTGTTGGGTCGGTGGCTCCCAAACCAGTTGGATTTAGGGCACCAGGTGTTAAGACACCCCTACGAACTTAATTACTCAGACTTCAGATATATATATTTTTGCAGCATCTTTGATCCATGTAGCGAGCTTTGGGCCAGTGACTCCCAAACCAGTTGGTTTTAGGGCACTATATGTTAAAACACCCTTACAACCTTAATAACTCGGATCTCATACGTTTTTTTTTTACTCCATCACTTTTTGAGATGCTCTAGGTGTTAAAAACTGTTGGACAATTATGACCCATAGCGTCACTATTTGTAAGATCATGGTGTTGTTGTACAAATTAACTATGTGACAAAGGAGATTGCACTCTTATCATTTGTGATTAGATCACCAAGATATATAAATGATAGGAGGTCTTTATGATTTGGTTCCGGATTGAGAATGACATGAGACAGTATCAATCCACGAAGGATAAATCATTAAATATCCCTAGTTAGAGTATTATCGAGATTGGACATCGATAAATGCGTAAAAGACTAGTATTACACTTGTGCGCGTTGTGAGGCCATAACGACCTAGTTATATATTTTGGGGAATAGGATACCCATGCAAGTGTAATATGAGGTTGTGTTTTACCGATGGTACGGGAAACATCTTCGCTCTGGATAGACCCCCTCGGAATTCCATTGGTAGTATGACTATGTGTCTATGGAAGTCCGAAATCAGGGTAGGTGTATTTGGTCTTAACCTGAGACTTGCACCGCTAATACTTGCAACAATCAATATACTTTGGTTTTGGTCGTCCAGGGCTTTAACAGGTTCTGTGTACGCCTCTGTTCGGTATATTGAGAATCGTAGTGTGTAGGGTGTGATGTGAAGACGGAAGTGTCACTCCAGTCATATAGAGATGATGATCGCGTAAGGATACAGAACTAGTTCTCTAAAGGGTTGCAACCATCGGGATAATATGACTTGGTCATGATTATCCGATAATAAAGAGACTAGTTGCTCGTAATCCGATATATGCGTCGTACGGGGCAGACACTGTACCAGCCCCAGGCCTTGCAAGTGATCATCCGATACTGGATCGAAATACGCAATACTACGTATACTACGCCTGATATAGATCCGCTTATTCCTGTAAGGATATTTCTGGAGAATTGGGTAGGCATAGCGTTTTGCTAGAAGCCAACCTTGTCTTGTAAATCGGTAAAATATCAATTAAGAGAGACAAACGATTAATTTGGAATTAATCGATTTTTAAATTAATATATTCGATATATTATACGAAATTGGATTTCGACACGGAATTAAAATTAGATTTTAATTCGGGCGAACGAGTTAATTTAGAATTAATTCATTTGCGACGTGAATAGTGATTTCGCTAAGCAAAATCATTTAATTACGTCGTAACGGAAAATTTGTTGATTTGGAATTAGCGAACCCAAGCCTGAGATTATTTGTGAGCGCATTCGCATTTCGAATTCGAATGCGGCACGCAAGTCATATCAAGCGTCAAATCACACTAGTCGCATCAAGCGTCAATCATTAGTCACTTTGAGTGATGTGACAACTTGTCACTTGATTGATTGAGTGGTGTGACTTGATGGAAGTTGATGGTGGAGTGTAATACACTCAAGTGTGATGGCATGATAGACATTTAATATATTTTAAATATTTGTATTTGTTTTTTATTTTTGAAATCAATTAATTGATTTTTTGAAAAATCAAAAGTGGTATTAGATACACACTTTTTGCCTCCAACCAAACAATCCTCTCTCCTCTCTTTTTCTTTCCTCTCAAAACGCCCAAGGGGCTGTGTTCTTCACTGGTTTCTGCCCAAAATGCCGAGAGCCATAGGGAAGCAAAGTGTGATGATTTTGTGGCAAAATCATCAAGAGCTAGCACTCCGAGAGACATGCGAAGGTGATAGGGAAGTCCACCCATGAGCATGGAATCACATCACGAAGCTTGGAGCTTGGAGATTGATCCACAAAACCGAAAACAGTGGGATGTTTCAGTGGACTGCCGTGACTATGACAGAGAGCAGAAATCGATTTTTGTTCGTCACCGCGTCGCTCAACCGCTCGATGTGAGTATTCCGCAACTCCCTCGTTATATTCGCACTTATGTTTCTTGCCTTATATTCGATCCCCGGGGCCGTAGAACTACTACAATGGTATCAGAGCGGAGTAAAGCATGAAATTTGATTATGGCTTAAAATTTGGGTAAAATGAATTTGAGCATGATTTAATGAAATTGGATGAATTAGTATGCTTAAATGTGTTTTAATTAATGATTGATTGGATCAATTTGATCAAATGTTGTTTGGAACAAATTTACCCAAATATCTTAGCTTGGCCGAGAATGACATAGCCCTAAGTCTTGGTTTTTTTTTATTTTGATTCATTAGATGAGTTGGAATCAAGTGGAAATGTTGATTTAATGTTAATTTGGATTTAATTGGATTGAATTCGGAATTGACATAAAATTACCCTCCATTGCCGAGAGTTAGGAGCATGTAATTGGGTTTGATTTTTGATCAAAATGTGTTGGACACTAATTTATGTAATTGAGCATGATTAATTAGGCTAATTGATGTTTTAGAAATGTTAATTGGGTAATTAATTGTGTAATACACTTTATGTAATTAAATTGTAAAATTGGGTTTTTGTAATTTAATTATATTGGGCCTATTTTGGAAATTGGACTTGTAAAGTTGTTATTGGGCTTATTGGGCTTGGTTGTACTAAGTTGGGTTTAGGCAAAATTGGTTGGATCCAATTGGGCCCAAAACCGCTTCCCATACAGCCCAAATGCGACTAATGGACCTTTAGTAATTTAATTGGGCCTAATGGGCCTAAATTGATTTCTAGGCTTATGGGGTAACTCCTTGATTGGACTTTGGTTATTGGGTTTGACCTGAGTTGACCAAAAGTCCACGCCTAAAGAAATTAATTGAAAGCCCATTGGACTTTAATTAAATTGACGTTGGACGTTAATCGGGCTTTGAGACCCGTAACGATTAAATTTGGAATTTAAGTCGTAAAGGTTTATTAATAAAGTGTAATATTTAATTTTGAATTAAATAGCGAATTAGTATTAAATACAAATTGAATTGGATTTAATTTTGTAGTTTAATTTAATTCTAGAATTCATACTTTGAGTACTTATTCGCAAAACGAGTTTGACTCGAGCAAAATCAAATCGTTGTTTGAACATTGGATGGTCATTAATTATCAGATTAATTAATTTGATTAGATTGATTGATAACATGCTTGTGTGAATACATGGTTGAGATGCATGAATAATGTATATCGGATGGATATTAGATGGGTGGGGCAATTTTAGAAATTATTGTAATAAATTTGGAATTTATTAATTGGACCTGCGTGTCCAGCCTTATTACCTCTCATTATTCTTTGTATTCTCTTCTCACTTATTCCCCTCAATGTAAATAGGTTTCTTTAGAAGTGTAGTGTAACGGGTAGAAGTAAATACTTGTGCTAGCGGGAGAGAGGAAGGGAGAGATTTGATCTAGGATCAATGTGTAAGTATCCATCCGCATATCATTATTATTTTATTATACGCGCTTTATTATGTATTTAGAATGCATGTTTAAGGGTGTATGATGATGAGACCTTAACAAAGATAATAAATTGGTTGCTAATTTGCACGCGAAAAACCTCACAAATATTAAGCGTTTTTCCTTCCATTGAGTGATTCTTACTCAAGATCTAAGACTGGCATTGGCTTGTTGGCCAAAGTCAATGCCTTTGTCCGTCGAGGATGTGTTTGAATCACGAGAGCTTTGTTCCATATCAGTGTCTTGTCCAAGTTGTGATTTGTTGGCCAAAGTCAATATCACTTCTTGTCCATCGACATTGATTACGAAGCTTTCCATGGTCAATGGGTCGCGCTTAACTGGGATCACTAAGTTTGTTGTGCCAAAGCCAAGGCTTAGTTGATTCAGAGGAAAACGGTTAGGTAATATATTGGATATATTGGCATATATAAGATATATGTTTCGGACTTGGATGTCCCCCTACTGGATCTAAGAATTGGATTGGATCCAATCGATCTTAGAGATCTACCTAGTTAATTATCATACAATTTGTTGGCCAAAGTCAAGATTGTGTGATATTTAACGGGATCCTAGCCCACTAGGAAACACGGTTTCCTGAGTACTCGACAGAGGGTTAGAGGCTCGCCGAAAAATAGTGGGAGGCAAGAATTGAATTTGCAATATTCGTTTAATTACTTGCCATACGCGCTCAATCAAATATCATTCGTCAAATAAATTAAATGTTAGTTGGACTAATATTTAAATGTTGTTTTAATAAATAGTTGGACTATATTCAAACAATTAAATTATAGTTGATTAAATAGTTGGACTATAGTAATCATTATAATAAATAGTACCGAAATCATTGATTAAATAGTTGGACTATTAGAATCAAGATATAATTGAAAGATTGACATTTAAAACATAATCCTAGGGAAAATGTATTTAAATGGTTTAATTTTTCAAATTGGGAATAATATTTCAGGATGGTCCTGGAAACTAATAAGTTACTTTATTTGATAAAATAACATATTAGGCCTAAGCCCGGAGTTAAGCAAATAGTAGAGCATGGTCTTTAGAAGATTTATGTGATGATAACTTTAGTGCTTAATCCATTCAGCTTGTCGCAGTAGACTCTTTAATTTCTTAATCAGAATTAAGGATTAGATCCTTAAAGTATGATACTGAAATTGAAGGATCTTCATAAATCTATACTTAGATTTTAGAAGTACTAAATTGCAATACTAAACTCTTGGAGAGTTAATGACTATTCTCAAGGAGACAAAGTCAAAGTTTGCAATGAGACAAGTAGCGCAAGGTGCACTTTACTTCGATATTCTAGTCAGTCGAGGCTAGGCCAAAGGCTTCTGAAGTGTTGAAAATGGCAAAGGCAAAATCGTTATAATCTTCTAGGAAGATAAAGGACTTATCCCAAAATGTCTGCCTAAATTGTGGCAAACGGAATCGCGGAAGCGTGACTGCCGTTTGGACAAAGCAGACATGAAGAAATTGAAGATGAGCTAGGCTCTGACTTCAAATATGTTTGTCATAATTATGTTCATTACTAGTATTGAAATTAGATTTTAAATTCTTAGTGTGGTACATAGAATGTATGCATTGATGTTCAGAATCTGCTATGAGCAGGATACTGACATCAATTGAGATTAATCTGTGAATTGGAAACGGGACGACTGTCGCTTTTTTAACCGTAGATACCTAATTTAGGAACTACCATTTGGGTGTGTACCTAAATATGGAAACTGTTATAATGTAACTAGTTTGACTAGAAATATTATCTTTATATCAGTGTTTAGTCCGTTGCGGATTTACCTTTATATTCTAGAACACTAAAGTGTTTTATTATATAAAGATGATATTGAGATAAACACATTAGATGTGAATAACAGCATTTATATTTTGAATAAAAATAAATCTCAAACATATAACATGACAAACAAATAGCTCAAACTGATTTAATCAGAAGAAACTTAATGTGGCATTGTTGTCTGGGACACAATCAAACAAGACTCGTATATCCGTACTTTTGAAGAGTGGGTACTCGGACATATTTGATTCCATTCAAATAAAGTCTACGAATCTAGTTTATTGGGAAAAGTGCCTAAAACACTATTTACTTGGTAAAAGTGTAAATGCCACCGATCTGTTAGCCCTAATTCATAGTGAAGCAAGTGGGCCCATGTCTAGCTAGGCTAGAGGTGGATATGAATATTTCATGACCTTTACGGATGTGGCATAGCATTGTGGTTATGTGTTTCTTTTGGAACACAAATCGGAAACTTTTAGAGTTTTCGACACGAAGTAGACAAACAGATCGGCTAAAGTATTATACCGTCATGGTAAGACCGTAATGGAAAATACTTAAGCAATAAGTATCTAAAATACTTGAAAGAGTATAGTATTCTTTCAATGAGGACTCTTTCGGAACACGTCAATCTGACGGTGTGTCCGAACAGACTAACCAAATTTTGTTGGACATGATAAGGTTAATCATGAGTCGCTCTGAGCTACCATTTCCTTCAAAGGATACGTACAAACAATGCAAAACTTATTTAGAATAAGGTTCCATAAAAATCTGTTTGACATATATCATATTAGATATGAGAAGGAAAGAAACCAGGTTTCTCATTCCTGAAGATTTGGGATGATGGGCATAAGTTTGGATGATACCAAACTAAAACCCAAATTGGATAAGTGTCTAATTTTTGGTTATCCAAGGGAAACCATAAGTATAGTACTTATATAACTCACAATAGAACAATTTTAATTGTTGCTCGCCATGCGATTTTCCTAAGAGGAATACCGATATGCAATGGTAAGTGGGAGGATAGTAAAACACGATGAAAATTGGAGTAACACTATTCAAGGCACCGATTCCTAATGGAACACAAATATAGTTAATCAAGGATGAAACTATACCAGTAATCTTCGAATACACAAGAACCACGTAAGTCGGAGAGATTCAGAAAACAACCTAGGGTATAGGTTTCTGATCTCACCTCATAAAGATGTCAATCTTATTGAGGAATACCAACTGACTACGTATGAGGAAGTGATACAAGGTATCGACTCCCTATTATGGCAAAGTGCCATGAATCCGAAATGGATTCCATGTATAACAACTTAGTTTGGACACTAGTTGTTGTACTACAAGGCATTGTGCCTATTGGTACTATATGAGTCTTCAAGGAAGACGTACATGGAAGGCAACATACCAACGTACTAAGCTAGGCTTGTAGCGGAAAGGTACCGTTATCAATATTGTGTTGATTACGATTCAACCTTTTACCTGTTGCCACGGTGAATCCATTTGGATAATGCTTGCTGATGCTGCATGTTTCATTTATGAAATGTGGCAGATGAATGCCAAAATCGCTTTCCTTAACGGAAACCTTTTGGAGGATGTTTACAACATCCTGACGGTTTTGTCATACCATAACTAGCAAACAAGGTTTGCAGGTTATTCGATCCATGTATGGATTGAAGCAAGCATTGCGTTCATGGAATTATCGTTTTGATGTAATCATAATGGTGTATGATTTAACTCAAAACGAAAATGATTCTTGTGTATATAAGGAGGTTAGTGGGAGCGCATTGATAGTGGATGTCCTATAAATAATGATAATATGTCATTTCTTGAAATGATATTCCCATAATAATCGGCGAAAGCTTGGCTTTCGAGAGAAAATTCTTCATGGAATTCTTGGGAGAAACAACCTTTATTCTAGGAATAAAGATCTACTGGGATAGATTTAAAGTTGTTAAAACTCTCCGAGAACTCGTACAATGAAAAATGTGCGCGACCTGGTGTCTCATACGCTTGGAGCATATGGAGTCACAATCAGGCCAATCCAAGTGATAGTCACTGGATTGATATTAAGAACATCCGTTAGTATCTTAGAGATCTAAGGATGCTGTCTTAAACTATGGAGAATGATAACTTGAAGTGACTGGGATCACTGCTACAAGTTTCCTAACCGATAAAAATGGTATTGTACAGTTTGAATAACGGAACAGTGAGCTGGAAATCTTCCAAGCAAGATACTGTTACCGAATAAACAACAAATACGGGTTATTGCTGCAGCTGAGGCAGCAATAGAAGCCATTTGGGTCGATAATAAATCTAATTAGATTAGATATAGTTCTTTTAGCAGCTAAGCTAGGCTTCAGCACAGGCTAAAGAATTAATGGTCTCATCTACGATCCAGATATATACTTCGATATTCATCTGATTCGTTCGGATCATACATCATGGCGATGTAATGATCGAATAAATCGCATCAGATGATAATCATGCAAATCCGCTAACGAAAGCCTTTTCTCAGCAATTTGAGCCAACCGTACATAGTTCGGGTGTCAGACACTCAAGTGACTGGCTATAGGCCAAGTGGGAGATTGTTGGACAATTATAGCGTCACTATTTGTACAGATCATGGTGTCGTTGTACAAATTAACTATGTGACAAAAGAGATTGCACTCTTATCATTTGTGATTAGATCACCAAGATATATAAATGATAGGAGGTCCTTATGATTTGTTCCTGGATTTAGAATGATATGAGACAATATCAATCCACGAAGGATAAATCATTAAATATCCCTAGTCAGAGTATTATCGAAATTGGACATCGATAAATGCATAAAAGACTAGTATTACACTTATGCGCGTTGTGAGGGCATAACAGCATAGTTCTCATATATTTGGGTATAGGATACTCATGCAAGTGTAATAGGAGGTTGTGTTTTACCGATGGTACGGGAAATAGCTTCACTCTGGATAGACCCCCTCGGAATTCCATTGGTAGTATGACTATGTGTCTATGGAAGTCCGAAATCAGGGTAGGTGTATTTGGTCTTAACCTGAGACTTGCACCGCTAATACTTGCGATAATCAATATACTTTGGTTTTGGTCATCCAGGGCTTTAACAAGTTCTTTCTACGCCTCTGCTGGGTATATTGAGAATCGTAGTGTGTTGGGTGTGATGTGAAGACGGAAGTGTCACTCCAGTCATATGGAGATGATGATCGCGTAGGGATACAGAACTGGTTCTCTAAAGGGTTGCAACCATCGGGATAATATGACTTGGTCATGATTATCCGATAATAAAGAGACTAGTTGCTCGTAATCGGATATATGCTTCGTACGAGGCAGACACTGTACCAGCCCCAGGCCTTGCATGTGATCATCCGATACTGGATCGAAATACGCAATATTACGTATACTACGTCTGATATAGATCCGCTTATTCCTGTAAGGATATTTCTAGAGAATTGGGTAGGCATGGCGCTTTGCTAGAAGCCAACCTTGTCTTGTAAATTGGTAAAACGTAGTACTTGGTACTTACGTGTTTGGATAGTTCGACGACCGAATTTACTGCCAACATATCCGGGGATCTCATGGGCGCTTCCTGAAGATTCACCGATGACGTATAACTCGCACTTTAATTAATATGGGATTAATTAGAAGAGAGAGAAAATTAATCTAGGATTTATTGCGGAGATATTTTATCTGGGATAAAATATCAATTAAGAGAGACAACGAATAATTTGGAATTAATCGATTAAATTAATATATTCGATATATTATACGAAATTGGATTTCGAAGCGGAATAAAAATTAGATTTTAATTCGGGCGAACGAGTTAATTTAGAATTAATTCGTTTGCGACGTGAATAGTGATTTCGCTAGGCAAAATCATTTAATTACGTCGCAACGGAAAATTCGTTAATTTGGAATTAGCGAACCCGAGCCCGAGATTGTTTGCGAGCGCATTCGCATTTCGAATTTGAATGCGGCACGTAAGTCATATCAAGCGTCAAATCACTAGTCGCATCAAGCGTCAAATCATTAGTCACTTTGAGTGATGTGACAACTTGTCACTTGATTGATTGAGTGGTGTGACTTGATGGAAGTGTGATGGTGGAGTGTAATACACTCAAGTGTGATGGCATGATAGACATTTAATATATTTTAAATGTTTGTATTTGTTTTTGATTTTTGAAATCAATTAATTGATTTTTTGGAAAAATCAAAAGTGGTATTAGATACACACTTTTTGCCTCCAACCAAACAATTCTCTCTCCTCTCTTTCTTCTTCCTCTCAAACACGCCCAAGGGGCTGTGTTCTTCACTGGTTTCTTCCCAAAATGCCGAGAGCCATATGGAAGCAAAGTGTGATGATTTTGTGGCAAAATCTTCAAGAGCTAGCACTCTGAGAGACATGCGAAGGTGATAGGGAAGTCCACCCATGAGCATGGAATCACATCACGAAGCTTGGAGCTTGGAGATTGATCCACAAAACCGAAAACAGTGGGCTGTTTCAGTGGACTGTCATGACCATGACATAGAGCAGAAATCGATTTTTGTTCGTCGCTGCGTCGCTCAACCGCTCGATGTGAGTATTTCGCAACTCCCTCGTTGTTTTCGCACTTATGTTTCTTGCTTTATATTCGATCCTCGGGCCGTAGAACTCCTACAAAAAACACCCTTACAGACTTAATAACTCGGATCTCATATGTTTTTTTTTACTCCATCACTTTTTGAGATGCTTCCTCCAATTAAACTATAGCACTGAATATTACAAACTTTTCAATTTTAGCTCATGTCCGTATGTTACAATGCATGTTGATAATATCTGCTAACTGAGTATATGAAGATTCATTTTAGTCAGTATTATGGAGAATTCACAAATTAAATAATTCAAAAGGAAATAAAAAAAATTAACTTGTTCCGAATTAGGTTTGAGATACGTCTCAGGAGTGAAAACTCCTTACTCAGCTATATCTTACCAATTTCACCTTTTTAGTCAAAATAAAAACAAAAAAGCAAAATATTTTTGTAATTTTTGAAAAAATTTCAATTTTTTTGTATTTTTCAAAAAAATTTGGCCTAAAAATAAAAACAACACACAACTAAAAACAAGATACTAATCAACTAATTTCCTCCCCCAAACCTAAATGAGACATTGTCCCCAATGTCTTAAACAGTAGAAGAAGGGTTTAGAAGATAATACCTGGTTAGCTGAAATTCTACAGGAAATTAAAGGTTAAGATCCAGATTAATCTGACGCCTCTTACCACGATCGTCCTCGGACCAATTTATCTTTGAAAGGATAGGGTCAACTTGTGGTTCATAGGCTAAGAGTTGGTCTATTAGATCCGGAGCAGTTCTGGCAGTATAGAGGAGTTCTTTCATAGGTTTTGACACGAACTCATTTCTCCGAGCATCATCAAGAAACACACAAAGAAAATCATTAAAATCCTTCAACGTTGAAAAGCCCAATTGGTTTCTGGTGTATGTTCAGGTTCGCCTAAGATAGCACTATAAAAATTTCCTCCAATATACCCAAGCCACCTGGCAAAGCAATAAAAGCATCAGCACGGTTAATCATTTCTACCAGTCGTTCAGACATACCTGGCACGATCAGTTCCTCTCCGTTTGATGATCCAATAAGATTTGCCTCTGCCAAGGGTTTTGAGATGATTCATAAAACGTTACTGCCTCCTTCCTGTACGGCCTTTGAAACGATCCCCATTAGTCCAAGATTGCCTCCGCCATATACTAAATGCATATTCCTTGCAGCTAAGACTCCACCCAATTCATGTGCTGCTTCTACGTATTGTGGTTTAGTACCAACACTACTACCGTAAAACACACAGATGTTTTCAACTCGTCTTCTTGAAGTGGCTTCCATGTTTTACTCTAGATGTCTTCAAAAGTGCAATGATGAGTTGAATTTATAATACCTGAAAAAGGGTGAGTAAAATAATAGCACTAGTACCTACCAAATGAAAATTATTAGTTAATAGTAAAATAAATCGTGATAGTCAAATAGGTCTGGATCCTGTCGGAGAAAATAAAAGAAAACAACAAAATAAATCACAATTATCAGGAAAAGACAAAGATATATAATATGTACAAGAAAAGTAGTGGCTTGATTGACGTCTATGCGTCAGGGACAAGCTTCCCATCCAATTTTCTTATAAATTGGCAAACATGGTCTTTTTAAGTTAGATTCCCGAGACTTAACTGTTGTCTTTCTTTTTGAAATTGTGTATGTAATTTGCGAATGGCTATATGAACATATCCACTGGGATGCGTCTCAAGAGTCAAAGATATATTATCTAAAGACTCCTTACTCAAGCCATCCCTAATGAATTTAATTTTGTCTTCGCGATTATCAGACATCATTCCTAAAGAACGACAACGAGTATTGCAATTCCAGCGTGCACATTTGTAACAAACACCCATTTGCTTAGCTCTACATTTCTTTGCATAGGTGTTTCTTCCAAAACCAGGCAGATGTGAAATAAAAGATTCAGAAGACTCACCTGCCAATCGGACCCATGCTTCAATTACCCAACGAATATCATTAGGAACACCATGGATCGTTAGTAGTCTCATTTGTTCCAAGCGAGCTTTGTAAACTTTTATCAGAGATTTTTTAGGGAGAGAAGGAAATTGCTTGTGAAGATTTACGAGAGCTTCTTCCATCGTGAAATGACTTAATCTGCAAAAACTAAACACACAAAATTAAATCACACCAAATCACAATATATACACAAATTGCATGGGTTGCCTCCCTGCTAGCGCTAAGTTTAAAGTCGTCAGCTAGACCTGACTTCTCGATCGTTAGGATGGATCTGAAAGTGTGACACTTTCTTTTTGTCTCTCAAATGATTCTCCCCAGTAGTGCTTGACACGCTGACTGTTAACCTTGAATGTTTCGTTGGTGTTGGGATCCAGTAACTCAACAGCTCCATATAGTAAAACCTGAGTGATCACAAATGGACCTGACCACCTAGATTTCAACTTTCCAGGGAAAATTTTCAACCTCGAGTTGTACAACAACACATGCTGCCTTGGTTCCAACTATCTGTGCATTATTTTTCGTTCATGTCATTTTTTGGTCTTTTCCTTGTACAATTTGGCATTCTCATAAGCCTGTAGGCGAAATTCCTCCAATTCGTTGAGTTGGTGAAGTCGTTTCTCTTCTGCAGCTTGTGAATCAAGATTCAACTTCTTCAGTGCCCAGTACGCCTTGTGTTCAAGCTCAACTGGTAGATGGCATGCTTTCCCAAACACCAATCGATATGGGGACATACCAATGGGTGTCTTGTAAGCTGTTCGGTAGGCCCATAATGCATCATCCAATTTTGTAGACCAATCCCTCCTTGTTGATCTAACGGTTCTTTCTAGGATTCTTTTGATCTCCCTGTTTGAAACCTCAACCTGTCCATTTGACTGTGGATGATAAGTTATGGCAACCTTGTGAGTAACTCTGTATTTGGATAGGAGTGCATCGAAGTATCTGTTGCAGAAATGAGAGCCACCATCACTGATGATTGCACGAGGTGTTCCGAACCGAGTGAAAATATTTTTTTTCAAGAATTTGATCACCACTTTTGAATCATTGGATGGAAATGCAATTGCAAATGGAATGTTGATGTGAAGCTTTTTGAACACCTCCAGAAATCGAGCAAACTGCTTGTCCAGTTTGTTTTTCTGAAGTCCTTGAGGAAAATGTGGAGGTGGAATGATCTGTTCTTTTTCCTTTGCTTCTTTTTCCTCCATCTGTGGAACTGTATCTTTTGGAACTTCCTCAATTGTTGCCTTGATTCCAACATCTTTGTTGATCTCAGTACCACTTTTTAAGGTAATGGCTTGACATTGCTCCTTCCCTCGGTTCCTTGGATTTGGTTCTGTGTTGCTGGGAAGATTACCTGGCGGTCTGTAACTCTGAGCATTGGCCAGTTGTCCGATTTGATTCTCCAGTGCTTTGATGGAAGCTGATTGGCTCTGAAACATAGCATCGTACTTTTTTAACTGATTCAGCACTTATGTTATTCCTGGTTCATTTGCCTACTCCTGACCTTTGTTTTGTTGCTGGAATCCAGGTGGTGGATAGTTCTGCTTTTGGAATCCAGGTGGTGGATTGTTCTTTTGCCCTGAATTGTTGCTCCATGAAAAATTAGGATCATTCCTCCACCATGGGTTGTAGGTGTTGGAATATGGATTGTTCTCATGTCTGTTGAAATTGTTAACATAATTCACCGTCTCTTCAAGTTGGTTTGGTTCTGGTGCTCCTCCATATGGTGAACTTGTGGATCCATTGGTAAAAGTCTCCATGAATTTGCATATCTGATCCAGTTTGGTGTTGACTGCTGTATTGGCTCCACTTTCATAAATTCCTGCAATTCTTTGGATCATGCTCATTTCTGTTGCCCACAAGGAATTGTTGTTGGCCATTTCTTCGATTTGGTCCCAGGCTTGATCTTCTCTTTTTGCCATTAAAGCTCTTCCAGCAGTAGCATCTATTGTGGTTCTCATTATTCCAGAAAGTCCATTAGAGAAAGTTTGGACTTGAAGCCATTTTGGAATCTCATGGTAAGGACATTTCCGGAGCAAATCTTTGTACCTTTCCCAAGCTTCGTAGAGAGTTTCTGAGTCTTGTTGTACAAAGGATGTGATGTCATTCCTCAGCTTTCCAGTTCTGGCTGGTGGAAAGTACTTTGCAAGAAATTTGGTGGCTAAAGTGTTCCAAGTTGTGATGGAACCTGCTGGTAGTGAATGTAGCCAAGTTTTAGCTCTGTCCTTCAAGGAGTATGGAAAAATACGCAGTCTCATTGCTTCTTCAGCTTCTCGGTTGTAATTGAAAGTGCCACAAACTTCTAGGAAGTTGCTGATGTGGGTATTAGGATCTTCAGTTGCATTCCCCCCAAACTGAACTGACTGTTGAATCATCTGAAAGCATGTTTTGAGGTCACACGCATTTGCTGGTAAGGGAGGAAGTACAATACAAGAAATGAGTCTGTCAACCACCAGAATGGTTCTGTCTCGAAATGGGAATTGGTGGTGCAACCTCCAAAGGTTCAGGTTCCATGTTGACTAAAGCTTTTTGGCCTTCTCGCCGTTTCCTTCTCAACTGTCTGATGGTTCTTTCAATTTTCGGGTCAAGCGGTCGAAGTTCAAAGCTTCTAGTTCGTCTCATGAAGTTTCTGAGAACCTGAAACACAAGAAAACAAAAACAATAAGTAAAAAGAAATTAGATATAAGTAAAGGTATCTAACCCCTAAACTAATAGTAAAAGATAAATAAGTCCCCGGCAACGGCGCCAAAAACTTGACTGGTGCTTACACACGCGTATAACACAAGCGCACGTATCGTTCAAGTAGTATAAAAAGTATCGATCCCACGAGGACTTAATACCTAAGCTATTAATTTTATGAGGTCAAATGATTACTAGTATCTAACAGGTTGTTTGATTGATTTGAAAAGGTGACGATTCTAAATTTAAAAACAAGTAAATAAAATTATTCGAAAGTAGGTTTAAGAAAATTCAATATTAAAAAGTATCTAGGATTGTGATTTCTTCCAATATCATTTTAAAGATGGAGTGGTTATTTTATGTTTGTGTAATAAATCGGTTTACTAACCTGGAACACTAAATTATGCGAAAGCCTCTGTCGATGGTCAGACGTAAATACCCAGTTTAACCCAATTGAACCATATGTCCATGTCAACCAAATTATCTGGATTCATTAAGTTTAAGTTCCAATTATGGTTACCCCCACCCGACAGGTATATGTCTATCCTGTAAGGAAATCTATTAAGAGGTTATCTATCCTCAAGGAAGATCGTTGGCTATTAAGTCTAAGGCTGAAACCTAAAATACCTATGTCTAGTTCATTTTAGATTTACCAGATCAATCATATTAGTGGCCAATTAACAAGACGCATTAGGCTTAAGACTTAATAAGTAAACCTTTAAATTACCCAAACTATAAAATAACCCCTTATAAACCGGTGATATTAAAAGTCATCACAACCCCATATAACTAATTTAGTTACAACACATAACTAGGGCTAGTAAAAACTTGAAAGTAAAAGACATAAGTAAAAATGCTGAAAAGTAATTGCGGTAAAGTGAAAGCTGAAAAGTAAATTGCAATAAAATAAAATGCTAAGGTAAAATGATCAACTTTTACTACTACTAATTTAGATATCTCCTTTAATATAATATATTAACTTGTGATTATTTTACCAACCAGCCATATAGGCGGTAACCTGATTAAGTCAAATTAAGTCCAACCAGCCATAAAGGCGGAACCAAAATAAACCTGCCATATAGGCGGCGGTAAGAAAATTTAATTACCAACCGACCAATCTGGCGGTATCCTTGATTAGTCAGGTTTAAACCAGATTAAAATTAATTACCAACCGACCAATATAGCGGTATCCTTTTTTTAAGTCAATATTTTAAATAGTGAATATATTATATTTAAGGGAGATTAATCTAAATAGAAATAGTAAAAGAATTACCTTTCACCCTAGCAGGGGGAAGTTACCTCCTCATAGTGAATAGTAAAAACTGTAAAAAGTAAAGAAAGTAAATCACTATTATTACAAAAAGTAATTAAAATTAATTACAAAACTAAAATTTAAAAGAAACTAGATAGAAAACTCCCTATTTACATCTGAAACTGAAATTTCGAGCTCTATTTATAGGCGTCAGTAGGGGTCCGGCGTCGCGACGCGCGATTTGTCGACGTGGCACGCTCTGGTTCGTCGGCTTCAGATTCTGGATAAGGTGATAAGGTGACACGTGGCAAGGTGGTTGGATCTCAATTATTGTGACACGTGGCGGCTTCTGATTGGCTGATTTCAGATTCTTATCGCCACGTGTCAATTGCGGATAAGTGAGTCAATAATTGATGCTGACGTTGCGCTAACGTGGTGACACGTGGCAAAGTGACTGTCGGTACCATAGAATTGCGACACGTGGCATGATGTGATTGGTTGGCGATGACGTGGCATTTTGACTCGGTCAACCGGTGATGTGGATGATGACGTGGCTGACAGGTGGAGTGACATGTGGTGACACATGGCAATGGCAACTGTCGGTACCGTAGGATGATGACACGTGGCATGGCGCACGTTAGCAGATCGGCTGTGATGGTGACACGTAGCACGGCGCACGTTAGCAAAGTCAAACTTTTCTCAGATTCTGACTTGTGAACCCGGCGCACGTTAGCACTGTTCGACGTACGTTAGGCGTCGCGACGCCAAAGGCTTGCGCGTCGCGACGCTAGAAATGACCAAAATGCCATTTTCGTCTGTTTTCACTGTTTTGGCCCCAAATCACCTCCAGAAAGTCCTAAAACTTTATTTATCTACAAAATAACACAAAACACATCAAAATATTCACAAAACTCAAGAAACTATACAAAATATTAGGTTAAATGAGTGGGAAATAGTGATATAATTACCACTCATCAGATTATCTGATTATAGAGACTAGTTGCTTGTGATCTGATATATGCTTCGTACGGGGCAGACACTATTCCAGCCCCAGGCCTTGCATGTGACATCAGATACTGGATCGCAATACGCAATACTACGTATACTACGCCTATTATAGATTATATATTCCTTAAAGAATATTTCTGGAGAATTGGGTAGGCACGGCGCTTTGCTAGAAGCCAACCATGTCTCGTAAATCGGTAAAAAAAATGGTACTAGGTACGCACTGTTCGAATAGTCCAACGACCGGATTTACTGCCAACATATCCAGGAATCTCATGGGTCGCTTCCCAAAGATTCACCGATGAAGTATGACTCGAACATAATTAATCTAGGATTAATTATAAGAGAGAAAATTAATCTAGGATTAATTGTGGAAAGTTTTTATCTGGGATAAAATTCTATTAAAAGAGAGAGGACGATTAATTCGGAATCAATCGATAAAATAATATATTCGATATATTAAATTAAATTAGATTTCATAACGGAATTAAAATTGGATTTTAATTCGGGCGAACAAATTAATATAGAATTAATTCGCGAGCGACTTTAATAGTAATTTTGCTAGGCATAATTATTTAATTAAATTTGATTTAATTACGTCACAACGAAAAATTCGTTAATTCGGAATTAACGAACCCGAGCCCGGGATGTGTTTGCGGGCCCACTCCGATTTTGAATTAAGTGGGGCCCACATCAAGTCACATCATTAGTCACCTTTTGTGATGGAAGTCACATCAACTTTGAGTGATGTGAGTTGAGTCACTATTGGTGATGGAGGTGGTTGAGAGCATTAAATGTAATTTTAACTCTCAACACTTTTGGTTTTTGGTTTTGAATAAACCATATACAATTTTTGGTTTTGACTTTTTGTTAAGTTGTATTTGTTTTAGAAACAAAAACACAAGCAAAAAAAAAAAAAAAAAAAAAAAAAAAAACTCTCCCTTTTCTTTCTCTTTGGCCGAACTCAACAAGAAATATTAGGGAAATTTTGTTGTAAAATTTCTCCATTGCTAGCACACAAAGATTCATACTAGGTGATAGGGAAACCATCCTTTGAGTTTGGAATCCTTCTCAAACTTGGAGCTCATCAACTTCATTCATACATAAGGAAAGCTTGGAGACTTTCAAAGGAAGCAAAATTTTTGTTCTCTACACATCCTCTCTACCGATCTTTGTAAGTATAATTCCGCTATACTTCCTTCTAGTATTCACACTTTTATCATGCTTGAAATGTTCTTGGGATGATCTTAGAGACCAACAGTCAATATATTCAGGGATCTCTTAGGTTGTTTCCCAAATATTCACCGATGACATTTGACTCGAACAGAATTAATCTGGGATTAATTATGAGAGAGAAAATTAATCCGGGATTAATTACGGCAAGAATTAATCTGAATTAATTATCAGAGAGAAAATTAATATGGGATTAATTGCGTCAAGAATTAATCTGGGATTAATTCGACTAGAAGAAAGAACGTGATTAATTTGAAATTAATCGGTAAAATAAATTTAATAGTTAAATTGGATTTTTCTATTTAATTTATTTAATTGGGCTAAAAT
Organism: Zanthoxylum bungeanum; assembly: GCA_019454045.1. Lineage (NCBI taxonomy): Eukaryota > Viridiplantae > Streptophyta > Magnoliopsida > Sapindales > Rutaceae > Zanthoxylum > Zanthoxylum bungeanum. The sequence continues at coordinate 250,912 of SKCR01024342.1, forward strand.
AATATATTGGATATATTAATTGAAATTGGATTTCAATATGGAATTGAAATTGGATTTTAATTCAAGCGAATGAATTAATTTGGAATTAATTCGTAAGCGACTTTCGTAATAATTTTGCTAGGCATTATTATTTAATTAAATTGGATTTAATTAGGTCGCGACGGAAAATTCGTTTAATCGGATTAAACGAATCCGGGCCCAAAGTGTGTTGTGTAAGCCAACCAAATTTGGAATTTAAAATGGGTGGGACCCACAACTTACATCAAATGTCAACACATTTGATGGAAGTAGTTGGGCATTATAAATGAAGCATTTATTCAACACAACTTTTGAAGTTACTATTCATCATCACTCTCTTTTTCTCTCCTTTTGGGTGTGAGCCCTTCTTTCTCTATAGACAAATTTTATTCCAAAATTTGTTAAAGCTAGCACTTTGGAGAGTCAAACAGGTGATAGGGAAACTCACCCTTGAGTTGGGAACTCATTTTCAAGCTTGGAGCTTCCATCATCCAAGGAAATTTTTGAAATCTCCAAACCGATCAATGTAAGTATTCCGTAACTTATCTTGATATATTCACACATAAATCATGATTTAGAGATCCTTGGCATGTCTATGACACTAACAAATATACCATCATCAAAACAACCCTTTAATCTTATAACTTTTGTTTTAGCTTCATATTTAGGCTTTCCAAACTAAATTTAGGCACTTCAATAATACAATCAATTCTTATTCATTAACCACCTAAATGCATTCCCTAATATGATAATAACTCTAACATAGCATCTGACCATCAAAATTCCATAATCCAAGTTTTGGGTCAAAGTTTCCTTACCTTATTTCACTTTATTTTTCACCAATCAAGCATTCTAAGCTTGTTATTCCTCTTCTTAGCTTGTTATATGTTTATTTCCAGTTTTTTTTTCTTTTTAACTTTGGTGAGAAATGGCTCCCCTCTTTCTTTCTTCCTTCTTCTTTCTTTCCCTTTCACGTTTCTTCTCTTTCTCTCTAATTTTTCAAGATGAATAAATAGTCACTCTATTTATACTAGGGGCTAATGACTCTTATTGTTATTCTTGATTAATTTGGTTCTTTCTAGAGGAGTCTAGGGGCTTATAAGATATTTAGGGCTATAGGGCCATTTAGAGTTATTGGACCAAAGTGAAAAGATTCTGGGATTTTGAATCAAATTGGAAGTTCCTTTTTAATGCTCATTTTCATTACAATACAGATGGTCTGCGGAAATGGCCAAATTCGACCTAGGTGTCTACTAATAATTTGAGAAAATATTCAATATAAAAATTGTAGATCTTCGGCTTAGCATTCCGGTGATATAAAAATCATAAAAATCGGAGATTGTATGAAAAGTTATGTCCAAAATACTAAGGGCTATCTGAGTTGCATTTTAGGCTAAATTCCATATCGAAACTGCGAGGAATTATCGAATACCCGAAAAGTAATTTCGTGAGCACTTACTTGCTTGAACATGATTAATATCATGTATCCCACCTTCAATAACGTAATAGTCGTCGAGATTTTCGGGTGTTATACTTTAATTACTTTCTTTAGGATTTTTTTGTTGTGCATTTGGTCAAGTTTTGATTTTTTTTTATTCTTTTTAAATCTTAATCATTTATTTGCTTGATTTAATCTTAAATCTTGTATATTTATTACAGTATTTTGTATTTGTCTGAGTCAAAAGATTATAAAAATCCAAAACAAAAAAATTAATGTTCATTAAGAATTAATTTTGTCAAGTTTCCTAGTGTCTTTCTGTTTTATTTAGGGTTCTCAGTTAGTATTGCATGTTTGTGAGTCTTTTGCATGTTTTAGTCAAAAAATTAGAAACATTAGTTTCAATTTTCTTAAGAATCAGTTTGGTTTTTGTGTTTTTCTTTTGCATTCTTATTATCTAAGAGTCTTTAGGTTGTTTTTGAATAAATAAAATATCAAAATCATAAAAAAAAATTCAGTTGTTCTTGAATCAAGGTTTGAATTCGAGGATGAATATTTTCGAGGAGATATGGAATAATATGATCCAAGGTATGAGAGTTAGGCATTATCCAAGTCTAAGTCACAGAGTTTCAAAGTTTAAAAAAACTAAAATACTCAACATACATCAAGGAAAGAGGTTCTTGAATAAATTCAATCAAAGATTTCAAGGGAATAGCACCTAGACAATGATGGTGGGATTTGTACAATTTTTCATATTTTGGTCATATCTTTCTCATGTGATGTTCGATTTTGTGATTTAAATTGTGTTGGAAAGATAACTCAAAGATCTACAACTTTGTAGTTCAAGTCAAAGACATATTCAAATTCATTCCTAGTCAAAATACGGTCGCAATAAATTCATACAGCTTTAGGTTATATGTTTTTAATTTTATGTTATGTTTAAGTGATGGACTGAACTCTAATGTTATTTTAAAAGTCCATGCATAAAATTTTGAGTCTTATTTAGCTTAGGATTTAGTTTTATTAATTTAATTAGGATTTCTTAAGAATTTTAGTTTAATTAACTTTACTTGTTCAAGTTAAATTAGGATTTTACGAGAGCTTATTTAAAGGTGTCTTTGGCTTCTAATTTGATACACATATTTGTCAAATCCTAAAAATTGATCTATTGTCATTAGTTGCATAGTGTGAGAGGTTGAATTTCTCTTGTTTATTGAATTGAACATAAAAATTATCAAAGATTGGCGATCTTTGTAGCGTCTCTAAATAACTAGCAAGATTCAAACAAAAAATAAAGAAAGATTCTCAAGAAACGGATTCTTGGGGGTTGGACCTGATCTTAGGAAGGTTTTATTCCTTAACAAAATATTGACACTAGATTTTTGGTGTTACGTGCAAACACAAGACTTTCGTAGGGTCAAATCGTAGGAAGATCGTGTCAGGGCCTAAGCGAGACAGAGCACCATCGCCTAACTTCTCAGGTCCGTCTAGGCAGCCACCTGAACTGATTTTTAGAATATTGGTCACCAAGATGACTAAGGTAAACATGTGACTATGACGAAGTCAATGTGAAGCATATGCGATATAAATAATTTTGTGGCTATTTCAATCTTATGTAAATCTAAATTTGAGATAGGTTTGTAAATGAAATTTGTAGGTATATATATAGTGTGTATGTATTTTTACAGATTAAGATATAGATGAAAGAGATGTCGGTATTGAAAAATAACTAGTTTGAAATCATTATTCGATTATAAATATAAGTCTTTTTTACCATTGTTTTGGTTAAAACATATCGATAATAAGTATTATTTTAAAGTTTATGATTTGTAAATCGATAATATGTCATTCTTTTTATGAAACACATTATATTTTGAGAGATATTTATATTTTAAATTGAAAATGCAAATAATAATAATAATAATAATAATAATAATAATAACTTTTTTAAACACAATCTCACTGTGCGTGCACAAGGGGTTATGTTTTTTTTTTTTTGTTTTTTTAAAAAAAAAATTATAATTTTCAAATTTAGTTTTACATCCCATTTGGTAATTTTACTGTAATAATACTAAATATAAATTTTTAATTTTGGTTTGGTACCTCTATTACAAGTGCATGCATAGTAGTAGACGGTTAAAAACTAATTACTTATCAATTTTTATATAATAACTATCAATTAGTATCAAATTCAAGTCTAATTTATCAAATCCCAGAAAATAATTAACAAAATTAAACTCATTATTGACTATGAAGATTTTGAGTAGACTTCAGTCCGGTCCATAATATATTAGGTGTCTGTTTGTTATGGCTTTTAATAGAGATAAAATAGATTTTTTTAATTCCAAAAGCTCTTATAAAAAAAAATTGTGGTGTTTGGTTGCAGTTTAAATCACTACAAGAATATAACTATTCGGCGATGCTAATAGTCATGTCCAGCGATGCAAAAACTTTTAGTGATGCAAAACGGTGACACAAAATTTCGACGCTAAAACTCTAAGCAATTTAAGTGTTTGTAGTGAATAGAGCTTTTGAAGGTTAAAGAAGCTATTTTGCCTCTACTAGAATTTGAGAGTAGAACTTGAAAAGTTTTTTTAAAGAGTTAAATTATCTATAATATCCTTATTTAATTTAGCAACATTATTTCATTTATTTCATAACAGCAGACCTGGCTACGGTTCCGGTTCCTCAAAAAGAGGAATCGAAACCAAACCTCAGAATTATGGTTCCAGTTCCGGCTCCGAAAGGCATTAATAAAAAAAGAAATATTAATAAAATTAAATATAAATTAAATTAGTTTTAATTAAATTAAAAAAATATTACTATAGAAATATCAACATAATCAAAACTCTTCATGGTTAAATTTCGTACTTTACTAAATACTTCACTAATTCATTACTAAATTTTCTTTTATTTTTTATTTTTTACGGTTCCGGAACCGGAACCGGAACCAAACCATAAAATTGCGGTTTCGGTTCCTAGAATCAGAACCTCTGGTTCCGGCCGGTTCGGAACCGAACCATGGCCGGGCCTACATAACACAATTTAAAAAAAAAAACTTATCTAATAAAATAATTTTACAATTTTTAATAAAAGCTCTCAATATAAAATTATGATGACATGTTACCCAATATAAGAAGAGACGTGGTTTGGTGATGTAGGGTTCAGAATATGACCTTCAGATCCTGTGTTAGGAATTTAATGAGTGCATTTTTTATAAGAACTTGTGACAGTCGAGAGTTTTATCTGCTTCGCTTAAGCCCGAAAGTGATGATTTGGCGACGGAATTTCTAATGATTTCAAAAAAAATACACACGAATGACTCAAGAACAAGTTCCATATTCATTTTATTTAAGATAAATATTCTTTTAGTCCCTATAATTTGAACTAGTTATTCAGGTAGTCTTGACATTTTAAATATTAAACAAAATGTTTCTATAAAATGTATGTTTTTGCTTAAATCTATTTAATGATATGTTAGTTGTCACTTATTGCATGTCAAGATTTAGTCTAAATTTTAAGTTAAATAAGAGTAAAAATAATACTATTTTACTATTAAAAAACCACAGCCACCTACTTTAAAAAAAAAATAAATAAATAAAATTGAAACATGAGTGTCTTGAGTAATTTTTTGAAATACAAGTACTAATTGAATAATTAGTAAATTGTAGGTAATAAAGGAGCATTTCCCTTTCTGTTAAAATACAAACCATGAATGAATACTAGCAATTACATAATTAAGAAATGAGAGTAAATAAAGTCACACTTTAGTCGAGGTTGTCTTGAGTTGTTTTTAAATTATATAAGATGATAAACGAATTCTTAAATGGACATTATATTATATACTAAAAAATTAAAATTTCTCTAAATTTAATAATCTAATTTTTAATTGAATTTAAAAATCTCAATTGACCGCCTAGACCTTGTTTGTGACCACTTCTCACTACAGCTGTCTAAATTTAATTAAGTGTAAATTAATCCAAAACAGAACTTTTGTTGATCCCAAATCATTTGCAAACAAAATTTTAAAAATTAATTAAGGTGTCGCTAATTTTCTGGAAAAGTAGAAAAGTGCATTAATTAAAAATTAATTAAGTGTCGCTAATTTACTGTAAAAATTAAATTATATCCCCATTGAATCAAAATGTTGACTAGAGAACTGCAATCGTACCTAATTTGGAATACGTATTAATCCAACCATATGTATATCCTTCTAAGATTACTGAACAACTTTGGGAACTGTTTTAGCCATTGACATATCTTTTACATAGGGTTTGTCGATTACAAAAAATAAAAAAATAAACTGACAATGATAATTTAATTCATGAGAGACTCTGATACATAACTTTGCAGCTGTTGATTTTATGCTATTGGCTCTTCTTGGCTGCATAGATTCTAGTGTTGTATCCACAGTCACAAGCAACCATGCATGTATCTTCGATCCTGTCAGAAATTTTTCATCAGCAACCTGCAGCTCCTTTACAATCAATCATGCACAAATAAGTGTGAAATTAATGAGAGCAGTAATGGATGGAATGAATTTCAATGAGAATCTTACCATTCTAGTGAAAGTTTAGAAGCTCGAATCTATATATTATCCTTCTGAGATCAAAACAAATAAACAAGTTCATATAATAACTTTCATTATTTAGTGAACTAGATGATTTATGAGTGTTTTGAAACTTTTCTTAGGTTCCATTTGTTGTTGTGGTTTAAATTTTTTTTTTTTTTGAAATCGTTGAAAATCTCACCGTCAAATTACCCATTAAGCCCGCGGAACAGGTAAAACTCCCGACAGTCTCAGGCTCTTACAAGAAACGTACTCCTTGGAAGATTTTGAACCTTACATCACCAAGCTACACCTCTTAGGAACGTTGTGATTTAAAATATTTATCACCTAGAGAGACACTAAAATGGAACATGCGACACTGTACAATAAGATATGAAATATCATTTATAAAATTAAAAAAAAAAAAAAAAATTAGGATACGAAAAGCTGAAAACATTCAATAACCTATGTACGTGAATAAAAGAACAATATAATTAATTTAAACCAACATTATTTAATTATAATTCCAACATAAAACAGCAATTTTTGTAAAATTTTACAAAAGCCCAATAAAACTTTCTTCATGATACATAAAACAACTTAAAATTATCTTAATTTCCATATCACAGATACAAGTATTTACCAAACACATAATAGCTCGAACGTGGAACTATATCTGAGTGCAATTGTGGTTTTTTATGTAGTGGAGATCAGAATCTGGAAAAAGCAAGAACTTTTTTTTCAAGCCATTGTTGGACTCATGAAAACTCTCTTCATATTGCTCAAGGAATCATAGCATCATCAATAACACTTTCTGAAAATTAAAAGAAGAAGATGCATTTCTAAAGATAAGAGAAAGGGACTACTTTTATCAATAGTACAAATAGAATAGAATCATCTTTACTAATTACTAGACAGAGAAGGCTCCAAATCTCAAATGCAGCAGCTAGCTAGCAACATGCCTTCCACTAAGAATGCCAATGAAATTTAGTATGCTTTTGATATTATAATATCTGTAAAGGCTAGAAGCACAGATCAAGATATATATTTACACCTTTGAAAGTCAATCTACCTACTCCCACTAGCAGCAAAACAGGTAATTATCTTGATCAAAGGGTTTACCAATTTGGCTCCAATAATTATAGAATAAATTTGAGATGGTGGATTTTTAGATGTTTGGGTACTATTTTCTCCTATTTCAGTTATAGAAAATTAATCTTTAAATCCAATAACATGTACATAACTTGTTAACCCTAATTACAGAAAATGAAAAGTTAATCATAAGATGATACAAAAAGAAGTTTAGTAAGACATGAAGACAACCATGATGACTAGATCAGTTGAAAGAAGTAGAATTAATAATATAAAACAGAAATTATCATTGACATAAAATTTAAAAAATAAAAATAATAATAACTTGTCTATTCTAGAAGAACATGAAAAACAGTCAAAAAATTTCATCATTACATCATTCTACTTGTGATAAATCCATGAAAATAAGTAACAAAGAGGAATAAACAGTTTAAAGCTTCGTTTAAAAAAGAATAAAATCTAACAAATAGAGTAAAATAAAAACTTACAAAAATTAATCAAATGGTAATTATGGAAGCAGTAATTAAGGGGAATGAAGCCTGGTCCGAGAACACTTATTGATGGCCTTGAACCAGACAACAGTCCCCTCAAAGGAACAGCTTCCTACCTCTTCTTTGATTTTTTTTTTTTTTTTTTTTATTTGGTCTTGAGAAGACAGAGAGTGAGAGAAGTTTGAAGATGGAGTCTAGTTTCAGGGCTGGGGTTAGCTGTCTCCTTTTATGCCTGCTTGACTTCATTGTTTAATAGTTTATAATACAAAACAAATCCACTGAAGCTCGGTATTTGAGATTTTGGCTATAATGATCTTAATCGCCTTCCATATTTATTGCTTTTTGTTTTAAGGGACTATTGTAATATTTGTTAAATTTTTTACCACCATATTTTAATAATATTATACTATTAAAAATTAATTATTTTTAAATTATTATCATTAACTATTAATTATAATTTATATAAAAAAAATGAATTCAAAAATGAGTTCCGCACAGCACGTGATTCGAATCCTATTACAATTCTCATACTGCTATGGTAGACACGACCACGGTTCCGGTTCAGAATTGAAACTGAACCAGGAGAATCCACTGACTCTGATTTCAACCGGTTTCGGATCAAGAATCTGAACCGGAATCGATTTTTTCAGTTCGGTTAGAGGTTCAACCCTAACCGAACCCTGAAAAGAACCAGACGGTTTGAACCAAAATTGTTGGAACCGTCTGGTTCCAATTGATTCCACGATTCCATTCGGAACCGTACAATTCCGGTTTAAACCGTTTGTGCCCAACGGCGACTAACCGTTGGGAAGCATGCATGCAATGACTACCTGGTGTTTTTTTTTGTTAAATAAAATCACTAAATTACCTTTAATAACATAATAAAATAATTAGTTTTATGGGCAATTTACATATCATAAAAAAATACAAATAGGGGTCATACTTCATTTTTTCAACACATCAATTCTCAATTCTCTCAATTTCTTTAATTCTCTCATTCTCAATTCTCTCATCTTCAATTTCTCCAATTGATTTAATTTTAGAATTCTTCAATATTAACAAAAAAAATGGAAAGCTCATCTGAGAACATCATGTTCAATGTCCAATGTCCCAACCCAAGAGAGCTGCCAAACCAATTCTTCAATATTAAGTCTCGATCTTCCGATATTTTAAAAATCCAGCCGAGACTGAAAATGAATATCCAAAAGCAATATGCAACTATTGTGGTGTATCTTACAAATTTACTAGCGGCTATGACAATATGAACAAGCACTTGGATAACATCATCATACCGCTGAAATTGGACTTGATACAACACAAACTCAATTTGACATGTACGCTTCATCTAATAGAGGTATGAGATCTTTAGATTTATTTAAATATTCTAATGCTAAAAATAGGGAAGAATTTGCTAAATTTACACTATATGAGATATGTTTCTTTAAATTTTGGTGAAAATTTTACTTTTATTAATATGTTCGAAATGTTTTAAATCCTACTACCTATAAAATGCTGTAATATCCCGAGTTTTTTGAAACAGTGCCGGAAGATTTCCGAATTAAAGTTAAGGACTTGGAATGGTAATCGAAAATTGGAGGTTCTGTGTGTAGGGGTTTTAGGGGGAATATCCGGTAACGCAGCGGAAGCGGTGGAAAATCAAATTTTCCGATTTCAAAACTTTTTCTCGGATTAATTAATAAACATATTTATTTAATTATCCAATAATCAAATTATGAAATAAAATTCAATAAATCATATTTAAGTGAATTTACCGAATTGCCCTTACACTTGGTATTTTGTCCATTTTAGTCCGAAATTGATCTAATCAATTTTGAATGATTCTAAATCATTTCTAAGATGAACTTAGCATGTTCAAAACATCAAAACACCAAGGGCCCATAAATCCCCAAAATTCCAAGTTTGGCCGAATGCACCCATTAGGTCCAATTTGTGCACTTTGTCATTTCATGCATCAAAACACATCAAGATGTAATCCAATGACATGAAACTTTATATGCATCATATACACATCCAAATACACAACATATATGAAAAGCCCCAAATTGGAATTGGTCATGAACCCTAATTTTTCAATTTCATCAAATTGGTTAAATCCAATGCTTCAATCATGTTTCTTCCATCCAATCAAAGTCTCAACACAATGAAACAACTCAAGATCAAATCTAGGTCATCTAAGAGTGGGTCAACGACTCTAGATTAGCAACAAGGTTTCCAAAACCATAAAAGAATACTTATAACTACACTAGTCACAAGCTTCCTTCATTATACATGCACAACACTTTCATCAAACATTTATCCATAAAAAAACAAAGAATAAAGAATAGAAAAACTCAAGAACATCACAAGATGTTGCCCACAACAAGAGGAACAAATTACTCTCTAATGGAAGGTTGGAAATACTTACTATTTTCCAAGCTTTTCTTGATTTTTCTTTCTTTTCTCTCTAGCATTCTTTGCCTTCCTTTAATGGAGTTTTTGGTTAAAGTGTATTAGGTTAGATACCAAATGAAATGAAAAACAATATATACTTGCATCACAAAGGCCTTGGCCGAATTTGGCAAAGGCATATACAAGAAATATTAATTTCAATTTCATTTGAATTTCATTAAATCAACTTGATAAAATATCTAAATAATACTTTATAGATATTTATATAAGTCAACAAATGCAACTAAGAAAAATATAACTCTTATATTTTAAAAGGTGTTGGCCGAAATTATGAAGAAATAAAGGAAAAAGATATTTTTATTTTTCAAACAATTTTGAACAAATATCTTAAGAAGTCCAAATCAATTTGACAACATTTTCCTTTAATGTAAAGTCAAACTTTACATTTATAATCATTTCCTAACTTTATCATTTGGTGATATATTTATATTTTAATTATATTAATCATTTAACAATTAAATAATTAAATAATTATTAAACAAATATATCAATATATGTATTATATTTACTTTAAATATCTCAAATACATATATTGATGATATGTCAAATACCTTTATTTGACTATTTATTAATGTGTATTTATAATATCATATTTAATACAAATACACATTAATTAGGAAATGACGGTTCGGCCCGTTCGCATGTATTTTTCGTTTAACGATTAAACGATTTATAAATAATCATCATTATTCATAAATGTTGCTCTAGTGCTCTACGAGTATGTTTCATTATTGAGACTCTCTAGATTCAGGCATATCCGTCACGAAATCCAATTTCATGTGCATAATCTATCCACCCGTAGATTATGACGATCACGGATAAACTAGCTGAATCATACAGGTCGAGGTCATTGCATACGTATAATCCCTCTGTCTCAGGTATCCAGATAATCCCAGAGATATAGATGTAAACGTCAAATCTCTATAGGTATTATCTCGTCGACGTATCTATTAGCAATCTTTAAATAACACTCGGAACTTACTTCCGATGTATACAGTGGCCACAGATTTAACAGACTGCTAATTATATATGGACTACCTATGCTCCGTACACAGAACTGACGGATCCTATCTTGACACACACAGGATATCCTGAGGATCGGTCCACACCCAACGAATAGGCGGAGGTCTGATCTAAATAGATCGGTGACGTGACTGCCATCTAAGTGTGGAGGATGTCTCATACATCCACAGTGGTATCTCAAGTCGAAGGACCACTATGCTACTCAACCCGAGAATATTCTTATTGACGTTGGTGTACCATCCATTAAGAATCTTCGGTGAGCCGTTCAGTGTTTATCCACTATAAACACCTACACGTCTATACGAGTCTCCCTAGACTCATGGTTCATTGGGATAAACCATCGGACCAAGTCTCGATATACGACATGTACTGGTCTCAACGGATTTGACTAACCGACCCGTGTTAGCAAATCTTGACCAGGAACTATGTTTGATAATATTCATATAGCAGTGACACTTCCCAATGTCAATTACAAACTAACTTTGTAACTGTGTACTGCATTATATATTATCGGGCCTTTGTCTAATATATACATATCACTAAACCACATTTAGTTTCAATCTAATCGTAATCAGATCGAATACGTATATAAGAACAAGAGGTGCAACCATAAATAAGTAATATTATGGAATAAGGGGATGTTCGTATTCATGAATTAGACATAAATACGGTCCGGATTGGCGCTCTGAGCACCAACCCCAACACTGTGTTGGAAAATAGATCGAAATATTTTAAAGTGAAGTTTCGTCGCATTGGAAAATACGTGATTTCGAGAACCGGTTACGCGATTTCTGATTTTATCGTTATACGTGTAAAATTTTCTTATTTCGGCTATAAAGATAGCAAACAAACTCCGATTGAGTTGATTTTTAAACCAACCGAGTCATTTTTTCGAGACGAACAACTTTTATGTTGAATATTTTTCAATATTTGCATCAAATGGGCTTCAAAATGAGAATTTTTGAGAATATTCTATGGCATGGACCTAATTGTAATTTTTGGGGGTCGAAACGTAATTTTCTGAAAATTTTCTATATATACCTCTAAGTTTCAGGAAATTGTGAAAAACGTATAAGCTTCCCATCCTCTCCACTTGACCCCCACTCTCTGCGATTCTGATTGATTCTTGCGCCGGTGGCCAGCCTGCGCGCCAGTACAGAAAAGACCGCTGGCTCACCCCCTATCACCACCTGTCGGCAGCCGGCCAACAGACGCCGGAATTCGGAGAAAATGAGGTGAAGCAGACGCACACATGGGTTTGTCGATCCCGGCTCGTCGCTTCGTTTCATGACCCGAGTCACCCGCCAAATCAAAGCTCTCGAATAGTACTACAAGTTGGAGGTGACAGATTTTCCATTCCATGCACGGTTACATGCGAAACGAGGAAGGAAGATTTAGATAAATAGTAACCCACGATGAACAGTATATGCCATAGAAATCTCCGTAAGACCTCCCGGTAAAAATCCACAAATTTCAAGTTTTTCATTGAATGTTCGGACGTATGCAGTAGTTTCGTAGAGTAGCGTAATGATATAAAATGAATTGTTTGAGTATTAGTATATTGAATATGAGCATTCAGTAGAATCCGAGTGAAAACATAATAAGTTTGATTGAACCGATAGAATATGCAAGTTTCCGGTGAAAGTGAATTTTTGTGTATAATGATGTACTTTGATTTTAACGATAGTTATGAGTTATATATGATATTACGAATACGTTTGGATAAATCCGGGTAGGTTAAGATGATTTGGGATCATTCCGTAGAGTTTGCGGAAATTGTTTCGGAAGATTTTCCAAAAACCCGTAAACCGAGAATTTAAGTTAAGTGATGACTTGAGTTAGTTTATAATGATGTTTTAAGACTACCGAAACTGAAAGTTTTGAATCAAACTTGTTTAGGTCGTCCTGGAAAGATTCGGCACTTTGTCAAAGTTAAGTCGAGAATTTCATAAGTTGCGATTCTAACAATATTTCGACATTTGTTTTGGCAGACTTGACTAGGACCTGGACTGCTCGTGAAGCCAGGTAAGTAACTCATGTGACGAGAACTTGAATTGGTGAATTCGTGTTTAAATAATTATATATACATATACATATATACATAAATATAGACGACTAACGTGTTAGGATAAAAGAGAACAGTTAAGAGGCGATTTTGAGTACGGGGTACAAGATTACGTATAGTTAAGTTTATCGACCGCTATAGGTATGAATTTTTGTTAATGCTTTGATGTGAAGTGAAATGTTTGATGAGCATAATGTCTATGTGTATGTATAGATGTACGTAAGGGTATGAACCTGTAATGATATGATTATGTGCAAGTAAATGGATAGGTAAATGTACAAGTATAAGAACATATATTTGTATATGCGTTTGATGATAAGGTATGTATAGGTTTTTTTATAAGGAATCAGCAAATGGGGCAAACCATGATTTCTGATTTGATATTAGTTATGTATGAATATGGTATATGAATAAGTAGCTATTGTTTATACATGCGATTTATTTGAATAGATATTGAAGAGGTTAAGAAGGATAAGGAATGAGTATAACCCAAACACTTTTTAAATGAATATGTGTAATTAATAAGTTTTGTATCAAAGGTTTCCAGATAGAAAATAGGAAACTAAGTATGTTTGTTTGATAAATGAAAGATATAAGGATTGTTAAAGTTATGGTATTGGCGTTCGTAATAACATATATATTTGTATGTTTGAACATATGTATTATGTGAGTGTTTGAATGATAGCTTAGAGTGTTGCCATGAATGTGCTTGTGTATGAAAGATTGTGCAATGAGTTTGTGTTCTGTGATATGTGTGTATGTTTAATTGGTCAATGTTTTGTAGTATTAGTCGAGCTGGTTAGGGATCCGCTCGGACGGAATTCAATTTCATCCTATATTCTGGGTAGGGTTTGATGCAAGTTTGTCATTACCAAACCTGCACCCGCATATGTAAATAAATTATCAACCCGCACCATACATGCCGCGAATTTTAATTTTCATTACCAAACCCACACCTGCACATAAAAATAAATTACCAAATCTGCACTGGTACCCGTGGAATTTTTTGCGGGTTTTTAAAATATTGAATTCCCTTACTCTCTTAATGATACAATATTTTTAATTAAATATTGATACTTTTTTCATAACATACAAAAAAAATTTGACAGTTTGTAAATTTTGACACATAAATAAAAGTTTAAAATATTTATTACATAATGTCAAATTCATATTATCACAATTACATTCATGATCACTAGCTGAATATCCTTCATTATGTTAAATTCATATCATTATAATTATTGAACCATGACCAAAAGTAATTCAAAAATATTAAGAGAGAACAATTCAAAAATTGTAAGTTAGTGAGTCCTTTTATATGAGAGTTTTTTTTGCCCTAAAGATATAAAACAAAAAAAGAATTAAACTTACGGGTAGCGGATACCTGCGGTGGGTATCCGTTGGTTTTGCTTAATTACCAAACTCGCACCGAACCCGCAGTAGGTTTTGTTTTAAATTACCAAACCCGCACTAAACCCGCTTAAATATTTACCAAATCCTACCTATTACGGATGGGTTTTTACGGGTTTGTGGTTGAAATTACCATCCCTAGTCCCGTACAAGTATTGTATGTGTAAGCCAACCATATATGTGTGTTGTTTGATTATGTGCTTTGTGATGTATTGGTTGTTATATGTGCTATGTGGTTGGTTGCACAATGGTTGTATATATGTCTCTATATATATGTATGTATGATAGAACTCGTAATGCATATAGATAGTGTATGCTTATGTAAAATGAATGAATGATTTGAAACTGATGTGAATATTAGATGTTTTGAAGCGTGTTTGCTATGTTGTGTTGGTATATAAATGTAGGTGTAAGAATCCTAAAATTGTGTTTGCATGAATATAAGAAAAATGTGCTATGATATTTGTAAGTGCATGTGAATCCCGAATGTCAAGTTATTATAAGGTTATCGTGATTAAATAAAGTTAAAGTAATTTTATTTTGGTATAAAAGATAGATTGTAATTGAATAGAAGAAAGTATAATTGTTTTATCGATTTGATGATACTTTGTGAGCTTTGAATGTTTGGCTAATAAATCGGCATATATGAGAACTTATCATGATAAAATAAAAGATAACAAATATTAATAACTTTGAACGTGTCGTAACTTAGTAAATTTGAAAAGAACTTCTAATGTCATTGATTTGAATGTTCTATCTGTAGTAATAGCATGGTTACTTACCGAGTTTTTATAACTCACACCAAACCAGTTTTCTAGTTTTACAGGTTGGCTTCCAGATTGGTCAACCACGACAACTTTGGAAGTCATGCTCGGGACGCAGATCACCCAAGCAGCAGTCACCATTGCAAGTGTCCTGTGAGAAGTTATAGAAGTTTAAAAAATTTAGGATATTTTTGGTTATTGTTTTATTTTGTCGTGCTGAGCACGTGGTTTGTATATATATTTTAAGTAAATGTTTTGATTGCTTATGATGTTGTGGGCACTAAGCCATTGAGTGTTGATAGATGATATGGGCACAGAGCCCTTAGGTGGTGATTTTGATGTGTTGGTGTGGACCTGGGGTCCATTTTGATATATGATGTTCTTTTTAGGTTCGTTTTGGTGCAGGACTGAGATCCATGTTGTGCAGTTTTAGGATACATCATGCCGGATTTTCGGTAGATTTCGAGGCTTATAGAGATGGGTCAATCCTATCTCATGCCGGTAGCATCCTGCCTTTGACGGGGTGTTACAAATGCCTAGAAATACAACAAATCGAAAAAAAAATTAAATTATAAAAAGATGCTAAAATTATTTTAAATGAAATATTTAAATATATTAAAGGTCGTCTTTCTATTTGTTTTTATATTTGGAGTGACTATTGGCAAACACTCATACACGAGTGTGACTTGTTATTAGATTGATGCATCATGGAACATTAAAATGACTTATTGCATTTAGAGTTTTTGATGAGCAACATACTGCACAAAATATTTAAAGCTATGATTAATATAATTTTTGGTGAATATGATTTATTAGGTAAAATTTTAATAATTGATTTTGACAATGCATCTGCAAATACTGCATCAATTATAGATATAAAAGAAATATGCCAACCAAATTTGGGGGATCGATTTTTTCATGTTCGTTGCACATGTCATGTCCTTAATTTATGTGTTTAAGATAGTCTGACTTATTTAGAATATCACATTGATCCTATTAAGATTGCACTTAATTGTATTTGGTCATATTCTAATGTCATGAGACAATGGGCCAAGTTTTGTAAATTAAATGGTGTTAAATCAGTAAAATTTTCATGAGATGTTCCAACTCATTGGAATTCAACTTATTTTCTTTTAACTCAAGTTATTCAATACAAAGATGTATTATGTAGTTTATTTTTCCAACATATTCAACATATAACACTTTTGTCTAGTCAATGAGATATTTGTGAAGAAATTTTAGAAATTTTAGAAATTTTAATGATGCAACAAATATTTTTAGTGGAGTTTATTATCCTACAATAAATTTATTTCTTATTGAATATTGAATATTGTTGGTACTCTATATGATTCTTTTATTTAAATATTCTAATGCTAAAAATATAAAAATTTGCTAAATTTACTTGTATGAGACATATTTTTTTAAGTTTTGGTGAAAAATTATTTTTACTAATTATGTTTGAAATGCTTTTAAATCAAATGCTTGTAAAATGTTTAGAAATTCAACAAAATAATAAATTTTTAAATTATACAAAGATAGTAAAATTATTTTAAATGAAATATTTAAAGATATTAAATGTTGTCTTTCTATTTGTTATGATATTTGGAGTGATCATTGGCAAACACACACATACATGGGTGTGATTTGTCATTGGATTGATGCATCATTGAACACGTAAAAATAACTTATTGCATTTAGAATTTTTGATGAGCAACATACAACATAAAATATTTATAGAATGATTAAAATAATTTTTGATGAACATGATTTATTAGGTAAAATTTTAACAATTGGTTTTGACAATGCATCTGCAAATACTGCATCAATTGGAGATATAAAAGAAATATACCAACCAAATTTAGAGGGACAATTTTTTCATGTTCGTTGCACATGTCATGTCCTTATTTTATGTGTTCAATATGGTCTGACTTATTTAGAACATCACATTAATCCTATTAAGAAAAGACTTAGTTGTATTTGGTCATATTCTAATGTCATAAGAGAGTGAGCCAAGTTTTGTAAATTAAATTGTGTTAAATTGGTAAAATTTTCATAAGATGTTCCAACTCGTTGGAATTCAGCTTATTTTCTTTTAACTCAAGATTTTCAATAAAAATATGTATTATGTAGTTTTTTTCCCAACATGTTCAACATATAACACTTTTGCCTAGTCAATGAGATATTGTGAAAAATTTTAAAAATTTTAAAAGTTTTTAATGGTGCAACAAATATTTTTAGTGGAGTTTATTATCCTACAATAAATTTATTTCTTGTTGAATGTTTGAATATTATTGGTACTTTATATGAGCATGCTGAAAGTTCGAATGTTAATGATATTATTTTATTTGAAGCTATTATCATTATGAAGAGAAAATAACTGACTTATTTTAATGACATTTCATTACTTTATCTTATTGCCACCGTTTTTTATTATAGATTTAAATTAGAAGGTTTGAATAGTAGCTTACAAACTTACTATGAATTTTTAGGAATAGATGATGAAATTAATGTTAGAAAAATAATAGATGGAATAAAAATGATTTAATATATTTATTTAATTATTATGTCAGTAGATATAACTTGTAATAATTGGGACAATCTAGTAGCAAATCTGAATTACATTTAAGACTTAACATGGGTGATCGTTGATTACTGCAACGAAATAAAAAAAAAAAAAGGAAACCACGACTAATAACCCGGAATTAGATAATTATTTATCAATAAATTTCGAGTTTCCTGTTGAAAATTTAGGAATTATAAATTTTCAAGTACTTGACTAGTGGAACCGACACCAAAATTTATATCATGTTTTATCAACAATTACTAAAGTGGTGCTGGCAGCAATTGTTTCCACCATTGCGGTTGAACAAGCCTTCAGCTCATGAGGTAATATTTTAGAAGCGAAACGCTTTTCATTACATTCAAGCATTTTAGAAACAACAACATGTGTGGATGATTATATCCGAGCTGATATGAGGTAATAAGAAGATGTCCCTGATGACTTTGAAGACTTTTTCGACAATGCATCCGTAAGTGCAAGCGGAATGGGAGCTGAAGGATCAACAACATGCACAAATAATGATTATGAGTAAATAATTATAATGAGGAACTATCTAAAAAATGTAATGAAATTACATGAGCTTTGATTCATCTCACTCCAAGAGGATACATAGACAACTTAAGTTTTTAAAATTTAAGTTTAAGCTCTTTTATTATTTTTTTTAATTTAAGTTTTTAATTTAATGTAATATAAATTTAAATTAATAATTTCAAGTTAATAAATTTCAAATCTCATTTTCATTTTTTAAAAAATTAAAATTTAATTTTTAAATTAATTAAAAAAAATCATAACCAAATCGAATCCGTCCAATCCAAATATGGAACTGGAACCGATCTAAATTTCGATTCTACAAATGTGGAACCGAAAATCGGACTATTCGATTTCAATTCGGAACCAAACCAAACCTGTGGCGAGTTCTATGCTATGGATTCGAAATCGATGGTCATTCCAAATATTCTTTCTGTTTGGAGCCTGCAAACATATGTAAATCGGGCGTCTCATGAGGCCCAACTAAAAAAAATAGGCCCAATAATTCTTTATTTGGGTTCATGCCAGGTTTCAATAGTAATACACGTGTTGTTATGTAATGAAAATTCATTGAATTTGTCACACACGATTTTTATTAAGGGAAATTATTTCCACTTGATGAATAATATAAAAACAGTCTTCCATGTA
Organism: Zanthoxylum bungeanum; assembly: GCA_019454045.1. Taxonomy (NCBI): domain Eukaryota; kingdom Viridiplantae; phylum Streptophyta; class Magnoliopsida; order Sapindales; family Rutaceae; genus Zanthoxylum; species Zanthoxylum bungeanum. The sequence goes on from SKCR01024342.1 coordinate 269,967, forward strand.
AAGTTTGAAAGTATTCTCTTTTCCACCTAATTTTTCCGCCATTTCGTTAAGGACATTAAATAAATACTGACATCACGAGGATATTTATATCGTTTATTACTGATGAAATGTTCTATTTTCTACCCGATGATTTTCGAAAATGCAATATTACAAAAAAATAATTTGAAAGTTCTCTAAAATCAATTTGTTGTTTCAAAAAGTGTTATGTTTTCCTCCATTCCATAGGCGGCATCATTTCCCTGGGCAAGTTTAAAAAACCCTAGAAAAAATTAATTTGAAAACACAAGATTTTCCCTCATCAATTCCCTTTGAGGTTCTTTCCTCTCTTTGGAGTGTGGTCGTGGCTACAGTCTCGAATCCATTTAATATCACTTAATTTGACTGTCAGGACAGTGACAGAATGCCAGAAGGATTGGAACTAGAGTTTAATAAATTTATTCATTGGAATTATGGTATTGAGAGATAAGGATTTCATGATGATTTTATTTAATTTTTGTTTACACGTCACACAACTGATGATTTTTTAAAAATCTTTTTATTATAATTATGTATCCCGTAAAACCTATTTTGTTGTTGACGCAATACTTACAAATGTTAATAATTTAAGTTTAGAAAATGGTGGAACACTTTCAAACTTTTCGTGTAAAAGTGAACTTTCAACAAACATCAAGTAGATAAATGATCATTTTCCTTAAAATAGTCTTTAAATAAGATATGAAAACATAAAGGAAAAATAATATTTTTGATTAAACCTATTAACTTTAACTAAATGTGTTTAAAAAAAAAAGGAAATGAACAATTTTCAAATAATAATTAGAAAAGAGAATACTGTAAGAGCGAAGTGGGGTTTACCAATGTGCCTATAAATTCGGGGACCACGACACTGACATATATCAGTCATGATAACATCACAAATGGTGAGGTCATAAGCAAAGCAGTACTTAAAGAATTAAAGTAAAAACTGTTTCTGATATGAATAACTCTGCGTATTTTGATCTCTCTGGTTTAAGTAGAAACTCTGGTCAGACATCCAGCATGTCCGACCAGACATGACAATATTTATTCGGCCAGTCATTAATTACATAAAAAAAAAATTGTCCCGCCTAGCTTCGAATTTAATTCGCATTTTATTATTGCTTTAATCATTTCTGGATATCTTGTAATTCTCTAAATCATTGCACTGCATGAAATATAAACTACTGTGTGATTTATGCATTATAAGTCATGTGGATCCTCCTTTGAGTATGGGTATTATACTGGCATCAATAAGAGACTATTTCGAACTCAAACGGGTTTAAGGTCAGACCTTGCGAGAGGTGTAATGCGGCCTTAAATCATTCACAATGTCTTATACTGGGTGACAAGCTCAACAGTATCGTGGTCATCGACGTCATAAGCATAATGGTAAACCTCACTTTGCTCTTCAAATACTTTCAAACATTTCGTGAAAAATGATATTTACACTATTTATTAGATAAAAAAAATGATAATTCCTCTTTTATTAGCTCATAGAACACTATAAATTTTTGAATTGAGTGGAGACGACTATCCCCACTAATTTATATATATCTTCGCCATTGAAGTATGTTTGGTGTCAAACATATGTAGTAATAATACTTAGAAATTTGTATAAACAACGCAATGCAAATAATTATTTGGTAATGGCCTGAAAATCAATTACTACGACAATGGAAAATATCATATTCACTACTTAAAATTGTTTCTTTGTTATTTTGAATTTTTTTTTTAAGCAATCTTATTTGTTGTTCACGATTTGAAATTTGCAAGTAGATTAATGTATAATGGGAGAGCTCTTGTTTAAAATAAAAGAAACAAAGAGGAAGCTTTTGAGGATATATCAAGAATATTAATGTGTAAAAAATAAAAGTTATTTTTAAACGAAAAAATAAAAATTAAAGGTTGAGTGTCCCAAGTAAATGGTTCAAAATATTTTTGAGAATGAAAGTTCGTATTTATCCAAGGTTCTGATCCTATGCGGAATTTATCACAATATTTTAAGACAATTTCTAAATATTGTTTCTATGAAATAACTAAATTAACAAACACCCTTAAGTCTAACAATTATAATTCAACACAAATAAAAATATTGCAGTAAATAAATCAATCACACAAAATAAACACAAGTTATTTTGGTGACGAAGTGAAAAACTCGTGCGAGTAAAAAACCACTCCGAATATTTCGGCTACCAGCCCAAATTCACTATATAAAGAAAAACTTACATTGATGGTAAAAGACATATGATGGCAACTCCACTGACTATAGTACCTCTAGACTGTATGAACTCAAAGAACTCCTCGAGCTCGTACCCCACGGTTTTCTTCGATACCTATGAAGTCTCTGAGCGGATCAACTCTGCAACTCTGAACGTCGTAACTCCGACTATTAATCTTCCTCCTTGAGAACTCTGAAGGTTTAGGAAGTTGGGTTTTGTTGTGTTGATGGTTTAACAAAGATCAATCTCACCAAAAGCAAAGAAGACAAAAAAAAAATAAATAAGTCTTCAAGGTGTGAATAAGAAGATTGAAAATTAAGAATGTGTTTAGGCTCAAGATAATGTGTTTTCAACACTTGTGAAGTTGGCTCAATATTTGTTTATATAGGTAGAAAATGGTTTCCTAGTGTTATTTTGGCTTTAAAACGTGTCCAAAATATCCTACTTACGCACAGGCGTTCAAACGCACTTCAAACGTAAATTTTCTGCCTTGAAATGTTCGAACGCAGTTCGCGGATTGGTTTGCAGGTGTAACTTAAAATGCTTATAACTTTCTCATCCCTTGGCAAAATCATGCATTCTTTATATGTACGCAATCTTATTCGAGTCTACTTTCCAATGCAATTGACCGCATGTCAATTGGAGCTCTAAATATTCTGGAATATTTAAAATAATGAATATCTTTCTAATATCTCCATTTGATGTTGTCCAAATACTTGTCCAATTACTCTGATATCTTCAAGACTCATTACAACTCAATTAAACATATTTTATTACGGATATTGCCAATAAAAATGGAACTAACAATCTTCCCATTTGGTATTCCGTGACAAAAAAACTACATAATACAAAGACTACAGTAAAAGACCCAAAAATAAAATAGCAAACTGCCAACCATCAAGACAGTGACTTATTGTAATATGAATCGATCTAATACTTAACCAAGTAGTCTTGAAATCAATGTCACCTCCGTAACTAACCTGCTTACCTGAAACATCCATAAACAATAACATACCGTGAAAAGCACATGGAATATAAAGAAAAGATAAAACAGATTAAACTCATACAATTTCATGCATATACATGTAGATATCCTACTCCCCTTAAAATAAAGATCAAACACATGGATATACTGGATATACTACTCAACTACTCCCAAACTACTAAACTACTCTCCCCATTTTTGTCAGTACTCAGTTGTTTATTACATGAAATAATATGCATCACTTTAAATTTTGCTAAATATTACACGCATGCATATGACATAAACACCAAAGCATAACAAATATTTGCGTGAAAAATATGTGCACAATGAATTAAGGCTTATGACCTTATTTTATGAGCGGGACACAACCAAAGAAATCTCATCTTTTAACAAACAAAGTCCACAAAATAGATGTTCAAACCCAGTACCACTAGGACCTGAAAATGAGCTACATTAGTGGCATGCTATAACAGTCTCCCCATAAATAAGATGAGCTCATAATAAAAACTCTTTCGAGTGAAGGGTTTTTCCCTTATCTTTTGAATTGGCCCATTGACTCTTTTGCAATTGAGTCTCATGTAAACTATATTGTTATTATTATTATTTTTTTATTTTCTTTCACAATGGGATAACACAAGGTCATCTAGTCAAATGTCACACTATTTAGTGAGAAATATATGGTAGAGATTAGATTGCCGGTCCAAAAACTCATACATGCGACCAAGCATTGACAGTAAAAAAAAATATGTATATGAAATACAAGCACAAAATATACCAAATGTTTTTATCACACACACTCATGCACGTAGAGCATCAAGAAAAATAAAAGCATATTATACATGCATAATCAAATATCCTACATATCAGGATCACAAGCAATAAGCTTTTTATGCTCTAACAAGTCACAAAAATATTTTTGATCTTTTTCATTTTAATTTTTTTTTGTATTTTTTCATTTTTAACACAAAAGTAAGAAAAGACACAACAAGGCTTGTTAATATCCAATGGTATATGAAGTCGTATCCCGAGTGCAGATCATACTATCATCCATTCGGAATCGGCTATGAAATTTATGTCCGGGTTTCCATCCTATATACCAAGAAAATATATAAAAAAAAAAAATAAGACACACACACCCATATGCAGTGAAAAGAAAAAAATAGACGAGCAAAAACATAAAACACACACGTGCGCACATGCAATCTGAAAATAAAATACGACTTCTAAGAAGAGTTACACCGAAGTGCACTCTCATCATGTCTCTTAGGATCAAGGCACTCAGAAGTAGATGAGAAGTCATTTTGCTTCCTCACCCAAATATTTTTAGGAATCTCTTTTACCTGAGTATTCTCAGTCAACAAAGTAAATTTCTCACCAAGAAATTATGTTTGTTTAGTTAGTGCAGAAACTTGAGAAATTAGATTTGAAGTATCAAATATAGGTGACACACTTTTAGGCCATTTCTTGTGTTTGTACAACAAGAAGCACTTTGGCCTAATATGTCATGCCTTGCCACAATAATGGCATACATGCACCACATCTCTAGTTCGAGGTTGGGACAAATGATGAGGAACAACCCGAGGAATTACATGACTATAGTTAACATGTTTCTTACCTGAGTCATGGGGATGAGTTTGGTTCCTATGTCCATATTTAGTCTGAGCTGTGATAAACACAGTTTTGGAAGTTGACGCCTTATCACAACTTGACTCAATAAAGCCTAAACCTTTCTTGTCACAATGAGACATACCAATCCACAACATGTGGTATAGTTTTTCAGTCCCATTAGAAAATATAGATAATTGTGTTCTAACATCTTCAAGTTCAGCTTCTAAAAAGTTGACTCTATCAACTAGACCTCTATTCCTCTCCTCGAGGTCATCTATCATCAAAATGCTTTGCTCAAATTTAGCTTGATCTTCATTCTTTTCTATCTCTACATCCTTCAGCCTCTTATTGACCTCTATGTTCGTCTTTTTGATAGCAAAACTCTCATTAAACAGTTCAGCATAAGCTACCTGAAGATTATCCTCATCTACAGACTCTTCGTGAGAGAAATCAGATCTAGCATCTTCATCACTAACAGTATCCTCTCTTTCACCAGACACACTATAGCAAAAATAATAAAATTGCTCTTATCTTTAGGAGACTCATCAGAAGTATAGCCACCTTCTGAACTACGTGAGAATGTCATGATTTTCTTACCTTTGGACTTAAGGTATGTGGGACACTCAGATCTAATATGCCCATACCATTCACACTCATGGCACTGAACACCATGAGGTTTGTTACCCTTATAATCTCTAGACTCTCTCCCACTATGCCTAGTCTCTCTAGGCTTATCCTCTCTATCTCTATCACGACCACTCTTCTTCAGATTAACAAATTTCTTAAACTTCTTTGCAAACATGGCCAAATAATTATCTGTGAGGGTATCATCATCATCACTTAATAGATCATGAGCAACTTCCTTCGCGATCTTCATCACTATAGTTTTAGGCTTTTGATACCCATGAAGTTTCTTCTCATATACATGCAGTTTACCTACAAAGTCTTCTAGTTTAAGGTGATCACATTCATTGCTTTCCTCGATGGAGGTGATCTTAGGTAGAAACTTATCAGGTAGGGATCTAAGGATTTTACTAATTATCCTACTGGTAGGAATAGTCTCGCCTAGGTTGAAACTTGAGTTAACGATATCGTTAATCTCAGCATAAAACTCATCAAAGATCCCATCATCCTTTATTCCGGCGACCTCAAACCTAATAGCAAGATCTTGAAGTCTATTATTTTTTACAGACAATGTGCCATCATGCACAGTCTGAAGGATGTCCCAAGCATCCTTGGCTATTTCACATATGAAAATTCTCTTAAATTCAGCAGAGCAAACAACACCATGAATGGCATTAATTGTCTTGTTGTTCATGTTGCTAGCATCAAATTCATCATTAGTCCAGGTCAATTTATCTTTAGGGAAGAAACCCCATCAATCATAACCACGGGAGGTTTCCACCCGTACTTTACTATCATCCAGACTCTCTCATCTAAAGATTTCAGGAACGCTCTTTTGCGAACCTTCCAATGTAAATATTTTGTCCCATAAAAAAATGGGGGACAATTTAGGGGTTGACTTCTTTCCATAATTATAAGGGTTAGTAATAAAGTTCAGGCTCTGATACCAATTGAAAGTTCGTATTTATCTAAGGTTCTAACCCTATGCGGAATTTATCATAATATTTTAAGACAGTCCTAAATATTATTTCTATGGATTAACTAAATTAACAAACACCCTTAAGTCTAACAATTATAATTTAACATAAATAAAAATAATATAGTAAATAAATCAATCACACAAAATCAACATAAGTTATTTTGGTGACGAAGTGGAAAACTCGTGCGAGTAAAAAATCACTCAGGGTATCTCGACTACCGGCCCAAATCCACTATATAGAGAAAAACTTACAGTGATGGTAAAAAACCTATGACGAAAACCCCATCGACTCTAGTACATCTAGATTGCAAGAACTCGAAGAACTCCTCGAGCCTATATCCCACAGTTTTCTTCAGAACCTCTGAAGTCTCTGAGCGGATCAACTTTGCAACTCTGCAACTCTGAACACCGAAACTCCGACTACCAATCTTCCTCCTTGAGAACTCTGAAGGTTTAGGAAGTTGGGTTTTGATGTGTTGATGGTTTAACAAAGATCAATCTCACCACAAACAAATAAGACAAGAAAAGCAAATAAGTCTTCAAGGTGAGAACAATAAAATTGAAAACTAAGAATGTGTTTAGGCTCAAGATAATGTGTTTTCAACACTTGTGAGGTTGGCTCAATGTTTGTTTATATAGGTAGGGCAAATGAAAGGATTTCCTAGTGTTATTTTGGCTTAAAAATGTGTCCAAAATATCCTACTTACTCACGGGTGTTCGAACTCACTTCAAACGCAAAGTTTCTGTCTCGAAATGTTCAAACGCAACTCGAACGTAGGTCGCAGACTGGTTTTCAGATGCAATTTAAAATACTTATAACTTTCTCGTCCCTTAACCAAATCATGCTTTCTTTATATTTACGCGATCGTGTTCGAGTCTACTTTCTAATGCAACTGATCTCATGGAAATTGAAGCTCTTAATATTCTGGAATATTCAAAAGAGTGAACATCATTCTGATATCTTCATATGATGTTGTCCAAATACTTGTCAAATTGCTCTGAAATCTTCAAGGCTCATTACAACTCAACTGAACATATTTTACTACGGAAATTGCCAATAAAAATGGAACTAACAAGTGTCAACAACTTTATCCTTTGAATAATTCATCTTGATAAATTAATGGAAGGTAGAAGAAATGTTTACTAAATATATAAATTAAAAAGGTGTTCACGGTTGATTTTCTTTCAGGGGAAAAAAAAAGTAATTATCCTGGAATAATTAACTATCACATAATATTATTTTGGTGGGACAATCACAATCACAACCACAATGACAACACATATGCATCGAGGTTTGAACAAGTCATCCAAAAACCTCATGAAATATTTTCGTTTGATTGGTCTTTCGAGTCATTCAAATGAGAATCATCAGGGCTACTCATTCGAACGAAAGTGTTATTCCAAAAATCATTTTTTTTTTAACAATTATAAGGAACTTTCTCTTCTTCCTTCTTTAGCATCACACCATTTATAAATAAGGTTGTTGTGATTCAATGAAAAATCAACAACAATAATTCTATTAGATCCTGAGAGAAGGTTTCCATACTGCTCCGTGTGATTTTTATGATTACAAACCAGAGAGTATAAATATTTCTTGACAAAAGTTGTTGAGTGCTTTGGATAATTCATCTAATTGTCCCCAAGGGGTGTGGCTTGGTGGTGTAGGGTCCAGGATCTCACCTTGAGGTTCTGGGTTCGAATCCAGGGGGTGCAATTCTTGTAAGAGCCTGGGACAGTCGATGGTTTTACCTGCGCCGCGGCCCAGAATGGGTGGTTTGGTGGCGGGGTTTCCAACGTTTCCAAGAAAAAAATAAATAAATAAATAATTCATCTAATTTTGAATTTTTGCTACAATAAAAAAGTCAATAAATTTTAATAATCTACTATGGACAAATTATAGGGTAAGAAAATCAATATACATGGAAACTTAAATTTTAGTTCTCATCATCAGAAAGTTTCAACCAATTGTTTATCAAGTGCAATGATGAGAAGACCATCCAACTCATTCAAAATATTTTGTTCACACAACTTTCTCAAAAAAAAAATCAACATCAATTGTCCTCTCAGCACCACCAAAAGAGCCGTGCCCAAATAACATGTTGTTTTCTGATACTCAAGAAAGTTGGACTTCTTGTGAATTTACACTGAAAGAATAGTTGAATCTTATGAATTTGAATTTAGTATTGAGTTGAGTTATATTAAGTTTTTTCGAAAAAACTTTTATCGTATATATTTTAATAATAATTCACAAATAAAATTCAATTATATTTAATAACTAACAATCATAGTTTATATATATAAAAAATTCAATAACTCAATTTTATACCGAATCCAACCCATTTCTCAAAATAGTTTGTCGTTGAAGGAATGCATATATTCTTTGACACGCAGTCTTTAGGAAGATAAGGGAACGTCTCAATTTCATTAAAGGAAGTTGATAATTTTTGTCTTAAGATGACCCAACTTTTCTTGTAGATGAAACTCTAGAAGCAACCACTTGTATTCACTTTGATTTATTCAATAAAACCAAACTAACATAGAATTTTATAAAAGAGTACAAAACAAAAATTTTGAAAAGAAAATTTCTTTTATAAAAAAAAAGATGGATTTAGGCTATAAAGCTAGCATCTTCCGCAAGTAAGCGAGATGGATTATTATGATATCCGAATTTATTATTTATATGTCTTATTCAATATAGAAAAAAATAAATTAAAACATGTAAAAATAACAAATTATATATAAATATATATATTTTAATCTTCGATACAGTCATTTTTGTTTTACCAAACACAGACTTAATTGGTTGATCGCTTACAATAGAAATAAGAAATTCATGGTTAAAGTCTAAATATATATTTTTAATTTGAGGGTGGCGAGGCGTGGGAAAAAAAAAAATTCATTTAATGTCACGAGATGAAAATAGACATATCTTGACAGATAATTCGTGACAGTTTCTTAGAAAAAATCATTTTATCACATATTCTGTTTATATTCTGATAGACTGATGACAAAATATTTTCTGTCAGGAAGGTCTTTGACAAACTTATGATAGAGATTTTATCTATCATAAAATTTATGATGGATTTATGATAGAGGTTTTTTCTATCACAAAATTTATGACGAAATTATAATAGAAATTTTGTCTATCACGGAGTTTTGTGACAGACTTATGACAATGATTTTGTCTGTGATAAACACTAAAAAATACACATTTATTAAAATAAAAATTATTCATTTTACACTTGTAGTTTCATTAATTCCCTTAATTTATCACATTTGTGAAATAATAATTAAATTTATGTTTTATATATTTTTATTTATTGTGTAGGTAAAATACTGTTTTGGAAGCTAAACAGGAAAAATAGATATGAAATATGAACTCCAGGACCCAGAAATCCGAAAAATGTGTGACAGCTAGATTCAAATCGGACTTGTAAAACATTCACAGTATTTATATTGGCAACAAAATGAGATTATGATTGTAACGCCCGGTAATCACGACTATTGTTACATTGTGGGACGAGTGTTATATAATATAAATTATGTTTGGACACATATACACTCATGAAATGACTTTGGGGACAATCGATAAATTCTTCGAAATTCTGATACGCAATGGTACGATGTTCCATTACAGACAGCCCATGGTATTTGGGCCATAACATTTTCATACGAACTTCGATTTTTATAAATTTTATATCGTCGGAAATTTAAGATCGAGGCATACAACTTTCGTGTTGAATATTTTTCCAAATTCGAACAAGATATTGGTCGAAAATGCAACTCAAACTTTTGGATGAATAGTGCTCGTAGACCCATCTAGAGAATTCTCAAAATATCTCGAAAATTCTAATTTTTTTCATTTTAAAAGTTTATAAATTAGTCAAATAGCCCCTATTATATATAGGAGATACTATTCATTAATCCCTAAAATTTGGAGGAGAA